>VWZS01004353.1:0-136474 GCA_013397075.1 Rhabdornis inornatus
GACATGGCACCCCTGAGAGAATCCAGTCAGGCAATGAGTCCCATTTCAAGAACAGCCATATCAACACCTGGTCCAGAGAACACAGCATTGAATGGATGTATTATATCCCTTACCATGTGCCAGCTGCCGGGAAAGTTGAATGGTGCAACAGACTACTTAAGACAACCTTGAAGGCACTTGGCAGAGGGACCTTCAAGAATTGAGAAATGAACTTAACAAAGGTCACCTGGATGGTCAACACCCAAGGGTCCATCAATTGAGCTGGTCCTGTCCAGTCTGAACCCTTGCACACAGCGGATGGAGATAAAGTCCCTGTGGTACTCACGAAAGGTATTAATTACCACCTCAAGGAAAGACAAACCCATCCGTGAGATTGTCTTTGCTCAAGGCCCTAGTTAGATGGAGAAACACATTGTGTATCACAGGGAAGCCTAATCTTGAGTGAGAACAGAGTGTAAGGTTTCATTGCAGAGTCTAAAGAGGCTATTTATTTGGGTATGATGCAGATGATAATAGAATAAGGGGTGGATAATGTCTTGGCTTGCAAAGCAGGATGTAACTGAAAGTATGTGTTCTATCACCTTCTGTTAAAACCAGGTGGGGCAGTGCTATCTTTTCCACAACCCATCCTTCCTCCAAGGAGACATCTTCTGTTAATGGGCCATTGAGTCCCCCTGAATGACTGATAAAATTACATCATCGCATTGTGATATGCTCTATCCAGGGGGAGGAGCCAAGCATTTCCTACCTGGATAAAAATCTGAGATTTGGAACATCAGAGCAACCTTTTTCCACTGGATTCCAGAGGAAAACCAGAGCTTTCTGCATCATCACTGGACCTTCAAAGGAAAACTGCACCCGTCTACAGGACCACTGCTTCAACAGAAGGGTCACTCTCACTCCAGGAGGACTGCAGCCACCATTTAATCAGCCTGCTACCAACACCGTGACTGACAGGGTGTGAGGTTGTATTCTGACTCTGTCAGTGTTGGGGGTTTTTTGTGTTACTGTATTTTTATTTTAATTTTCCTAGTAAAGAGCTGTTATTCCTATTTCCATATCTTTTCCTGAGAGCCCCTTAATTTCAAAATTATAATAATTTGAAGGGAAGGGGTCTACATTTTTCCATTTCTAGAGAGGCTCTTGCCTTCCTTAGCAAACACCTATCTTTCAAACCAAGACACATATTTGAAGGAATACAGCTTCTCCCAACTCTTAAAAGAAGAACCATCTGCCTCTATGGTGCGTAGTGTAACTTTCACGTTCATGTTCATTTGTTGCAGGTTGATTTAGTATGTAGTTGGATGATATAAGTATTCATCACCTAATTAATGGAATTCAAGCATCTAAATCAAGAAGACATATTCAGAAAGAAATGCTCATTTCTGAACACAGTTTTATGACTTTTGTAATGCAAATCTGAGAATGAGCAGATTGAAGGTCAGATTCTGAATGTAATTACAGTCACTATAAATAAATCAAGATGAATATTAATTTGAAGAAAATGATGCTAATTTCTGATTTAATTTTGAAATTCCATATTGGCCATATTCTGTAAAATTTTTCTTTAATGTCAAAGAAAATGCATCAAAAAATCACTTTTAAAAATAATTTTGAAAATAGATGTTTTGGGGTTTTTCTCTTGGTTCTGTGCCTCTATTTCTGAAACTATTTTTCCCTATACATATGTGCTTTCCTGTGATATGAAAGGTATTCCAGTGTAGGTAACATAATCCAACAAGGAAACATAAACAGTACTTTTTTACTCAAAATCAATGTCAGCTTGTAAAACATTTCAAATCACTAAAGTCATAGTGAACTTTCAGACAGTACATGGGTAAAATTCTTTATAACTACTGTAAAATGTTAAGAAATTGTAATCTATACTGCAAAAACTATCGCAGAAGGAAACATAGAATACACAGACAATTCACAATATCTCTTACTCAATTTTAGATTTGTGTGTACCCTATCTGCCTTCCTTTCTACACAACTGCTATTAACATAGAGGTCACATATATTTGCATGGTAAAGGAGTGCTTGAAACATTTGGAGAGCGACAAAATATAGAATAACTGGAACAAGTCTTTCTATATCCCAACCCCTACACTTCTGCCTTCCCTTTTCAGTCCCTCAGGACTCCATCTGGACTGAGATGACTGATTACTGTGTGCTATTTATCTGGTTATTCATTGGGCATACAAACTTTCGTTCTCTCTGCCCACCACCATAAATCTGTTCTGCAATTATGAAATGAAATATTTCACTTTCTGTGTTAATACTCGTGAGCTTGGGGTTTTTTTTCTCCTAGTTAAAACCGTGTTTTAGGGCTATTTTTGCAGTAATCCAGCCCAAAATCACACAATAAGACTGTACAAGTTACTACAGTTCTTGTGGAAATATTGCTTTTCTTACTTTAAATTATCAGCAGAAATGCTTTGTCAGTTTAGCATATCTTTACTCTTACAGTAGCTCTAATAAACCCTCAATTCTTTAGGATTCTCTAGTACTTGAAGCAACATTTAAAAAATCTGGAATATCTGTTCTCATGTTTTAATTATTTTGGTTATCCCAGCATTATGATAGTCTTTATCTTATGCCAGCTTTCTGACAGTCACTTGGCACAGCGGTAAACTTTCATTGGTTTCTGAATAAAACATGTACCTATCCTGTAGTTCTCAAGCACTCCACATTATGTCAAGTACTTCAAATTTAATGGAGAATGTTAACTACACTCTGCCTGTTTGCCAGGGCTTCAGCTAGTTTAGATTTTAATTAAAATTTTAGGATCTATTTATTTATTTATTTACATTCCAGAGAAAGTAATGCTTTAGAAATACCCTTTCCTGAAAACAACATTGTTTTGAGTCTGTATGGGGCTGAGGAAAATAGGGTGACTGCCTTCTAATAACACAACACAGGAAAAACCAGCACCCAAGGCTGAACAGAAAGCAGAATCAGATAGACAAGAAAGAGAAATGAGGACAGAAACAAAAAAAATTTGATTTTCTTTTTCATACTGTGCCTAGGATACCAGGTCTGTAGCCAAATATTCAAGATTTACAATTACCAGCTTAACCATAAAACAAGAAGAAGATTTTTTTCAACTGTAATTCACAATAATTTTATTAAAACTGCAAAGCAGAATGTCCCTAAAGGTCTCTTGACCTTTGGCAACACCTCAGAAATTCAGTTCTTTGTAACGAGTTACTGGACATCATTAATAGAATTATGAGAGCACATGGCGTGATCGGACATGAATGCAAATGACTGAGTCAAAGCATAGGAGAGACAAGATTTAGGACATTTAGTTGGTTCTTACAGACTCCTTAGGTTTTTTAAGCCCTTTTACAGTAAACTCCTCACAAAGGTGTATGAAACAGGATGTGGTTTGTGTCAGTTTGTTAGATTTCTTTGAAGGAGGAAATGCAGGTGGAGAGGAACAGAGTGAATGGTCCTTGCTAAGACAAAGAGAAGGGCACTTGACTGATGCTGGCAGAAGTAGGATAGAGAGAACAGAAATTGTAAAGTTTGCTTGGAGTGAAGACAGTGCAAGTGGGGGTCATATAAGTTGACACCATCTATCTTCATATCAGCAAGCAGGTATCTCAGGTAAAGGAAATATCTGAACCCTTAAACTCTCAGTGGCTCACAGCAATGCAATAGACCTTCATTAAATAATCAAATGGCAGCAAAAAGATGAAGTGCTAAGCAAGGACATGACATTCAAAAGCTAGTATTGAATTAAGTTTTGTTTTCTTCATAAAAAATTAGACACACATATAGAATCATGTAAACAGAGTGTAAGACTTGAGGAATTGTCTTTAGAGAGGAGCTGATTTCTCCATTCTGCAAGCTGAAAGGTTATTGCCTAGATTTCTCTCATTCTCTGAAGTTTTTTTTATCCCTTGACCTGCACAATCATGCTCAGAATTTTTCAGACTCTACTCAAATCCTCTTTCATAGGAATCTCTTTGGTAGGACTCTGAAAAGTCAGTTTCTTCTCCAGTTCTGTGTTTACATTTTGAAACACCATTACAATCTGAGAGTATCAGACAACTTGGACAGGGCCTCTTATTCCCCATATTACTTACTCTCCATCCAGGCTGAAAAGACCCTCTCAGATACACAGAAGGCTTAGCCAAAGAGAATTGAAAAGAGTAAATACAAGGAAATAAATGATTCAGTATTCAGTAAATTACTAAGTTAATCGGTTACATTGTACAGAGTGAATTAAATTACTTATATTGCTATGTGTTAAGAGTAACCTAACTACGAATTAAGCCTGTTTTAATAATGATCTTAAATAAAGTATAAAAACACATTTCCTCAGCTCATATATCACTGCTAGTCCACAACAAAACAAAATATTTTCTTATAATGGATTATTTCAATGTTGAGTATTTTCTCTCTGTTTCAACAAGAGAAGGTTTTACTTGCATGTGACTTTGATTCTCATCATCATTTCCTACAAATGAAAACATGAAAAACAGAATGAAAAACACCCATATAGATAAAAGTAACAACATTATCCAGAGTAGGACACATCCTGGTCTTCGAAGCACTAGCCTAAAAGGAAAAAGAGTGTGTTTCAGTCTATTTCTCTGAATGAAGCAGGGCCCCAGACCTAAGCCTCAGACCTCAGTATGACAGAAACCATTAAGAGCTATTTACTTCTTCATCAAGTATCCTCCCCAGTCCATTCTTACCTTATTTTACAGAAGTGCCATCCTTTATCTGGGACATAGTCCTAAGGGGAGTATTTTCAGTTAATATTTTTTATCACTGGTTTAGGTTAAATTGAAGCGAAATTAAACCCAAGCAAAAGCCTCATTTTGTTCCTGGTCGTTTTTCATTACTATTAACAACTAAAAAACAAGCCTGTATATCCAAGTCCTCATAGGGATAAAGATACTCTTCTACAGATAGGGATCAAAACAGTTTGCTCCCTGCTTGAAGTATGTGGAACTAGGCAAAGAGTTGTAACTCAGTCATAATTCCCTTCCTGACCTACCCCCTGGGTATTAGAGCACTGCATAACCCACTTTCAGGCCATATAAACTCACCACATGATCGTTAATAATTGCTATGGGCCTTTGTGATTTCTTCTGTCATTTTATAAATACGAGCAAATTCACAGCTCTGATAACTGAATCAGCATTTATGACTTTGATACTGTTTCCAGTATAATATGTACCATGGCCTCCTGGTACTGCTTCAATCCTACAAAGTGCAGCAGGATTTATTTTTTCTTGTTGTGCATGTATAAAATATTGGAGACCTGGCTTTCAGCAAGAATTAAGGCTATTCAGACACTGAAAGGCACTTTCTGAAAGAAAGTTATTTGAAACATTCTTTAATGTTAAGAGTCATATAAATAAAATTAGGATTTTTAGTAAATTTCAAGGGAGGTAAACCTAAAGTTATGTCCTTGAATATTTTCAGTTTCACAAAAAATTTACCTCCAGGATCTATTAGGAAGTAACACTAGCCTAAATTTTGCAGATTTCTTCAATAGGTATTTGGATTTCAAACAGCTGCAAAATAAATGTTTTCTAATAGAAAGGTGTCAGTAAATTACTAGAGGGCCCATTGGCTACTTCTTTTGTCAGTGCATCTTTTTTACAGTAATTAGAAAATTGTATTAATAGATTTCTATTTAATTTTGTAGATGACTCCAGAAAATAAGAAAGGAAGGAGAAAGGACTGGTGCTGTTTGAATGCCATGATCCAAACCAAATGGGATATATCCCATTACAATTAAATATGTGATAATATATGTGAGAAATGAACAATTCAATTCTTTTTATAGAATGAATGCCTCGAAAAACAGTCCCTCCCAAATGACTTACAGGTCGTTGTAAAGTTAGCTGCCTCAGTGTGAACTCTTCCTCCAGTGTTTTTCTAGCTGAGCAAGTAAATTCTTTACAGTTATGAAAATAAGAGGTGTCAAATAAAAGTAGGGAAGCATTTGTGTCTCTGTACACAACAGTAGAAAAGATCAGTACTAGAATGCATTTTTGGAATGGCACCAGTAAAACAAGTAGACATGAGAAAGAGCAGAAGAGAAATCTGTAATTTTTAAGAGATTATAAAACAAAACTATTATATCGGCTGATCAGGCATAACTATTCTGTTTATTTAAGAGGCCAAAACACGGCTCAAACGCGGTACATAGTTATTTGCACAATAAAAAGCCATTAAAGAAAAGACTTAACAAGACTCAATGGCTACAGAAAAAAATTAGAGAAATCCAGCCTGGAAATAAAGCTGAAGTGTGCATATAAGCAAGTTTTAAAACAATTTATTGCAGAAGGTCTTAAACTCACTTGCACGGCTCCTCTCAGACAAAATTGTGTATCTTACTAAAAGATGTGCTCAGCAAGCTTTCATAGCGCTCTCCAAATCTGAAAGAGCTTACTACATGAGGATCTGTAACCTTACCATTTAAGGAATTTTTATATTTCACAGATTTTCAATTTTTCAATTCCGTTAAGTAATAAGGATCTATAAAAGCATAAACAACAGTTGGCAAACATTGATTCTTCCTCATTTTGAGATTTCTTGTTAAAATTTCTGATGAATAATGTAGCAATGGGGAACAAAACCACACAGACCCCCTTATGAATCCAGAGGAAATCACTTCATCATAAAAATCACACTCTTTTTATACCTTTAATCTCCACCCAACATAACTGGAACCAAACCGAGTCCTGACAGAACTTAACAGAAAGAAGGCACCCATTGGCTGGCTCAGCTGCAGTGCTGCTGTCCATGCATTCCTCCAGCCAATCAGCTTCCTGCTCATACGCTGTCCACGCGTTTCTCCAGCCAATCGCAATTGCTCTCCCAACTGTGACTCAGCTGACTCTCTCCTCACTCACAGCCGCCTCTCACCCCTCAGCCGACTTCCAACCCTCTGGCCTGCAGCTGTGCCTTCCCACAGGGCCTTTTCATGAGCATGCGCCTTAACCACTTTAATAATTATAACTCCATATCCTACAGGATAAGAAGCCTAAGCAGTACAGTATACTTTCTCTACTTAGACAGAAGACAAAAACTATATAAAAAAATATTAATTAAACAGTAGAAATAGAATATTTTTTTTAATTGCCAAGGGGGTCAACCATGTTATTATTGCTCATCTGTTCTTCAGTGTACAATCAACTCTAACTCCCAGCAGCAGTATCTTTGAAAGAAAGTTGCTCCTTAAGGTAGTGATCTGAATTTCTTGACAACAGTCATTACTATTTAATCTCCAGCCACATATTATTTCAGATCCTTCACATTGTTCTTTAATGGAAAATTCTAAAGTTCATCATGAGTAAAAAACCACATTATTCCTTCCCCAAGTTCTTACTGGATGCTTTTCCCAGCACTGAGGTTTCCCCAGCCGTGGGAGTTTAGGTTTTCCTCATTCCTGGACCTGGCAACTGCTCTCACTTGTTATTCTGAAGTCCTTTTGTAGTCAATAAACAAGACTTCTTCTTCTTTCCCTTAATTTTTGAAGCCATTTCTCAGAGCATAGCTAACAGACAGAGAAACAATCTGAATAGAGGTGGACAGAGTTCAGTCAGGAGACGTGGGTTTAGGCTCTGCCTCCAGATAGCATGACCTGGTGTCTAGGAGTAGGTTGGGTAAGAGAAACATCTTCTTCATTGAAGGTACTTCAGTACTGAGGTGAGTGTTTTAGCTGCGGAGTTATTTTAGTTTGGGCAGGGAATCAGGGAATACCTATTTTGACTACAGAGTTTTTGGCAGATTGGGTTATTATTTGCAGTCTGACACAGGAATTTTGATTTTTTTTTTTTTTACAAGAATCAATTGAAAGTGCTAGGGCAAATATAGAGAGAGGTGTCAAATGAACAACTGTTTAAAAACTGTCAGAGGCTCATAAATTATGGAGCAAGGTATCACTGAGGACCTGAATAGTAACATCTCAAGTTGTATTATAGATTCTGCACTTTCTGAAATTGGTGAAAAAAACCCTAGAACAAGTAGCAGCTGTCATGGCTAGGTTTGTCTGCACACACAGTTTCCCTAGCTAAGTTCCCAATGGCATATTAAAATGAATGAAGGCTATGTCTATTGATATTCAAGCATTTTTGCCTACAAGAACATAAAATGGTTTTGAAGGCAGATTTGACAATAGTTACGATATGCTATGCAAATATTATCAAGCCTACTTCCACTGACTGTAGTGGAAAAGCCTGAATTGAAACTGTTTATACTAAACTTCCCTACTGAACAAAAACCAAACACACAATAAATAAATGTTCCTGTGAAAGGTAAACTGACAGAAAAGAAGTTTTAAGTAACATCTGTCAATAACAAAAGGACAAACAAAAAGAAACAAATAGAGCTCTAGATATAAACAGGGTTAAAAAAATTCCATAAGGTAACAAAACAGACCTGTGTTGATGAAATGAGTAATTACTGACAATGACTCAGATGCTAATGATAGAGACTGTCTCTAAGGCATAGGAACATATCTTGGCCAAAATAACTTTCTGCATCCTCGTATCACACCAAACTAGCAGTAAGAGATGTTCCTTAGTGATCCTTCAGCAGAAAGTAAAATAAGAAAATAAGAATCTGAGGGCGAAGAGCAATTTCAGATTGAAATAAAACCTTTCACAAGGACTACAGAAGTTGTTCGGAAGAATATGTGGATTGGATCAGACTGTAAAGTTTTCTTTCGTTGTTTTAAATCAATGTCTTAAAGAACATTCTGAATATTGCCCAAATAAGTTCATATTATTTGGCCAGGATGATTTTATGTTTTATATATGGGTAGGAAAGAAATCCAAAAACCTGAGATGATATTCTATAGGCCAACATCTCAAAGCCTGATTGAGTACTAAACAAGAATTAAAGATGAACTGAAGAAATTATACAAGTGGACAGATACTTGTGATTATAAACAGGGCTTTTTTGGTCTTATTTGTACAGTGACCAAGACTGTGAGTCTATCAAAAATAACTTTAATGTTCTGCTTGACAGAATCTTAAAAGCATCCCTGGTCATGAGGCATGGCAAAAGTGTTCAAACACATATGATTGTGCTTGAGAACAATGTCTAGTGAGAAACCCTGCAAGTACTTTTAGATAGTCCATGATAAACACCTGATCCACTGTTAATTTTAAAGATAATTTGAGATAAATATTTTATTTGGTTTGTTTCCAAGTATGTGCCTTTTTCCTGATTTTTGCTTGCCATCAGGAGGAATACAAGCTTGGTTATAATTGGTTATACTTGTGATTTTAAAGACTACTGTTTCCTGAAGCAGTGAGCCACAAGTTACTGTAAAAGTTACTGTGTTAAAGCACAAGATGTTCTTTGTGCAACCTGTCATGATGTTGTGATACTCTTCACCCCTTAGAAAAGGAAGCTCAAAATCAATGGATCCCAGGATCCCCAGAACACACATAACTGGCACTATCCATGTCAATAAGTTGGCACTCGTTACATTTCTCTACATCATTAAGATGAGCACCAAAACTGCTCAATCAGTGCAATCAGTAAACTGCCTTTCCCAAATGAGTAATTACCTCACTGTAATTTTTTAAGAATGAAAGAGTCCTGTGAGTTATATCAGTGTTGGCCATTCTTTTCTATCATAGCTGCTAACATAGAAAAGTATTCAAAGGACAAATTCTGAAACTGAGAAAATATGAATCAGAACTTCAGCAGAGTTTTCTGCACAGATCTTATCATTTACTTGGCCAACTGACTGTAAAATGGTAGTGGAGTTTTAAAGCTAGAAGGCTTGACTGCTTTTCCTAGATTGCAGCCACCCAAGAATTCCTTCCAGTATGTGTGAGGCATTCAAGCTTCAGAGTCTTACAAACTCTTCAGAAGGCCCAGGACAGCACAGCTTGGTGCTGAGATGAAGTGGTGCCTTAGCCCTAAAATTAAAGCCTTGCTACAGCAATGCTGTGCACAAGCAGCACTCTCCACAGGCATCACTAAGCTGTCTTTGGTCCCAGAGTGACACTGCTTGTCACCTGTGCAACTGTGGTGGTTTGTCTACCCTGGGTAGGGATGTGAAAAATGTTTGAAGTTATAGTACCAGTTCACTGTAAGAAAGAAATCGATAACCACTGAACTGCTAGTTTATCTCCCTCTGTAAATTTAGTAGATAGCATCACTGTAACATTCCTCATTCTCTATGGCATCCTAAATATGGTTATATTACATTCTAGATAATATAGATGGAGATAAAAAACTCACAGACAACATAGTCAGGATAACCAATACAAAAATGGATAGAAAATTGCTGATCAAATATTCATGAAATATAATGGCTTTGAATGTCTGTTCAGGTAGCACATACAAAATAAGGGAAAATAGTGAGTTTCAGGTCTAGATTTTAATGACATCTAGTTATTTTATGTTACTAATTTTTTTTTATATTCTATATTTCTGTATATATTATATGNTAATATATATTTTATTACAATTACTGTTGCAAGGATTCCTTTACGGTATATTTTTCCAGGAGAATTAGAGCTTAATCAGTCATACTGTAGAAGATACACATTCTGTGGAATATCTCCTTTAACAGATTTTAAAAATAATTTTAATTGTTGCTATTAACTGTAAGATCTGATTTTTTCTTTCCTTTAGAGTGATGGACTCTTCCTATATTATTAATTTCTAAATGTACTGCACAAAACCAAGATGAAGAGAAGCAAAATATTATGTAACAAACTTAAATAGAATAAGACTAATTTTGACTTAATTAAACTGGGGCAGAGGGGAGAAAATCACATCTTCATGAGATTTGCTGTGAGAACAGATTTGCATGAAAGAACTATAATCTGATAATTAAGGGCTAAGTATAGGACACTCTTTAGCTTTATACTGCCTCTCTAGGCCATACTGCCACAAATAATAAATATTTAGGCCAAAACATCTTTTTTTTTTCCTGACTGACTGAAAACACAGGTTTGGTAGTGGCTTTAATAGAAACAGTAGTTTAAGGTCAAAAGCTTCAGTTTCAAGTTCTCCAACAATCAACTGACACTTGCCAAAATGCATGGATTAAAGCACTTCACCAGGAAAATCCTCAATCCATTTTTTAAAACTTGTCATTAATCTATTTTCTAGATGTATTTTGAATTGTGGTAGCTACAGTTCATGTCAAACTAAATTTGGATTTTACTATCTAAATGTCAATAGAACTTTAAAAGCTATTTGTTTTTTTATATTAAGTGGTGTTTTGTGAGATATCCCCTGCCAAAGACCATGCTGTGAGTTGTTATAGGTGGGGGCTATTTTCATTCTTTTTGTGAGTGAGCCTGTCCTGTGATCAAGAATACTGGCTGCATTTCTAAGAAGAGGTTTTCAGCTGAGTATCTCAAACTACAGAGGCAGACGCTCTACTTTGGTTGTATGCTTTGGTACAGTTCAGAAATCAGAAAAAGATACTCCATTTAGAAATAGCCAGAACAAGAACATGAAAGGCATCCAAACTAACTCATTTGTATGGTTGTGTTGCCTCTGCCCAGTGTATGTCTCTTTATTGTCTTACTGTTAGGCTTTAAGCAACTGCAGAGCCAGATTATTTATGAATGAAATAATGAGGGCCTTTATGAATCTCTCATGGCTTAGATTCAGGCCACAGTATACTGAATGGTCCCTTGAAACTGTGTGAAGTGCAGTGTGGTGGTACCAGTCCCTCTGTGCTGGCTGTCATGGATGCCTTTAATTGGTCCCTTAATATACTATCGAAATTGTCATCAAATTACTTTCTTCTTGTCAGCCTTAAAGCAGACATGAGACTGAAACAATTCCTGTACAGAATCGGAATCTATAAGTTGAGATGAGGCAAAACAAAGAAAACATATGTCTTTTGTGTCACTGAAGTCTTTTACCATAGCTTGGTTCCTACAGCAGTAAATTTAGCCTTTTCACAAGTGCTCAATCCACTCCTGAAATTATGAGAGGTGTGGGATAGGAGGTTATATTTGTTATAATTGTCCAGGCTTATGTTTACTAGAGAGCCCTGTAGGATGGCACAGGTACAGCCTGGAGCTGATTGGGTGATGGGACACGTGGACAACAGGCTACAGCTGGGCAGGCAGTGGGTACTCTTCTTCTGTTAAGTTTTGGTTATATTGTCCAGTGGAAGTTGCAGGTATAAAAGGGGAGTGTTTTCTGCAATAAAGTGATTTCCGCTGCATGCACAAGGGGGTCCGTGTGTCTTTGTTCCCCATTGCTGCAGAGAGGAGCTATTTGCTGGTTTTTTTTTTTCTTTTTCAGTTTGAAAAGGAAGTTGCTCCTGGCCTGAAGCATTACAAGCCAAGTTCAGCTCAAAACATATTTTATGGTTGAGTTATTGTAAACCATTTAAATTAAGGATTTATAATGGAAATGCTGACCCAACCTAAACTCTAGCTGTTTGAATGGCACCACTATAATTACATGAGAATTTAATAATTTCAGCTGCAGCTGAACTGACAAGCAGCATAACCAAATAAACACCAGTATTTATACAGGCCATGAGCAAGAAAAAACATAGTAGCAGACCTGGGTAAACATGCTCATAGGAACCTGATGGAAATTTTCATGGAAAAAAAAATCAGGACTGTTCCGGGCTATAAATAAATACCACCTTAATTTTCTTTACAGTAAAAAAGAATAGAGTCACGATGCAATTACAGATCCTCCTCTCGCTTTATATAAAAAGCATGTGAGACCATCCAGAGAAACACAGGATGTGTTAAACTACAGACTGATGAGTGACTCATCAATAAGATAAAAATAGATTTAAACTGAGGAATGAGCTGAGAGAATTTGGCTTAGCAATGAGTAGCAGGCAGGGGAAAAGGGAAGGATGAAGAAAGCTAAAGAAAGAATTGGGAAGTACTATACCACAGCATGCATTTAATTTCTAGCATCCTTTTCTATATCATATCTTTACTACAGTTTAAAAAAATTGCTTAGTGAATACTGTACACTCTTCTTTCAAAAGCAAAGTTCATACACGGACTTGCGTCCAAAAAACCCCACCTTTTACATTATGACTAAATATCAGTATTTTTTTACTCTCAGATAAAGCTATTTCTAATAAAAAAAACAAGTTTCTGATGTTGAGTATTTATATTTCAGTGATATAGGTTTTATTTTGGCAGATACTTCTTTTGTAATATATTCCTTTGCAAATTCACAATCCCACTTCATTACCTTCAGGGTAGCATTGAGTATGTGTAATAGTTTCTAAAACAAACTTTCCAGGAGCCTGCTCATATGTTAGCATGTTATTGAAAAACACAGTGTATCTGTTCATGTTTCATTAAGCAACTATGTTTTCTCCCTTTCTTTTTTTTTTTTTTTTTTTTTTTTATTTTTTTTTTCCCCCAAAGGGTTTCTTTTGCCCCTGACAAAAAATTNTTTTTTTTTTTAATTTTTATTCTCCCCAAAGGGCTTCATCTGACCCTGACAAGAAATTGTGTGCTATCATACTGGGTTTTTATCAAATATTCTGATCCTCATAGATGAATGAGAATTTATAGATTTATTAATGATATCCCAGAGACTTACAGGATCTTGTTGAACCCTTCAGATCAGAGAGCTATATCATTAATTTCAGTGAGTGTGGCATTAAATCCATATGTTTTTTATTTACCTTATATTGAACATGGAGAGAAAAAGGCATAAAGAATTAACAGAGAGCAAACTAAGAGGAAACCCTTCTCTTATTTGATCCTCAATAAGAAAAATCATATTCTTCTCCCCCATTTAAAAAGAAACTATAATTTTAATGGTCATATCCAGAATAACAGAAGTCTAAAGCTGAAATGTAATCCAAACCGAGGTGCAAGGGCAGAAAAATATGCACAATAAAAATATCTATGCAAGCAGTCACCTAATTCTGGAAATCCCTAAATTCTGTATTTCTAAATTAAAGCACATCAAATCTACCTTTTTTTAGGTTTTGCTTTTCAGTGTATACTGTAGAATCTTTGTACTGACCATGTTGACTAGGTTAACATCTGCCTGATGTCTAAATTTAATCACAATTCTGAAATTAAATTTCCCTGCTATGTTCATTGGTTCTAGCCTTTATTATGATGGCATTTGTTATATTTTGCTAGTGAAATACAGAATAATACATAAAAGATCCCAGAATGGGTCATGAAAGTAGGATTTTATTACCAGTCTGATGGATTTAAAATTTCTGGCCATAGGGGCTCCTTTTGATTCAGCTCACTGGTCCAGTGTATCTTGAATTCTACCCTTCTCAGCGGCTCTGGATTCAACAAATGTGACTGATACAAGAACAGAAATTTCTGATCATTTATCTCCTGCTTTCTTGGACTATTCTAAATCTGAATATCTGAGTGAAAACTAGATCTGATATGATGAAACTACAGTGGTTTTTAACAGTGAAGACTGTTCGATACTAAATTCTTGGCAGTACAAACATCACTCAGAGATTGTACTAGGGATAAAGGATTTAAAAGGGTAGAGGGTTAACTGTTGTCATTTGGTTAAACATGCAGATTTAATGGATTAGTATCATCACTTCAAAATTAAAAGATAATGGCATTTTCATCAGGACTTTGCTAGCAGGGATCCACCAGTAGGATAAATAGCAGATAACAGGAGAAAATTAATTCCTGATTATGGTGAAAAAGTGCAATACTCCTCCTTTTGTTTCATTTTTATTTCAGTCTTAAGCAGAAAGGAAGCTCCCCAAAAATAGGAACATAAACATTAATGCATATATGCTCATTTGGGTATGCCAAGTTATTTCTCATCCCTGTTTTTTGAACACTTCTGACATAACAGCAATCTTGTTTAACAAACTAAAAATAGAAACCCACCAAACTATTTTAGTGACAAAATGACAACTAATGTTAGTATCTGATTTTAGTCATAGTATTCTTGCTATTGTTGTGCATTTAGACTTCACAGCTATCCTAAGGGGACTTTTAACCACACTAGCACTGCAGGAGAGTCAAAATGAAAATCAGATTGGTAATTATAGAAATCAAAATCTGCCTTGAATACTAATCCTAATACAGTTTCCTAAGAAAATTTAATTTCCTAATTGCCTTTATCAATTTTTTCAATATATAAAAATTCATATACAAACAGATCAGGGAAGAAAAATTGATGAGACGTAAGTACTTCAAATTCTGCCTTTGTTTAAATTGAATATAAACAGGGAAATAAAACACTTTTGAGTGCACTTTCCATTTATTTCCAAATATAGGATTATACCTCATTTTACTTATTAAGCATTTTCTATCTCCACTTCCATAATAATTGTGTGAAACAAATCTAGAAGTACCATTACTAATTGATACATGTTTCTGGAGTTGGACTTGATGATCCTGATGAGTGCCTCCCAATTCAGCATAGTCTATGATTGTTTTATTATCGTGAAAATTAACAAAATCTCATCTCATTTGACAAAGAGTAGATGAGATAAAACGTGCTGCAATAATTTGATAGCATAGAGCACACTTGCTTTCCTTGATATCCATCTAAATTATCCTTCCTTTATACAAAAGAAGTTTTCCTGAGTTCAGTCTGTTTTAATAAAAGTATGGATTCTTTTTCATCACAAGATTGCTATGTATTACATCTAGTATCTAGATTTTATATATCTATATATGTATATATATCTAAAATACTGTGCTAATCTATTGTAGGAAAAAAATAATAGCAGCAGGACTAAAAATTGTTCAAAACTATTTTCATTAAAAAAAAATAAAATTGCTTCCCAAATCACAGAATATATTTCACAGGAATATTTAAATTAAAATGTTGCTCTTTACAATACCTTATGCTAAATATTTCATACACTAAATATTTATAAATATTTAATGTTTAATATTGACCTAGTATTTAATATTTAATTAGATTACTTTTGGATCAAGTTTGCTGAGTATGCAGAAAATTCTGTATTTTTTTTTGCTGGGGTAAATATTTAATTTGGGTTGTTTTTGGATTCTAAGGCTTAAAATGGAAAATAGGCACTTGTATGGAAGTCATAAACCCAGAAATTTACTCATNTAATTATAGAAATCAAAATATGCCTTGAATACTAATCCTAATACAGTTTCCTAAGAAAATTTAATTTCCTAATTGCCTTTATCAATTTTTTCAATATATAAAAATTCATATACAAACAGATCAGGGAAGAAAAATTGATGAGACATAAGTACTTCAAATTCTGCCTTTGTTTAAATTGAATATAAACAGGGAAATAAAACACTTTTGAGTGCACTTTCCATTTATTTCCAAATATAGGATTATACCTCATTTTACTTATTAAGCATTTTCTATCTCCACTTCCATAATAATTGTGTGAAACAAATCTAGAAGTACCATTACTAATTGATACATGTTTCTGGAGTTGGACTTGATGATCCTGATGAGTGCCTCCCAATTCAGCATAGTCTATGATTGTTTTATTATCGTGAAAATTAACAAAATCTCATCTCATTTGACAAAGAGTAGATGAGATAAAACGTGCTGCAATAATTTGATAGCATAGAGCACACTTGCTTTCCTTGATATCCATCTAAATTATCCTTCCTTTATACAAAAGAAGTTTTCCTGAGTTCAGTCTGTTTTAATAAAAGTATGGATTCTTTTTCATCACAAGATTGCTATGTATTACATCTAGTATCTAGATTTTATATATCTATATATGTATATATATCTAAAATACTGTGCTAATCTATTGTAGGAAAAAAATAATAGCAGCAGGACTAAAAATTGTTCAAAACTATTTTCATTAAAAAAAAATAAAATTGCTTCCCAAATCACAGAATATATTTCACAGGAATATTTAAATTAAAATGTTGCTCTTTACAATACCTTATGCTAAATATTTCATACACTAAATATTTATAAATATTTAATGTTTAATATTGACCTAGTATTTAATATTTAATTAGATTACTTTTGGATCAAGTTTGCTGAGTATGCAGAAAATTCTGTATTTTTTTTTGCTGGGGTAAATATTTAATTTGGGTTGTTTTTGGATTCTAAGGCTTAAAATGGAAAATAGGCACTTGTATGGAAGTCATAAACCCAGAAATTTACTCATCTCTTTTTTTCATTCAGTTTAATTTTAGGACTGTAAGCAGAAAGTACCAGCTATTTATATTTTCACCAGAAACGCTTCTTTTATAGCAGAATTCTGCTACAAAGAATGCCTAGCATTGTTCAAGTGTAAATAGATAGGCTCTTCAGCTCCCTTTAGTTGGATTCAGTAACTCAGTTCTGTGTTGGTTTTTGGCCTTTAAGACCTGCGCGGAGGGAGCAGAAACCATTCCTAAAGCAGACACCCTCTCTGAGTCCCTGGAAAAGGCCCCATGGAAGACGATACCTTAAGATAAGATATTGCTTGCTTAGAGTGACTAATACCAAGAAGCATTTTTGCCCCCTTGTAGACCCCTGTGTTATCTTTCTGTAATATTAGTGGTTCATTTTCCTCTTAGATAATTGGTTCCTTTTTCCCCTAAAGTCCTTTGTAGATTGGTTAGTTATAGAATTCCCTTGGTAATTGGTGCAAAATGTAAAACCCTTAAACCCTATAAAAGATCCCTTAGAAACCCCACCCAGTGGATTTGCCGGACTGTGCCCCCTTCGTAGAAGAAATAAACTCTATGGAATCATCCCATCCTCAAGTCTCGATCTCTTCCTCTGCTGGCTCGAAAGGCACATTGCAAGCCTGAATCCTATCTGGGCAAGGCTTGCAAACGTGCCTTGTTGCCGAGAGCTGCCTGGGCAGTTGTAGGGTCTCACAGAGGCCCCCTCACCAGCAACAGACCTGATACACCAAAGTGTATCCTCAGCACACCTATTTGATCTGCTGTGCTCTAACTCAATGTTAAGAGGTGTCTCCTTTTGCTTTATGGTTCGTGCAGTCATTTGGGATGCTTGCCAGAAGTGTCCAGGCGCTGGCTGACACCAGTCCACAGGACAGAGTCATACGGTCTCATGGCTAGAATGCTCATGCTGTGGCACAGATCCCCTCCCAGTCTCTGGCACAAGGAATAACCAACATCAATTATTGCAGTTTTGGCTGAAGTGACTACTGGAAATGAGGTCTGATCTCAGATGAGTGCCCGAAACACTTCACTATGGATTCTCTCTGGCCCAAGGAATTTAATTATTCTGTTCAAAGCAAAGCATGATGTACAAAGGGAGCCCTGTGCAAAACATGGCTGAAATTTGCTCTTTGCTACACCCTGCAATCTGAGTGTTCACATCTCTTCAAGCATATGTGTGATTGTATTGCTGTTATTCTCCATTTTCTAAGTTTCTCCTTATGCGGAAATCTTGGGTCATTAATTCTGTTCTTCAGATGCTGAAGTGATGCTCTTGCTGTGTTTTGACTTTATTTATTTAGATTTATCTCCAATGTTTCAAACCACCTTTGCTCTTTACACGCTTGAGGTTCCTTTATTTTCCATGGCCTGCAGGGAGGGATAGTTTAGTATAACAATTCCATATCAAATATGATTTTAAAGAGAAGAGGAAAAAGAAAAGATGAAAGTAATAGTAATAAGATCACAAAGCTGCATAAACCACCTATATGTGCTGCTAATGTGCTCTATCATTTTTATCACTTCAGATTCCCATCTGCTTTTGTTGACTAGTTTCTGTTGCATTTCCTGGAACTGTTTGTTCTGAGAAGCCTGAGTGTGAATGACAGTCTTATATATTAAATCAAGGAAATTAGGATAAGTGAGTACAATACAGGTTCTTAAATGTGTTGGTTAAGCAATGTCAAAGAAGAGATTTAGAATGTAGGGCAGTTTACAGTTCTCATGATGCACAGTAGTAAAGCACTCATCAGAATTCTAGCAATGTTTCCGCTTATTTTCAAGAAGTATGTAAGCTGTAAAATGAATAACAGATAAGCTTTGTATCTTGGGAAATGTGTGATTAAATTACAGCATTTTAAAATAAAACACATGAAGAGTTATCATTTTGACATGCTATTTGCTAAAAACATCCTCTCCTATTTACTGTACAATGCTTTAGATGTTAGTCTGAAATATATACCTGTGTCCCTTATCCAAAAACATGTGATTTGTGTTGGAGAGCATGGTACCATTATCCACTACTTCACTTGTTTTTCAACACCTCCTCTGCAAAACTACATCAATTGCCTTTTATAGTGGCATAAGACTTAATCAGAGGGTTTGTTATTCTGAAGGGTATAGCTTCTGAAAGCATGAACATAATGACAAAAGCATAATGCAAACATTTTAAAGGTGGTTCCAAGAACAGCGGGCCTTTCCAGTGAGGATTCTCTACTGTCCAAAACCACCCCTGAGCTCATGCTACTGCCTCCCATTACTATGGTACACACCTTCTTAGCTTCCCTCTTTCATCAAAGCTTGTAGGAATTACAAAAACCTTAAACTGTATCTAGCGACTTTGAAGGTAACAAAGTGGATAAAAATTAAAAATTTGTTAGTAGGGGGATACCATTTCTAAAGCCTTGTTTCCTTAGGCAATCAGCTTTTAATAAAAAGGAAAAAAACTTGACAGTGATGTGTAATCACAGCTTACTTACAAAGAACATAATCAATGTACGAACTCTGTGGATCTGTTATTTCAGAAAGAATTTCAGTGAATACATGTCTTTGTACAAACCCCATGCAATTAAAACGATAGCCATACTGGTCAACCCGAATTTTACAGATAAAAGCTTGTTGAGTTGGTCTGCAGCATTCATTAATAGACAGTTGACTCAGTTTTCTTTCCACATTCTTGTGTGTGTCCTTCTATCCCTCCCTCTTAATTATTTTTCCTCAGTTGTTCTTTAAATATAAAATCCAGAGATTAGTGCTGCATTTACTTCTGATTTGATTTTCAGCTGTTGGTTCTTGTACTCCTCCTGCTGCCTTCCTGTCTGCACATAAGAGCATGAAAAAGTGACAGACAAAGACACTTATTGTTTATGCTGCAAATAAACCCCTAGTGATCAAGAGGAAAATTATTTTCTAATACTTTAATACCTATGAGTATTATTTTCTAATACTTTAATACTCTAATACCTATGAGAATGACAGGAAGGCAAAAAGAATCATCATGTTCAGAAACTACCTAAATCTAAATGTCAGGCTTGCAAATGACTAAAACACATAAAGCATGATGAGTAATCATCTTCTAGTTTTAGACAAAACACAAATTTCCACTACAACAGAGGATTTTATATAGCTCTCTGATGTAATCAGATTTAACTTTTGTGAACTTCTATAAGTCATTCCATTTAGTCATTTCATGGAATGTCTGTTATTAGTCTATCTCAACTACTGGAATTCTCTTAGCCACTGCTGAAACAGTGAATCCTTCCTAAGTAACTTTTCATATCATAATTGCTTCATAACAGATCCATCCTAAATGTAGAAGTTCTAGAATAAAAAAATACATAATTTCAATAAAATAAGATCTCATCCCTACTTAAATATTTCCATATATTGAAGAAATAGAAAAAACTCCTCCCAGCACTGCAACTGCTATCTTGACTATTGCATAAAGCCTAAGAAATCAGCAGAAGCAAAGAGTTTTCTTCCCAAAATTAGTTCAGTAATGAGAGAAGTACGTACAGTAAATTTCAAGAAGTTGTTCAATACTGTAATTTTACTTTTTTCTGATAGAATCAGACTTAACTGATTTAAGAAAGATCTAAATAGGCTCTTGAACAGTACAGGCATTTCTGTAATTGTGGTGAGGAATCCTTTACTTCATATCCCGAAAAGACATATCTCCTGCCCTCAGGCCCCATTTCAGCTTGCCCTCAGTGACAATTACACAGTGGCAGTATGTGAATATGACATATTTTTGCTTTTCTTGTTTCTATTGAGAAAATTTAGAAAGACCAATTTAACTTTCCTTCACCAGCTGCATCCTAAACCAAACCATGGTGTGCTACCATCCAGGACAGATGGTCTGCATAAGACATTACAGAACAGGCTGTGGCATGCAGGAATGTCTTTTCAAAGGAGACAGCACAGTTCAAACCTCTCCTCATGAAAGAGATCATCCTGAAGTAAAGGTGGCATAGGTGAAAATGTAAAATACATCTCTTTCCTCACCCACACCCACCCCTCCGCTGCCTCATTTTTCCCTGGAAAGATGTTTACATACTCCACTAGAGAAGCAGGGAAACAAGCAGAGAAAACTACTGGACCTTCAATGTTCATGTTGTAACATCTGTTCAATTAGAGTTATTTTTTATACTTTTTTTTTCACTAAATAACCAGTTAAGGAATGTGTTGTTTCAGTCTCCAAAACTAAATTAAGGATACTTTATAACAGATTATCCTTCCAATGTGTCTAAAATCTGTTAGTGACATAAAGGTAGAATCTTCTAATTAAGGAATTACCTTAACAGTGCTATTAACAAATGCCTCATAAAACATTTATGGAAAACCAATTTAGAGCTTATGCATTATCATAATTACAAATTTTCAAAAGTCCCTAAATTCTTATTTATATAACAGAACATAATGGCTCTCAAGTGGTCATTTGTATCTGCCTCATAAACACCATCCATGTTTAGGAGCTCTTTATAACATACTTTTGTCTGGATGTCCCTACATGCATGTGATAACTTTGTTTTTATGATGTAATTTATGATGTCATCAGTTGATTTGGTCGTTTGTTTTGGTGTTTTCCTAATTTTCTCATTTCTGAACAGAAACACAGCAGTTGTTTTAGTTTCTAGGTTTACGTTTTGCACAGGTACTCAGTCACTTGTTAGGAGCTGTAAAACTTAGAGGGCGTTGTGGTATGTCAGAAGCAGTTTCAGGTTCAGGTTTTTGTGAGACAGTTATGCACAATATAAAATAAAATAAATATAAAATATAAATCATTGTACCTCTACGGATTTGATTAAAAGATGCAAAACAAAATTAGGATGAAGTTTTTTAAACAAGTCCTACTTAGTAAAATATAATTTCAGACAGATCAAGATAGCGCTGAGCATTTTTGTGCAGAATTTCTTCTGAAATAAGATGGCAAGGACACATTTGTTTAGGAGCCTAACAAGGCAATGAAGGAGACTGGAATTTTGACCTATCTGAAGATGGGTCTAATTCAGTCTGTATTTGAGTAAGAAGTACCATAGAGGAGAAGACAGGACCTAAGATACTTAACCTGAACACATACAACTTATGCTAAATATTTAATTGTACATATGAGAAAAAAAGATCCAGTTTCCTCTTGAAAAAACCCCTGGGAAATACTGAAGACCTCAATATTATTTGCTGCCAGTCAGGATAGTTTTGCACAGCAGATAGTATTCAATTTTCATAGAGGGTTAATATTCTCATGTGACTATAGATCAAATGACTCTGTCATCATTGTATACCTCCAATTAGGAAATTTCTTTTGTTGTCTTCTTCAGCGTCTCTATATTGATTATAAGATTGTTTAGTGGTCTAATCACCCATAGCCATGATAATTTACTAAAATGTCACAAAAGAATGTAACTACAAGGGGAAAGTGACTACAAAAGTTTTAAGTTGCTGGTGCCATCTTGAAAAGAATGTCAGCACTTGCTCAGAAGTGTGCTTCGAGTCAGAAGCTCCATTCAACAGCAGATGACCTGTATTTCTTTGACTAGTAATTGGTTAAATAGCTGGCATTAGTATACAAGGGCTTCACGGGCCACAACTGGACTGAGCATTTGCAAAACATAGCAGTGCGCTGAAAGGCTTTTCAATCTTGCCATGATATGAGCGACATTCTAAGAAACATCAATGAGGTAGATAAAAGCTAGAAGCAGAACACCTAACCTTTCTGCAGGGAAATCATGCCCATGGTGTCAGATCAACATTTAAAACACCAATATCTATTTAACAAAATATAAATGTGTGGTAATTTTCCATTTATAGTCATGTTATATGACAAATGGAAGGAGCCTCATTAGAATGATTTGTTGTCAGCTTCTGACTTCAGAACTCAATTCATTCAATCATAGTTTAAAGTGTCATCTACAAGAGTCTACACTGAACAAATTGGTAGAAATAATACAGTAATTACTCTGAAGGACTGAAGAGCAATGCCAGGATTTATGACATTGTCAAGGAGACTAGTCATTAGTAAGCTCGTGAGTTGCTATCTAAAACAAATGCAATAAGCTTTTTTTACATCCTGAATCTAGTATTGATTACACCTTCTAAAGCTGCACTCCTGGCACCTATGTATGCAGAGGTTCTGTGTACCAAAGCGAGAGAGATCTAACTGCACGTGCAATAATATATTTTTCTGTGTGTCAAAGGAAATAAGACCATACCAAGCCTGACTGAACCAGAAGGATTACCAAGTGCTATTTACCATATACAGAGCATTAAAAAGTTAGACTCGCAAAGGCATGGATATTAATCCTTCTGTACTTCAACTCGATTGACTTCACAAAAATCACATCAGGAAATGTAGTTTTCTATTAGATTTCCTTTGTCTGGATCAGTAAAATATTATTAGCCATTTGGGCTAAGATTGAAAGTATTGGACAAATGGAAAATACTGCAAGAAAACATGCAGTGCCTTTCAAAATACTATGTAACATCATCAACACAATAAGGAAGTTTAGACAGATTAATAGGGAATAGTGATAGGTAAACAATGCTGGCAAAAACAGATCTCAAATAAGCAGAAAATTCTAGTGAAACTTACTCAAGAGCTCACTTGTTTTAACACTCTTTTAAAACAAAACACTAAGGAGACCTGTAGCTAAATACATGTTTAACTACTGCAAAAGCATTTATATATTTAAATTTAATCAGTGTATGAGAAAGTTCATATACATGAAAGAAAGATCCTGCCATCTCTTTCAGAGATATATAATAATTTTCTCAAAACTAACAAGCAGTTATCCTGTGCTAGAAATATAACACATGTGAAAATAATTAAATTATCACTGAAAAATTCAAAGTATTAGCAATCAAAAATTTCAAGTTGCTATAATATTTATCTGTGTTTTCAAATCAAGTTATTTTTTTAAATTTTGTTCCTAACCACTACACCAGAAATATCACTACCTCTATAGTGCCAGCAAAATTATGCAATTCCTATCATAGATCACTTTTTCTGGTTGCAGAAATGAGTTTCAAAATGCTGTAAACTAAATGCTTTCAACGAACTGCCAGATCAAATAAAATAGTTGATAGACATTGTATCAATAAATGGTTACAGATTTTGAAAATTTAAAAATTAACTATAGTTCTTAGATATCATTTAGTGTAAACTTTTAATTGCCATATGTTCCACCAGCAGATTTCACTTTGAAAACAGATTTCTTCAAAACATTGATTTCACAGTGACAGTCAACAGTGTTGAACATTTTAATATATTCAACCACTCATATTGAAAATATCTACAACTATTAAAACCAAGTTTCATGTTTGCGAACAATAAAATTCATATTCAGTCCCTTTTTCCAGTTCAGAAACTGATTTTGATTTCAGAGACATATTCTGCTTTTTTTATAGTTTTAAATGTAATTTGATCCCAAATATGATAATTCCTTTAAGTTTCCTTATACCAATCTGTTTCTCTTACTCTCCACAGAAAGAAAAAGCCAGCTGTTTAAAATACGATTAACACTAAAGCTTAGTTGAAGATAACTATTCAGTTTTGTGGCAAGTCTTGAGGTTTTCCCTTTGCTTTTGATCCGCATTAATTCAAGGCAATAATTTTTAATACAGTGTCAAATGTGTGCTAAAATGTCTATAAAGAAGGGAGCTATCAAATCTTCCTTTATTTTTTCTCCCTTTTTTCTTTGCTCCTCACTCTTTTCCCATTTTTTCAAACACATAAAGCTACCAGAAAGTTCAGGATTTTAAAAATTTATTTGTGTAAATTCTACTGAAGTCATTGTATTTCTGTGAAATATCATATTAAATAAACCTGCTTTTCAAAACAATTTCACTTTAACAGAAGGATGTCAGTTATCTCTTCTTATTGCTATGCATGTCATCGCAGAGAAAAGCATTATGGCTTATTGCAAGAGAGCATTATGGCAAAAATGTGGGGTGCACAAAAATTCCAGAGTAAAGAGCTCTCCATTAGTATGTTTGCTCTAATGCCTTTCACAGTGCTTTAGTCAGGACCGTGTGCAGCTCTGCAGTGACAAAAAATGTCTGAGTCATCGTTCAGCTGCTATCTAGAAACTTTTGCAAAATAGCATCTGTTTACACAAGCAGACATTTCTAATACATCTGTAGATCTGGCACGTGGCAGTGATCTCTCTGCAGTCGGGGCCCTCTCTGTGCAAGCACTACATCTGCCAGAACAAGTGCAAATGAAAATAAATCATATTTGGCTACAAATACTTTCTGAACTTTCAAAACACTACTAACTCTCTAACATGATCTTCAGATGGCACATGTTAAGAAAACTCTTCTCAGACATTAAATTCAAAGCTCTAAACCAAGGATATTCATAGTTTTTACCTGAGCCAGCAGAGCTTCCTAAGTCTTACGCACAAAATGGAACCCATATATTCAAAATTCTACATTATCTAAAAGCATAATACAATGTAGGTCTTATTCTTGAATCACACAACACAGATACATGCATGCTTTACACTGTCATTTGGCCTGTTAAACATGATGTTGAAAAAAGAATAAACAACTCTGGACTAAAAGAACTAATTCATCTCCTGTTAACTTCTCAATATTTTGATAGCTAGATTTCAGCTTTTCTGAATCCATATCTTGTCTTCTGCCCTTTTAATTTGGAAAGTGACTTAATTTGCAGACCTACCATCCATGTTCCAGCTTGTCTTTTCTTCAGTCATCTTTCTTTCTTTAGCCTGAAATCTTACCTCTAGACATGGTAGGTACAGACACGCTAAACTACTGCCCCTTGCCCTAATTATTGGCTGCTGTCTGGTCTTTCTTTTGACTGCCATATTTACTTGTCTCCTTTGGTTTTGATGTTTGCTCATTTATACTGCAAGAACAGCTTCCGTCCTGAGATGGAACCTCATGCACACCTCATTTCTGAGCCTGATCATGCACTTCTCTCATTCCTAATTCGGTCATAATACCAGTAAAAGAACAGAAATTATTACCTTGCACTAGGATATTGTTCTAAGTAATCTTTCTCCCTAATGATTGAGACTTCATGGTGGTAAATAATGCTTCCATTTTCTTCTTTTCTTTAAATAGTATCATCATTTTTTAAGATCTCAAAAAAAGCTATAACTACAAATTAGCTCAGAGATTTCAGTGCTAGCTCTTGGATTTTTCTTAATACTCAGACTGTATTATGTTATTGCAATGATTACAACAAGGGATGTATATTACATTCATCTCTCTCCTTCTGCACTAGAAATCATGCTCTGTCTCATGATTACCAGTTTAAAAGTTAGATTGCAAAATTATGTTTATTTTCCAGCTAAACATGTATTTAAATATTGCATGAACCTGGCCCCTTTCCAGCACACATTTTATTAAAGCCAGCTATGAAGTAATTCTAAAAATGGCTTTTGAGAGTAGAACAATGTGAGTTTTGTCCAATTTTGATTCACACACTGAGCTTTGACTAAATACTGCATTCCAAGAACTCACTCTCTTATGAAATGGAGACTGAACAATTTCAGAAACATAATTTCTGAGAAATGTGGGAATCTAGGTCAAGGACTGATTGTAGCAGAATTTGCTAACGTAAAGGAGTATGTTTTTCCTAAATAAAAAATGTGATTTCAAGCACCAATGAAGACAAAATAATGAAGAAATCACAAGCAAAACAATTCCATTTCAGAATAAAAATATTCCATGTAAAATTCAAACTATATTGCCTCTAAAATTTTTTTTTACAGAAATAAAAGTCTTTGTTTCATTGAGATTTGTAACCTAGTGATATTCTGACAGAGATGTTGAATATTTCTGATTAATTTCCCAACATTTATAATTTTTGGGCAGTTTTGGATGCATATTTTTATACAATTTGAACTTCTCACATGCATTTGTATGAATATGAGACATTTTTAAAGCATAAATGATAAATAATTCTCCTCAGGAGGAGCATGGCCTAATTTTGAGTTCTTTATGATTACTCATATATTTTCTAAAAAATAAAATTCATACCTCTAGCAATAAGATGGTAATTGGTTCTGCATTCGCATACCAATGGATAAAAGTATTTAAAATCCTACAGATATCTACTGCTGACTACATGCAACCCAGACACTGACTGTTAAAAAGTGATTAGAAAGCAATATAACTATCCCATATATTCACAGCTTGAGATCCGTAATATGTAAAGAATGATCATTCTTAAAGGGGCCATGCTTGTGAATGCTGTGTTTAATTAATGCCCTAGGGAAAGAGAAAAAAAAGAGGAGGAAAAGTACTGCAGCTGAATTTATTCTGAATTTGTAGTGATGTTAAACATTGCATGCCAGGTTTAATGGCATGTATTCATCTAGCTAACACTGTGTCTTACTGAGAACAAATGGTGTTGTCTGCCTTCAGGAGATAAGGATTTTGAAGTGAATTTGAGAGTTCAGAGTAGATTTCTATTTTATTTTTTCTATTAGTATGTGCTAGTCCTGCCACCACAATCATCCAAGCTGCTCCTTGTATGCAGGACAACTTTGCGCACAGGATATACAGAATTCTTGTTTATCTGTAGTGATGTCTTTAGGTTTGTGAGGAGAGGCATGCCATGCAGCAGCAATCTGTACAAATCATACCAATAATTTATATTGAGACTGACACCTTTTTAACTCCGTACTGCTACTGGTATGTGTGAGAAGATGAAATTATTTGTGGTATGAAGATATTACATGCAACAGATGCATTTAGAAAGAGAAAATACGTAAGCGAATTAAAGTCAAAGACTGAAATATCCCCAAAAAAAGGAATCTTATATCATAGGAGGAGATTTAAACATCACTACAGAGGTTAAAAATTTTGGAAAAAAAATGCTACTATACTATGAATCAGTGCATTGGAACAGGAGAAAATACCTTCTTACACATGCCACAAGAATATTACCCACTTCATGAGTCCCAGGTCATGCTCTGTTTGGACTGAAAGTTGTAGCTGAAGGAACACAAAATCAGGACAAGAACAGGGTTAGATCCTGCCTACCCAGCTGTGGCTGCTGTTTGGTAAACCAACAGAGAAGAATCCCCAGCTAAAACTGTCAGGCTTAGCTGTAAGCCCCTCCTCAAGCAGTAGGCACTTTAGGAGAAACAGTCTAGACAAATGTCAATAAAATAAACTCAAGAGATCAGGAAACACAGTGTCCTATACAGCTGCTTCTGTCCCGAGCACAAAGGAAGTGGCTACGAAGGCTGGACTTCTTTGCTTGTTATTTTTTCAAAGCTCAACTGCTAAGTAAGTGCTAACTGCTAACTTGAAGAGAACATGAATAACAAAGGCCTTTTTGTCTGAGCGACAGCTTATTTCATTGAAATAGAAATCTGGGAAAACATAAAATATGTATTTCTGTTTGCATCAGTGAAAATTTCCATGCCGTCAGTACAGCAATATTGACTCAATTTGCACATACAAAAAGAGTAGCATACATTAAATGTCAGACTGAAGTGTTATGTTAATTAATCTTTAAGTGTGAACAATGAAAACATATAAATACCTGCAGATGGGAAAGCTCTAGGGGCAAAACAATGCAAGGGGATAAGCACACCTCAAGAAGATCTCACCTGATTTGGATCAGGGCACAAAGGTGCCGAGGCTTGTCCAGCTCTGCCCAGCACCTCAGCCATGGTGCTGGCCACAGGGCAGGGCTCTGCCCTTCCCACCTAAATTTTTACTACAATTTTCTCATCTGCCAACCTAAACAGCAACAAGTCCCTGGCCCTACACAACCCCAGGCTGGGCCGTGTGCTGCCAGCTCTGGTTCTGGGGAACCCTGCACTGACTGTGCTTCCCTGCAGCCACCCAGGAGAGGGTCCTGTCCTTCCCAGCAGGGCAGCGTGGGGCGGGCACAGCTCCCAGGGAGTAGCCAGGCCCATGGAGGGCAGGTTAGTGGGGACAGGGATGGCCCAAGGCCAGAGGCAAGGTGGCAGGAGCCATTGCAGTCTTGGGGATCCTCACTCCGTGGCCACCAGCTCGACAGTGCTGCTTACAGAGGCTCCAGGCCTAGAGAGGAGGGACACAAGATGTGATACAAATGACAGCACTGTGGACACCAAGGTGTGAGGTGGGAAGCCCTTCAAGCACCTTGAGGGAGATGTCCCTCCTCAGCTGACACCCTCTACATGGATGTCTGGCCAAAATACCCACTTAGGCACCCAGCAGAGCAGTGGGCACCTCTTCCTGCCGACATATAGATCTTCCTCTCAGTCTGTGGGCAGCTCTTGGCAGCTCAGCATGGAGCAAGCCTTGGCGGCTTGAATGAGGTGTGTGGTTTTCATCAGCTGCAGTGGCTGATCTTATTTTCAGGTTGCCTTCCTCATCCATGTTTGTAGGCAGCATGCCAAGGAGATTTGTCTTTTATTTGTAGTTTTAAAATGATTGCATCTGAGCACCATTTAGTCTTAAATGCTGCAGTGTTGGTCTTGGTCCTTCTGTTTGGGTACATTACAAAAATTGTAGGTAAGTTTGTTTCCATCTCAAGATTGTATTTACACAACTAAAGGAAGTTCACTCATTCGGATACTTCTAAAGTAGTTTCAGATTACTGCTCCATGAGTAACACAAGGATAGCATGTGGTAATGCTCAGCTTCAGGCAAATTTTCTGAGTCAGAGCATCAGATAAAATACCTGTGTGTGTCTTCACTGAAGCTCCCTCCCACAGCCTGCATTGAGCTCCCTGTTACTGCGGATTTGCTTGTTGTCTTCATAAGCTGCACTTGTATCTCGGCTGCAGTATAAAAATATCCTCCAAATCTGCTTTCAGAAACCATCTGCTTCCTGAAGTGGAGAAGTTTTACTTGGGACCAAGATTCTTGAGAGAAGCTATTTTCACTCTGTCATGACTACTTCAGTTAACAGGCTGCTGTAGCCATCTTGCCCTTATCAAAAAAGGTAGATTTTTGTCCAATTCTCATCACGAAGGTCTACCCATAGACCCTGACATCTGTGGTGTGGCAGAGAGTCATTTGATTCATTCAAACTCTAAAGCTGATGGTCACTCAAAAGAATTGAAAAATGCTCTTTGTGGCAGGAGGAAGAGGATTCCAGACTATGTCACTTCAACATACTTGAAGCCTGAACAATCGTAGGGCTCATAAACTGACAATTAAATCTGATATCATTAATTTATATTGGCCACCTAGATCTAGAAGTTTCCCCCATATATCAGTAACAAAACAATGTCTTTGTAGCACCTGAAGAAAGGGAGACTTATCACTGTAAGCAGGAAAAAAATGTTTTGACAGCCACTTAGAAAATAGAGCAGATATCTACATTTAATTTCTGAAAATCTCAGCTGTGATGTCACCTTCAAACTATTGTAACATAGTAGCAATAACATGCAAGCAAAAACTACAATAAAACCTTTTCTACATTCATATTAAATATTTTCTGAATTAAATATAGTTCTGTTTTAGAAATTAATAACTTCTCAGCATTTTTTGGAGCATTTTTTGGAGGAAGGTTTCCTCCTTTATTCATCAGGATACATACTGTCTTGCATAGAGATACTGCATCAGGAAATGACAAAACCTCACTGAAGTCCTGCTTTTTCTTTTTCAGTAAGGCTTAATAGAAGCAGGAGAAAGAAAAGTAACATAATAGAAACAGTATATATTTTCTCTGTGAGGCATGCAAAAAGGAATGTAATGTTTGAAATTTCATAGTTTTTTTTAAACTCTTCATGAAAAAGCAGTACGACATATGTGATATTCTACTTAGTCTAAGAAAATTATAAATACTTTTCTTAAGACACCATTTTAAGAGTTTTTCTGCATTTCCTAATGCAGCACTGACTGACCATTCATGAGAAGAAGGAAACCACTCCAAATCTGCAGAATCTTTTTCCCTATGCAACCACTGTGTTCTCTAGGCTAAAAAATAAATAGGACAAGCAACTATACCACTGAGACTCAGAGTCAGGCTCTGTGACTCAAAATCCTTATTAGGAAGCGTAGGCTAATAGCACTTCCTAGAGACCTTATGAGGTGAGCTAGGATTTGTACAATAGCTGTGTATCGGTAATGGACCCTATTCACCCTCTATCATACCAACCAGTATCTCAAATTAGCAATATAGTGATTGTGGGTTATATGTGTAGCCTTTAAAATGCTACATTTTTTCCTTTTCTGCATTCTTCTGAGGCATAAATGTCATTTTCTTGATGCTTCAGTGACTTTCAGGGCCAAAAATACAGGAATCTGAGATGGCATAACACAACTAAGTATGGTACAACAGATATCTATGCTGCAAAACTCTGGATTTTGAAATAAAATCAGTTTAAAAATTTAAGTATTTTTCTTTAAAATTCCAAAGGAAAACAATCTCATTTTCAGTGCATAAAAATTTTCTTTACATAAAAAAAAAAAAAATTAAAAAATCAGAAAAATAATTTTTAAAGGATGAAATAGTATTTAGCTTTGACCATCTAATAATAAAGTTCATTAAAAGGGCAGATAATGATTTAATGGATTGATTTAAGTTCTGCTGACATTTTTAAAATCTTCTTTATAAACAGAGAGGTTATAAATATGTGTTATTGTCACTGGGAGGTTTTATGAATGTGAAACAATGTTCTTACATGCTAATATCTTACTAACCTGTTAAGAGAAAGTGTATCTTGAACAGATGAGAGAAATCTCTGAGAATTCTGGGATAAAAGACAGGATACAGTATTTGCAGTCTCCTTAGAAAAAAGCAGTTTAAGTGACTCTTCTGAAACAAAATCACTCAGAAAGGGAACATACAGGGCAGAAATTATTTTTTATTAACTTCTATGTTTTTCCTTTTTTCACTGTTTCTGCTGTAAAAATGTCAATGTAGTTGATTTCTGGAAAAGGGGCAATTTGACTGATTAAACCAGGACGCTGCACTTTAAATATTCAACTGGTTACCATGGCAACAGTTTTACTTTGACACACAGCTTATCTTGTTTTAAGGAGTGCAGCCTGTTGTTATGGCAATTTGGAACACCGCTATTTTTTTTCCCACACACAGAAAATAGTAGTTGAAACGGGTTCAATAATTAAAAATCTAAGCCTATATTAGTATCCTGTAGAATGCTGGAGTTTATCAAATTTAACAAATGAAACTTGACCAGACAGAGAAAGAAAGAAGCAAAGTTCATGAAGGTATAAGGATAAAGGATTATAATTTTTACCCCTCAAAGGAAAATTTTTAATGATTAAAATTCACTGTTTTCATGAAGAAACACATTATTTTGTCTTGATGATTTCTTCAGAAGCAAAATCTAAATAAATGGATACAGAAGAACCAATACAAATTACCCCCAAAGCTCTTAGCATTGCAAGCAGAATGAATATTCTAACTAAAATTTCATAAACAGTAATCCTCGATGATCAGAGTTCTGACCTAAAATAAACATTTTTCAAAAAAGAAACATTTTTTAAGAACCTAAATGTACACACTACTGTGTACAGTATTGTACACACACTTTACATTACATGCTTAGTAATCATGCACAAGCCTGCGTATTTGAAATAAGAATGAAATCTATATGCTTTTTGCTACAGGCATATTGAATGAGTCCCTACTCTTAATCTTCAGAAAAACTCAGTTCATGTTTAAACAAGAATTGGGATGGTCCTGTGAGTAGAGGATAGAGCTAAAGGGACATCCAGCCACCCAGAAAAAAAAAAACAAAACAAGAAAATCAGGAAGAAACTCTGATCCAGTTGTCCAGTCTCTAAAGAAATAACAGAAAGGTCTTTTCACAAAGCAAATTTAGTTAGGATCTACCTGATGCACTTAAAGTTTGAAAGTGTAGTGGGGTTTTCTTTAGCCATTTTAAAGTTATAATACATACGGATATTTCAATACTTACAAGATTTGTACTGGGGTAGTTGCTGGAGGTTCTCAACATCCCTATCACTATTTCATTTTTTACTATGAAGTGATTTAGTATATAAGATTAATCAAATTAACTTTGAGTTTCCTCTTCTGTTTTGTCTATAAATAAGCAAACAAATTTTCATAGGTGTGATATCTCCAAAGACTATTACAAAAAATATTCTACACAAAAAAAAAAGGTAGAAATTATGTACATCAATAATTCACTTTCTGAATATCCATTCTGGGGAAAAAAGGATAAAAAAATGGATTTTAGATGAAATCTGAATGTTGTTCCTCAGGTCTCTCTCTTTATCTGTGCAATGGCATCAAAGCTGCTTTGAGTTTTCATTTAGTTTCTTTAAAACACTGTTACTGTCTTGCTGTATTGTCTTCTCTCCTTTCTTCTATGCCTTTTTTTCCCCTCTGATAATTACCAAGTTTAACAACTATTGGTCTCAGTCTTGTCCCCCTTCCTGGTGTCTATGGATTTCTTTCTGAGCTTGTATCTTTGAGAGCTTCATTCCCTCCAGCGTTTTGCCTCCTTATTCCCATTTCTCAGTTTTTTCAATCTTACTCATGATACATAAGGACAGATATGATTTCAGACATTCCTTTCTCTTCCTTTAGGAAAATTCTACTGCTGCTTTTGTTATGGAGACTATGAATTTGAAAAGTCTTTTCCTGTGCTTCATATATCCACAGAAAGGATCGAGAAAAAAAACAATCTGAAGCAGTACAACATTAAGCCGGATGCAGCTTACAATATAAAATACTTATGGCTGGCAATGAGAAGGGTAGCAGAAGCAGCTAAATGTCTTTTGACTCCTATTTTATGGATGAATACATGAGGGGCAGATGTTTTCCATTTTGCCTAAGGCAATACAAATCTGTGAGCTGGCGGTGAACTCGTATATACGAAAGAATAAAACAGTGATCAGCTCGTACAAGATATCAACTCTAAGTATTTGTTGTTTTTTAGGAATGTCCAGTATTAGCTACTAGTTCCTTCTACAGGCCTGGGAAGAAGAGGGTTGCTGTTTACCACTCTGTTCAGGTAGACAGAAGCCCAGACTCAGTGGTAAGGCAGCTGCAGAGATTCCTTTGAGTAGCTGGTATGTGACTTGCCCAGGGCCTTGCAGAGGAGCAGTGGCAATGGGTGGGACTGTCAGCCAGGAGCTGCCTGGGCTCTGCTCACCAGCGGGCCCCCAGGTGACAAGCTCTTGGAGACACCGTTTTCCTGTCCTTCCCATCAGTGGAAATTCAACTTATAAGAGCTGGTTTGAATTATAGACGTGCAGCACCCTCCAATAGTTATGTGAACAGATGGGAATGCAGCTTATATTGGACATCTGAGAATTTCATCTTATCATTAAATGTATTAAACAACAGCTTCTCCATTTCAGATTATTTATTTAAGCTACTTGGATGTCAGCCTCATGCATTCCAAATTGGAAGATTTCAGCAATATGACTATTGTCTCTGAAATTAGATTTGCTTATTGCTTATGTTTCTTGATTGCTATCAGTGCCTTTCCACTTCTGTTTCCTAGCTTTTTAATCCTGTTCTTTTCTCTTTTCATGCCCTGTATTTTCTGTATTTCTTTGTTTTTCAATTTCCCCCCCAAAAAAGGGAAAATTTATTTTCTTATGCCCACATCTTTAGATTGCTGCAACTGACTACAACTTTCCAACTATAGATTATTGTTAACATTATCACATTCTCTAACACTGTCACAAATGCTCACCTTGCTATTACATATGGATGCCCCCAGCAATTTCACTAAATAAAATCCAATTGTAGAAGGAATGCTGGTGAACAAGATAGAGAGACACAGAAAATTGAAATGGCATGTGAAAATTTTGCTTGATCTGTTCTACTCGGGCTAGTCCAACTCCTCAGCTTGTTCTCACTACCTCCTTTGATAAAAGTATTTGATGGTTTGCTGCTGTGCATGTTATCGCATATGGATCTGGCAGCAGTTTGCAGTTGTTTTATGAAGAATCATTTCCAGAAGGAGAGAAAAAAGCAGCCCTGTGCAGACTTAGGCTGGACACCATAGGAGTTTGGTCCTAAGTCTCACTTCTATAGTTTGCTGTGTGGACATGGAAAAGTAAATTTGACAAGATCATGGAACTGTCAAGTTTCTTTTTCAAGGACAGGAGTAACATTGCTGTAACTTAATCTGAGTCAGCAAAAATTGCAGTGAGACTTGGGATCAATCTAGAAAAGTATTTCCAATAATAGTTTCACTTGTTTATTGAGGAGACTATTTTTTTTAATAGCAGGACATTAGAGATTGTTCAGCTTGCAAACAATATGTGGGCCAGAACTAGTGAAGTAAGCGGGAACAGCTTTTAACTACATTAGAAACCTGCAATGTCAGCTGAACACAATGCAGAAATCTTTGCAACAACAGTGCAATGTGCCTGCAGCTTCATCTGTATTTATACTGTAGAACAGAGTGATTCTCTGGGGCCACTTGACTTCTGTGTTTCTCGTTCTAACATGATGTTTCTTCTTATTGATTTCTACTTCCCTCCTTCCCAGTATCCCTTAGCACAGCTTCCTAATATCATCCAAATAATGCTAATATCTTTACTCAGTCATTCTGAGTTTCCTTCATGCTTCATAATCATCTGCAGGATGTGGTAGGAAAGGTTGCAGAGCTGCTAGCCTACAGGATTCTGTGTGAATGGAGACTTAAAGGGATGCCCAAGCACCCAAAAAGCATGAAAATAAGAGTCTTCCTTCCCCTGGAGAAATCAAGGTTTGGAAATTTTGCAGCCTAGAAGGAGTTACACAAAATTAGCTTGGTAAAGTTTGTAGATGTGGTTCAGAAAGGAGAAAATAAAAGACAAAAATAATTTTGAAAATGCTGTTTCCTTTTATTTTATTTGATATGGTAGCATTCACAGTTTTATCAAAAAATAAACACTTGACCAAATCCATCATTAGAGGAACTGACTTCACAAGAAAGCCCTCCTTGAAAAAACTAAGTCAGTTGCCAGTGAGCAACTTGATGGTATTGACAGTAATGAAGATTCATGGAAAGACAAAGAGGACAAACTCAAGAATAGAAGAGATATCCTATCCGTTACTGGCCGACAGTAACTGTCCTCCATTCTCCCTCTTTTTTCCTCCCCATTAGAGCCAAAATGGAAAGAGACCTGATGAAAGCCGCTGGTCTTCTGCAAAGTATGGAGGTGTAAATTTAGATGTAATTTATATATTTAAAGGTTTAACAGAGTTAGGAAATGAGAATGCATAATCATCAGATATTTTTCTTACATAACCTCAGGTTTACTTTTTTCTTTGTCAGAAAAGTTTGAGGTAGGAAAGAGACTGATAAAATTCAATTCAATCCTATAAGCAAGTGGAGAGAATTTACTCTGTTCAAGGATGAGAATAAATAAATGTTGTTAAAAGGCTTTAAAAGTACTGCAAATAGTTTTGTTTTCTCAATGCTGTCTCAAACATGTTTTGAAACAAATGAAAGAAATTCAATAAAGTTGATACAAGTTTAAGTAGGATATACCTGGGAGTTCTTAAATGATTATTGGTTCCAAGCAATGGAGATATCTCTTTTAACAAATTTTAAACTGAACATAATGAGGTAGTCAAAAGCTGGGCTAAGAACGCACAAGGGGGATATCCCCAGGTTCTGTCAGATTTGTGTTCTCTTGCAATATTTATAATCATTCCGGTGGGAGTAGAGCAAGGAAAATGCTCTGTACCTGAGAGTTTCACTTGGACATACCCTTAGAATGGATGATGGACATCTCATTGTCTTCCACATTTCAATATTAGGATGTACAAATACAAATGAATTGAAATTCATATGAATGATTCATAGTGCTTTCAGAAAGAATGGAAGCACAGCTACAACATAGGCTTCTGTCTGTCTGTTACCTAACTCAATCAGATAATTTAAGTGTATCAGCTCCCTAAAATTGTCCTGACCAGATTAGTTCTTTTGGAAGAAAAGAATCAGAGTTAGAAGGAAAAATACAGTTCTCCCATAACCAGACCATTAGCATTAAAAATCAGAAACTCTGGTTACTGAATCAAATATGTAATTTATCATAGCCAGAATATAAATGAAACACATTAGAACAAATATTGCAACTTAAGTTGCTTTGTTATGCTTATTTCACACCCTTGTACCTATAACTTTGGGCTGGTAAAGGGTTTCTGAAATAATAAAGTGGTAGTGATAATAATTTTAAAATTATTTGCAACTCAAGATAAGATATTCATTACTTTCTATTAGTTTAAAAAAGTGAGAGACCTCTTTATGCTGTGTTTTTCAGAATTTTTCTCAAAGAATTTTTTGGACATTTTTTCACCAAATTTCAAGTATATGTGTACACTAATGACATCTGTTTACCATGAGAATAGACTTATTACATTTGCATATGTCAAAAAACTGGAATGAATAAATATCCTAATCTAGTGTGTTCATATATTTGATTGAAATGCATTTCCTGAAAGTTTTCTTCAGGAAGTCAGCTAACACTGAGGTTTTTCTTCTAAATCACTAGCAAAGGATTCCAGCAAAAGAGAATTCAGATGCCCAAACAAAGGTAAATAAGAAAGAGTCGTGGCTGTCAAAGTCTTTGGGGGCAGTCTCAAATGTCTCAAATCGTAGCCCACATACTGGCCTTTTGGTTAGACTTCTTTCAGCCATAGAAAATAGTACTTTTTTTTTTTTTCCATTTAAAACCCATTTCCAGTGGACTACATTTCATCTTTTCACTGGTCTCTATGAATGCAATGTATTAGTCATGTATTTTTATGTTTTGTTCTTAAAGCTAGGTTTAATTCAATCTCATCTCCTTGGAAAAAAAACCTGTACAGTTTATACTGAGGTTGCTACTTTAAATATTCTGGAGGGTATAAGCGTGCCCTTTTTCTGAGAGTGCCTGCATAGTGTCAATCATAGTTAATTCACTTAACAGTAACATGAACAGTCAAGTGTGTTTTCTTCTTCAAAAATTGCACCATAGTCCCATTACTAATTAATTCAGTATAATCTGGTAATTGCTGTCAGTTCCTTGACTGTACACCATGTCACCTACCCTGGATTAGAATAATACAGTAATCTGTAATGAGAGTCATATCTAACAGAAAGAAAATGTTCTTGGCTTTTTTTTTTTCATATTCAGAGTATTTTGAAGAATCCTCTTCTGAACTATGATCTTCAAAAGAATTAAGAAAGGTTTTTGCTCAGAGAGTCAGAGAGTCTTTTGTTCCACAACAAAATTTATCTGCTAGTTTGAATTCCTCTGGATTTTTGTGGTTTCAGCCTCTCTTCCTGTTTGAACCTCAGGCAACTAACATCACTTGATGCATCCCCTTCAATCATGGGCACTTATCACTAATTGCACTGTCAGAAGTTTAATAACCAAGCTAGAAAAAGTCTTACAATAAAGAGCTTCTAGGTAACTCAGCAGAGAACAACCACAGCTGTAATTACAGCTAGAGAGAGATCACAAAAGGGAAAGGTGATCTCCTGCAGCCATTGACACATGTTAAATTATAAACAGATGCTATGCTATTCCTTCAAATTTTTTTAATGGTCAAACTAATATTCCATCCATCTTGCAAGCAATAGTTTTCCCCCAGTGGAGATGATAGTCTCCTAAAGAATTCAGTTTCTTCCAAAATTAATGCCCCATTCCACCACTCAGATTCAGACTGGACAGAGCAGTCAAAAATATACAGAGGCAGAGCAATTGCTGTTTTAAAGATAGTGTTGGATAAACTAAAGATACAGGATGAAACCCAAACACCCACACACACAATCGAAGTCTGACTGTGCTTGACCTCTATTTCCCCATCCTAAACCAACTAGCGTCTCTTTTGAGATAAAAGGAACATTGGGAATGGGATAACAGGAACACTGGCAGATCACATGCCAGAAGCCTGGTGTTGATCTGCAGACAGCAGCTGGAGGAAGGAACCTGCCTGACATCTTTTTCTCCTCTGAATCCCCAGACAAATGTTCTGGGAGCCAGACTGTGGCCTGGGGCTGTGAGGAGCCAGAACAAGCTGTCCTCTTTCTGAGACTGGAAAAGGTGAACTGCTCAGATCGTTGTGGGGGGAAATAATAAAATCTTGCTCTTGACATTCACTTTGATGAATTATTTTGTATAACAACATTGAATTTTAAAAAGAAGTTTTCTAATTTGTACCTAAGCTCTGCACTGTGAATTACATGCAATGCTTGTTAGAGTGTGATGGGGTTCTCGACACTTTATGCAACTGAGAAGTCCTGCTGGCCCTTTGAAGGAAGCTACATGAACCAAGAGATTTGGCAAAGATAAACAGCAAAGAGGCTCAGCAGATGTCATAAGGACAGAGATGTGTATGCTTTCAAAATTCATTTCCATGTAAATATGATCTAACAGATGCAAGAACAGAGTATAATATACAGCTCTGCTCTCAAACTAACCATCTCTGCCAGTGCGCTAAAACTAGTCCTGTGCATTGTGAATTACATCAGTTCATGTTGGTGAAAAGTTTTATACTCTACAGCCTTGGCAAAACCAACACAATTAAGCCTGAATGAGCTGCTGTACCATTCCCTGTCCTGTATCAGTAGAGGTGTTTAATCTACTTAAGTATGTCAGTGCCAAATACACTAAGGTAATTGCATTGAGGACCTAACAGAAGGGCATCATTTCACTAGCAGCATTTTTGTGACAAGTGATAATGTGCAGCATGGAAAGAAGCCAAGAGTTTCTAATAGCTGGTACTGAGTTTGCTGAGCTGCATTTATTGGGGGGAGGGAATCTGCAGTTGTAAACATTATCTTGGGTGATAAAAGAAATGCATACTTTTAAATGTAGTTGGCCTTACAGAGGTTTTCATTGTGTTGACCACAGGAGAAGGAAGTGAAGCTAGCAGAGATGATAACAACCTCCTAATGAGCACAATTTAAAAGTCAAATACAATCTTCAGTTTTTCTCAGACAGGTTTGAACCAAGTCCCTTGCATTGTCTGAAGACAAGCCATTGCACTGGTCACCAGGGTTTATCAGTGACAGAGGAGAGCTCTACCCTGCTACATAATACAAGACGTTGTCTCCTCTGTTCCTGACTGAAGATGACATGCTAAGGAACGAGAGAGGGGCAAACCAGAGCTTTAACCACTCACTAGACCACAGAAATCTGCTGCATTGGCAGATCGCTGTCTCCCTCAATAAAGTAGGGTAAGGGCCGATCTGAAATTGTGCCGTTTCTGCACCAAGTTCTGCTTGAAACTCCATGGAACTGGAGAATAAATATGGAATTGGCTTTTAACAGTGAAATTCAACAGCCAAGCAGCTGATACCATTGTTTATTGTGAGCAAACCCCCCCAAGACTTACCTCCTTAAGTTTCTGCCAGGGAATTTAATGCCAAATGCAGAAAAAAAAGTAATATTTTAACTTTGCTGATACTGGCCAGAACTACTTGCCACTACAGTGAAATAGATAATTCTATTAGTTGTGTGAAATGTGTCAAAGCTCAAAGTGAGATGCAGAATTAATGATCTGACCACTTCAAGGTCCAGCAGAGGCATTTCTGCATTCCAGAGAGCCTTTTAAATTGTTAGGTTCGACACAAGGAAAGTGAAATTCATTAAAATTTGGTTGCTCTCTCCAGCCTATCCCAAGTCCTTCACTGTCATATTGAGGTAATATGAATCAGTGTTTCATATTTGTGCCATATCAGGAAGGTTTGATTTGACAGGATGCAAGACAACATCTACTACAATGACGTACTCCATTCAGTGGTAGTCAAATGGTTAATTAGAATACACAACTACTTAATTGTTTCTTTAGTGTTCTAATGCGCTCTATTAACTTGCTATTGAGAACTTTTCCAAGGGTGCGTTGACAATGAGATTCTCTGTTAGTTCCCAGAGACTGAACAATTTTTTAACCTCTGGTAATACAAACTATTTTTTAAACCGCTGTTGTGACTTCCCTTTTCCATTTCTGGTGGAAATAAAGGATCAGCTACTTCTCAGAGTACCTATCATGTCTGTCTTAGGCTGCTATAGAATTCAGATCCCTGAAGGGAAATGTTTTAGCTGAGGTAAACCTCTAGGGATGAACACCTATTGTACACAAACCACTAGCAGGCCTTTTCCATACTGCATGTGTGCCCCTTCACTTATAATACTTACTAACGATGACTATTACATTTTTACTGTATGCCCTCGCTGCTATGGTAATGTTATCGGGTGGATGCCAGAATCCCATTTTGATTACTTGTATTTTATTTGTCGAGAGCATCTGATGCTTTGGGAGGGTATTTTTTATGAAGGTATGATCACTTTATGTAAATGTATACCTAGTTACACAATACATTATGTCAGGTAAAGAATAGCACCTAGAGAAAGAAACAAGAATTGTTACTATTGTTACTATTGTACAATAGTACCTGTCTGCTCCAGCTGACATCTCGACAATTAAGAAGGAATGACTTTCCCCATAGTCAAGAGCAATGTTGCCCTTGATAATGTAATGTCCAGAGGCTAGGGATAAGGTTAACCCAACTCTACATGTAACATCCAGGAGAACAGAAGTAACGTTGAAGGAGGCCCTAACATTAAATGTTAGTGTTTTTTTGACTTGCCTGAAAATGAGGTTGCACCCTAAAGGACACAAAATATGCTATAGGACACAATTAAAGAGGAAATACTCTGAGAGTCACACACACAGATTTCTAATGTCAAATTCTTGAACACAAAACTCAGCCTTCTGGAAAGAGGAGAATTAAATGTATGACTACTTGCAAGGAATTTTTCTTAAGTCCTTTCCTGAAGATGCTTTAATTACCTAGCCTGTTTATTATGCTTTTGGACTTTTGTACTACCTTTGTTAATGGAGCTTTAAGCTCACTTTTCTTCTGATCATTTAGCTTTTACTAAATTGTTTGAGTTTTTATACGCTGATTGGGGAAGGAGGACAGGAGAAACAAAAAACAAAAGTACAAATATAAAGACAGAAACTTGTAAGAAGATGCTTCTATGATGCAGCACCACCATGGCTTTCTGCAGTCATCTGTATTACAGAGATAATTGTGTGGATCAAAAATCCTTTGAACACTTGTATACCCATCAGCTTTTGAAAGCTGATAATGGTTATGTTGCGTGATCTTTAGAAAAACTAAAATGCTTTGTAGAACTCACAGAAAACCTTTTATTAATTTAGGGTTATTTTATTGTGTTTTATATGAACTAAACAAAAACTTACGAACAAAAGACACACACCCACATACAAAATTTTGATTCCAGGATTGCCATCGAGATTAAATTCCATGAGGCAATAGCTGTCTACTTAAAAAACAGCTTCTAGTCCTGGAAAATCTTCAAGATGAAAGCATTTTAAATAAAGTCAATTTACCTGTCTAGCATGCTGTACACAAGATTCATGTAAGCAACAGAATTGATGTGTTTATGGGGTCTTTAAAAAAATTATTGCAGATAAATAAAATGAAATATTTTTAGATATGGTGAAAGGTTATCTAAGCTTTATTTGATTAAAACATGGTGGGTTTTGACTCTTTCTCTTCAAGTAAAAAAAAAAATCAGAATATATATGGAAATACAATTTCTAGCAAAAAAGAGTTTTAGTATTGATGACTAGGATTGGCTATTTAGCAGCTTATATGCATCTAAAGGGAGATGTGCTTAAGATCCACAGAAACCCATCTACTACCTCAGAAAAGCACTTGTACAATCAACCGGACCATGTAACCAAAAAATTGAAACCAAAAAGTTACTTGTTTCTAACATAGTGTGTTGGAACCCCCAAAATTGTTCTTTTTTGTCACTCATAAATTTTATGCAAATATCATAAAATGTTTAAATAAAAAATTCAAAAGGACACTACAGTAGAAATACTCCTCTGAAAACTTATTCCACCATCCCTGTGCAGGGGCAGTAAGAAGGAAAGAAAGATGAAACTGAAAACTTATCCAGTCTTTACCCAGTGGAGGTAAGGAGATGAAACAACACAAAGGAGCAACACAATTAAAGTTCCCTGTTCCTGCCCTGATATATCTCAGAACTCTAGTCAGGAGCAATATTTGGAATAAAGTCACAGAAGCCATTAGGCAGCCTCACAAATACTAGCTGCGTTGCTAGGGAAGCTGAAAGAAATCTCTGGTAAGTATGATGCTGACTTTTTGCAGTACCTTTTTTCTACTATGCAAGCCTATATTGTAAGCACTATTTTAATTAAAATCTAGCTTAGACTTGAAGCCACTCATCTAATTCAACAAAGCCATTTACTTCAGAAGTAGACTGAAAAAATATATTATTTGAACAGGATTACAAAGAGTTGCAGAGTAAGTCTCTGCTGAAACTGCACAAAATTATGTGAGAGCTGATAGTCAGTTCAAGAAAATGTAAGCTCTCAATAGTCAGGAATATCTCTGGCATCATGACAAGGCAGAAGGTCCTTACAGTTTTAATAGTGAAGATGATTGGGCAGGCTCACAGCTGATGGAAATACTGCTTTAATAAAATAAGCCAAGATACTCCATCACTGAAGACTCTTTGCCAACTTTTTAAAATCCTAAATTCAAAACACTATTTTTCTTGGTATAAGCACAGAAATGGCCAGAACAAGAAGAAAAATTGCTAAGAAGTTTTTAAAAACCTACTAGTACCCCTCAAATTAAAAATTATAATTGATCTGGGAATATATGTAATTCCAGACATCCCCAATGGACTCTTAATTTCTGAGAGATTCAAGATGAGACCCTGGTTCAAAACCATAAACCAGTGGCAAAATTATTTTTGAATGGTCATGTCCCCACATGCAGTTTCCTTTCTAATAAATACTTTCAGACTGACGTCCAGAGTCATTTACACATAGTTAGGGATATGTACTCACCATTATTACAGGAGTTTTATGTAACTGTTTTTTTTTTCCTCTTGCCTATTCAAAGACCACATATCTGAACAAACAGATATAAATACTCATTAATTGTTCATAGGTCTCATTTTCTGAGACGGGCCTTTAGCTGCCGACAAGGTCACTCAGCTTTCCTGACTATTACTGGTTAATTTTTTATCTTCAATATGGTCTCTTATTAACCAGTTTATTAATTTGTCCTTTTCAGATAATGTAATACCTTCATACCCATTTCCCTTATCAGCTAAATTAATTTTGCTCCATTGAAGCAACCACACAAATCTTACACTGCAATGAGAGATAAGATATGAAAACGCAGCCATGAAAATTTAGGTAGGAACTAATTTTTGATAATGTGACACATGATTTTGAGGAAATCTGGAAGACGTGGCTGCATCAGGGCTGTAGGTCTTCAGCACAAAGTAGCTGGTGCTGGCAATCTGACATCAACTCTGTAACTATAACCCTGAACTTAATGCATGTTAGTGGTCAGAGTGCATCCTTTCAGTTTCTATTCAACAGGAATTAATCTTTCTCATATACTCCAAAATCATTCCACAGAGTGAAACAAAAGCCAGTAAATAGGGGTGATCGGGAGATTCCCTTCTCTCTTCCTTTTGTACACTGGTGTAGATGCATCTTGACTTGCAGGAACTTTGCAGAGATCTCTTAATTCTTTACTTAAAATTGCAAAATAGTCATTTCAGTGGTACCAGAAGAACAACAGTTCTGTTTGGTCTCACAGGTGGGAAGGAAATTGCCACTGGTGTTCTGGAGCAGTGGTGATTATATTGGTAGTGGAAGCAGAGATTTTGCAGAGGGTGCAAAGAGACCACACAAGTTCAGTAGATCTCTGTGTACTTCCAAGTTAGCTGCCAAGAGATGAAAAAGAGAGAACTTTGTATTTGAAAAACAAGGTATTCAGAAAGTGACATTGTCATTTGTTGGCTGCAACACTAACGCAGGAGCTACCTGCAAGCTAATCACCACATGCAATAATAGATCACTGTGAAGCTGAGCTGTTAATACTTTTAAATGACCTCACAAACTGAGATTCACTTTCTTGTAGTTACAACACACAGCACAAAGACTATTAGACTAAAGCACTTTTTCTGCCTCCTTGTGGAATCATGATTATTTGATAGACTGGTTTATTTGACACGAGTGGTTTTCAATTAAAATAAACTATCACATTGACTGACATTAATTGCACTTATGTTCTTCAGCTAATAATCTTCACATCCTTTAGCAGCATTTCTGATTATTTTGCTTGACCTTGATATGAGACTGAGCCTCCTACAGCTCCTCAGGTCATCCTTTTGCATTCTTAGCCACTATTGAAGCTTTTCCAACTTCTACTTAATGGCAATTTTGTCATATTACAAAGGATAGTAAATGCTGGCTTCAGCAGTTCAAAGGGCTCACCATCAAGCTGGTGTAATATTTTCCATCAGTGACTTTCCCATAGGCAAGCAGTGCTGAATATTCAGAGTCAACTGCATATATGAAGTCTGGAACATGCAGTGGAAAAGGAAAAAGTGACCAGGTTAGTCCCCAAAAATTTAGATTGAGGCAGACAAGAGAACAATACCTTCTTTTACAGATTTTTTCACTTCTCTTTCTAAGCACACTGGAAAACTAAAATCAATAAAGCTTTAAAATACTTTGCCAAATACTTTGGCAAATCTGTTTGTGAAAGATGCAATATTTATCTGCGTATTATATAAATATCCATTGCAGTCTACTATTACTATCTGAATTAATACAAGAAGGAAAAATCCTGCATCTTCTTTGTCTAAATGGAAAGATTTTCTAATGGACTATGTGCAATACAAATTTCACTTCTGAAACTTTTAACATAAACACTTTGGCTACTTTAGTGACATCTTTATAAAGACAAAGATTTTAAAGAGTTTAAAAATTGACATCTACCAAAAATGAAAAATGTCACTATATGTGGCTTTATTTAAGAGAAAGCAAGGGTTTCTTAAAGTTTTCTGGAGTAATTTCGAAGTTATTTTCCAAATATGCAAAGGACTTACTCATGAGTAAATTGTTAGCAGCTTAAGACACATTGCTACAACAGTAGGGATACTTGATACTATGGAATTCACACATCACAGTTACCCACAAGTGTAGGAAGAAAGTGGAACTTTGAAATCCTGAGGGCTAAGGCCTTTTACTTGTCATTTTAAAAACCTGGTTTTCAGAAGAGGGACATTCCATAAATGCTGATAAAGAGTGAGAAAGCTTCTATAACTGGACAGTATGCACATTAAATCTAAATCTCAAGCTCAACCATTCTTTTAAAATGCATGTACCTTTTTGTCATGTTTTTTTCCTCTTACATTGACAGCCATCCACAGTGAATCAAGGTTGCTTTACCTCAAAGTAAAGATTCTGAAAATTTGCGAGGAAAATTCAACGAGAAGCCCCAATCACTGTTTCTTATACTCCATCCACTGCATACTTTCAGATATTTTTTTCTTTTGCAGGAGAATGAGCACCTTGAAGTTCCTTTTCCAAGCGTCTGATTAGAGCCAAGCACTCAGCCTGGACCAGCAGGTGAACACAGGGTGAAGGATGTTATATACATAGCTAGTTTGACTGTCCTTTTGCTACTGCTCTGGGATCTAAAGAGCCATTGCTATCACAAAAGCATCTGCACAGGACCTTTATGCAAGGAGGAGTTTTATTTGATCATAAGTAGACTTTAAAGACAGTGAAATGCATGTCGTTGATCTCCACCCTGGGAATCTGGCCAGTAAAAATAGGTTGCCTATTTATTAAGCACTGATCATGTGTCACACACATAGTCACCCAACCTTCAATTATATTAAATAATCTAAAAACAGAGTCTAGTAGGGTACATCTGACTTAGCCTAGGAAGATAAGGATACAAAAGCTTGAATCAGATATAGCTACTCCTTTTAGGTGAATGGAATGGAATGGAATGGAATGGAATGGAATGGAATGGAATGGAATGGAATGGAATGGAACTATAAGAATATTTCTTGTCTGGCAAATACAGCTTCTCAAAGAGAATGATTATTTTTCTCTATATGCTGGTCAGAGTAGTGGTTTTATATTCTGCCTTTTATTAACACAGATTTTTACACATTTTTACAGCAAAATTTTAAAAGCTTCAAACTGAAGTCAAGATGACAATAACTACTCCCTCTTAAAGAGTCAAAGAGCAAGTTCTTTCCCCTTTGCCTCCTCACCCTCCCAAGGCAAGAAGATATTGTCCAGTGTCACCAGGTAAAGTTCCCAAATTCACTCTCATTTGAAAATTTCCTCAATTTTCCCCCCAAAACTGTAAGTTTCCAGCCCTCACCTAAAGATGAGGTTGATTCAGTGTCATGTCCTGCAATTGTCACTTCATCCAACTACTTCCAGCACTGCAAAAACCAAATCTGTTTCCAGATCAGCTTGTGAAAATTCCTACTTGGGGCATGGTAATCATACTTTTCAGAAAGGATTAGACATATTTATGGATTATTATTATTGTGTTTCCAATTAAATCACAGGGTTTTTTATCTCTTACACAGGAATGTCCTTGTGCTATGCTAACTGGTCATCACTTACAGGATGGCCAGGGTATCAGACCCAGCTAGCAGGGGTTTAGGAGGGGTAGGTTGTGTTTGACCAACCTGGTCTCCTTTTATGACCAGGTGACCCACCTGGGGGATGCAGGAATGGCTGTGGATGTTGAGTACCAGGACTTCAGCAAGGCCTTTGACACTGTCTCCCACAGCACACTCCAGGAAAAGCAGGCAGCCCACGGCTTGGACAAGAGCACTCTTGGCTGGGTTAAGAACCGGCTGGAGGGCTGGGCCCAGAGAGTGGTGGTGAACAGTGGTGCATCCAGATGGGGATCAGTCAGCAGTGGTGTTCCTCAGGGGCCTGTGCTGGGGCCAGTCCTGTTCAATATTTTTATTGATGACATGGATGAGGGTATTGAGTCTTTCATCAGTAAATTTGCAGATGGCACTAAGCTGGGAGCGTGTGTTGATCTGTTGGGAGGTAGGAGGGCTCTGCGGAGAGATCTGGAACATTTGGATGGATAGGCAGAATCCAGTGGGATGAAGTTTAATAAGTCTAAATGCCAAGTCCTGCATTTTGGCCACAATAACCCCCTGAAACATTACAGGCTGGGGACAGTGTGGCTGGACAGTGCCCAGACAGAAAGGGACCTGGGGGTAATGCTCGACAGCCCACCGAACATGAGCCAGCAGTGTGCCCTGGTGGCCAAGAAGGCCAGTGGGAACACAAGCCCTGTGAGGAACAATTGAGGGAGCTGGGGTTGTTTAGCCTGAAGAAAAAGAGACTCAGAGGTGACCTAATCACTCTCTACAACTTCCTGAAAAGTGGTTGTAGTCAGGTGGGGGCTGGTCTCTTTCTCCAGGCAACGACTGACAGAACGAGAGGACAGGGTTGCAAGCTGCATCAAGGGAAATATAGGTTGGATATTAGGAAAAAGTTTTTTATGGAAAGAGTGATAAAGTACTGGACTGGTCTGCCCAGGGAGGTGAGCAGATGCCTTTTAAACACATCATCCCTGGATGTGTTTAAAAAAAGACTGGATGTGGCACTTGGTGCCATGGTTTAGTTGAGGTGTTAGGGCATGTGGACTCAATGATCTTGAAGGTCTCTTCCAACCTACTGATTCTGTGATTCTGTGGTATTAACAGCTAAACTGAGTCCACTTGTCCATATAAAAACAAATAAAATTTGAGCACTCTGCTGTTCTGTATCATTTGAATGGCACTTTGGTGCCTTGTTATTACAGACAAAAACATTACAATGACACTTTAAAGGTAGTAACAATAAAATTGTTTCCACCAACAGAATGAGTCAGAAGGCCCTGTTTCCAGCAGATTCCAGCTCTTAGCGGTGGCATGAAGTGACAGAATAAGGTCCATGATAGGCATGTGTGCACACATCTTCCGTCAATATTAATAGATGTCATGGGGCAAAATGCCTGAAGAGCATAATTAAAATTTTCCCTTGAGAGTAGTTCAAATCATGCTTGAGAAGACTTGATAATGCAGCCACCTGAAACCACTTTAGCTTCAGTAGCTTTTATTTCAAGATTGTTTTGAGGTGCTCAGCACATATCAGAGATAATTCATGCCATTCCAGTTTGCACTCTTAATAGTCCATTTCTTTTTCCTTTGATAAATTTGCTTTCACATGTAGGAAAACTGTAGGAACTGTTTCAGAATATTACTCCTACAAAATATGTGGCATAGAAAGAATAATTTTGAAGGGATCAAAATTCAGGTCTAGTAAATGTTGCTTTAATAGTACTTTAAACAACTGCAAACACCTTCTAGTGAGGAGTTCTCATAAGGCACTGCCCCAAAACGTGACTCAAATACAAAGTTCCACTGAGCAGTCTCTTGATTTTGGACCTATGCTAGACTCACTGGTGGTAAATATGCACTGCTGTAAAGCAATTTTTATTAATTCACTGCTGTTTCTTCAGTAATTTTGCAATCTTGGATTATTGTTATTTTATCTTAGGTATGGATTATGTTTGAACAATTGTCAGCTTCTCTTCAACATCTGACCTATTGTAGCTGCTACAGAGGTTTCTACTGTTCATGAAAAGGAGAGAAATCTTTCTCAAAGGCATCTGAGACCTCACCTGTGTCATTCTTGCCATGTTATTTCTTCATGCCTCACTGTACCTGTGTGAAAATCATTGTCAATTAAGACTGTGCCTAAAAGTGGGGCAAAGTAAAACAGCAGTAGAGAGTTTAAGGAAGGGGTAAGGTAGCTGCAGGGTTTTTCACAGAAAACAGCAATGGAATATTTTGTCTAGATTTTTCACCAATTCTTTGTCTTAGATTTTTCACCAAACTTCCATGATTTTTATCAGCTATTCTGTTTTCACAAACGAAACCACAGGCTTGGGCTGTATTGCTAAAAAGTCTTATTGGACACTGGTATTTTAACTGTTGGTTTCTCACTTCCCACTCATGAAAATTGGTTAAGAGACTGCAGGCATCTGATGGTAAGAACAGAACACCTGGAGATTTGATATACAATATTTATCCAGACATATTAGTTTCTTACTTAGACTTTGTTAATTATTTCTTTTCTGGAAACATCTCATGGTTTTGTGAAATGAGCTGAAGAGAATGGGAAATCCATGGAAATTTTTAAATTCAGAGTCATACTGCCCAAACAAAGGACTCATACAGCTGCATCAGGTAATGTTCCTGATACAGAACTGACTTTGTTCAAATTGAAGTATATTTCCAAGATTGGCTTATAAAATAACAGTCACACAAGAATTAAAAGGCAGATGGATTTATTAATTTAATACTTTCCATAGGTTCCTCTGTCACCTGGTCTTTGAACTGAGTAAATGTGTTTCCAACCAAAAGTTACAGAAGTATGTCGGTTCTTTCAATGGGGTTAGGTAAGCCTGGAATGTGCTAGCAGATACATTAATGATCTTTAGGAAAACAAACCCATTTAATTCAGAACACCCACTTGCCATATTTTACACAATTTTCAGCCAAGATGTCTCTGGGACTGTCTTTAAATCAAACCAAGCTAACGAGAGGAAAGGAAGTAAGTAACAGAAGGCATTCAGCAATTATCACCCTTTTAACAGTCGTGGGGAATTAAGACCATAAGTTCTGTACACTGCAAAAATACCACACTGTGTTGTGCAGTTCCTTCTTTAAAAATTCCCAAGCTGCATCAGACCTTATTTTTTAAAAGGATAATTCTATTTCTTAGAAAACATAGCAGTACACTTCTGACATTAGCATCACAGATGGCCAGTGCTTCCCTTGATCAGCAGCTTCAGTGGAAGTGGTTTTGAGGAGGAGTGGGCTCCATGTCAAGAATGTTTATGTAGAACATTTAAGAATTGCACAGCCCTTCTACTGCAAGTTTGTCTGGCAGTGTTCCAGTGTTAATCAACACTATTTATACCAGAATGGAAAATTCAAAAGTAAAATGCCCTATTACATACAAATAATCAAACTAAAAAAAATTAAAAAGAAAATCAATTAAGATCTTCAGAAAGAAAAATGAGAGTGAAGGTTGTCCTTTCCTTTCCATTGAAATGATACCATAAATGATGGCAAAATTAGACTGGATGGACCTCAGTCCGTCATTATGAGAAAAATAATATTCCACTTAAAACACAATAAATATATTTTGACTGTTCAGCACAGTAGTTTTTAAAAAGAACAACAAATACACAGCTTATTGTATATATATACACATATATATGTATATCTATACATATATATGTGTGTGTATATATGTACATATATGTATACATATATCAATATATGCTATTGAACATGTATATGTAAAATTATCTTCATGTTATAAAAGCAATACCTACCCTAAAGAGATTTTCTTTCTTGTTCACTTACAGAAAACCAGAACTGCACTCAAAATTATTTATCTACCTAATCCAAAACAATATTACATATTTGACTGCTGAGATGAGCATAATTTTTTGATACAAACATAGGGAAAGAGCAACCATTTAGCTTAGAAGCTGGTATTATTAATTAATTCTTAAGAAATCCAGCAAAAGGATGGAAGTACTCTGAGCAGAATAGGGACGATTTCATGACACATTTTCTGTACTCCATTACCAACCTTCATCCTCTGGAACTTGATCTGGTGCATAAAGAAGATGCAAAACTTCCCTGTATTCCAAGGAAAGCTGCTCCCATCATAGTAGATGCTACGGGACCAAATAATTTCAGTGCCCTGTATCTCAGCTACAGTTCAGGGAGGGTTTAGGGGTACAGATCTTAAGTGGACAGAGACTCTTCCTTTGCAGTCTGGTTTGTGACACCCAAGCTACAGAAAGCACACGTCATTGTTGTGTATCTATCCATTTCCTAGTGGTTAGCTCTCACTTCAGACGCCAGGCCTGTGACTGGTGACTATGGGGATTGCAAGCTGGAGCTTGTTTAAAGGCATGCTTAACTTAGGTTAAGCATGTGTCTTAATTAAGGCATCTTTTATGCACTTCTGTCTGATAATACAAAAATAAAGACTGCACTGATCTGCTTGAAATCCAGCTGCTACATGGTGTCATGGAAATAAGTGTTAAAAGCTTTTGATTCATTTTCTTTCAAACCATCTGTTTCAGGCCTACGACTAATAGGATCACCAGTAGTCAAGCTTCTCAAACATAATACTGTTCTGGAAAATATGGTTGCAACTGCTCACAAGTAGAAGCTTGCAGAAGTTCCCAGTTGCTAGAAGTTTTAAATAGATTTGGGACTATCAACTGGTTCCATGTGTTCCTCCCAGACATATGAGCTTTTATGAAGACTTTCCCAACTGGAAGAAATCTGCTTTTGGAAGGGTCTGATAGGTTACTAGATTTTTCAACAACTGGCTGAATTTCAGTTCCAGATTGGCTGAAATCATAAACTATTTGGATTATTTCATTGCTAACTATTTCAGTGATGACATATTCTGTTCCAGCTGTAGTTGGCTTCAGCTGAATACACTGAGGTTGGAAAATTCATCTAACCATTCAAAGCCATTCACACTTCCATATAGCACATATAATACTCTTGTGCTGGTGGGGCTTCCAGTTTAGTGATTAACAAAAGTTAAAAACATGAACTATTAAAAAAATTATAAAGGCAATGTTAATGTGCTAGTTTGAAAGTAATGGGAAATTGCCTCCAGGGATATGCTCACATTATATTTTCTCTTTTCTCTTTCCAACACTGACCTAGAAAACTAAGGTTCTTGTGCAATTACATTTCAGGAGGTGAGGTTTTTGAGAAAACTCTAAATTTTGCAACACTAGTCATGCTGAGGTAAAGACCTACTTGATTCCAGTTAAGTATCATTGTTCCTGAGTACCAAGCAGAATGTGAAACAGCAAATTTTTGATTTTACCCAAACCCTTAGCTTCCATTATTTAAAATGTTGCCTGTAAAACCATCCAGTGGAGTTTGCAGAAAGACTGAACATATTTTTAAGGTGTGACTTGTCACTTGCATTTCTGATACAGAAATGGTAGTAATCTATGGTATCCTGAATGGAAAAGAGGACTTCACTTGTATAATTTTCTACTTGTATGAAAATGCTCAGCTTATGTTAGTCCTCCAGAATCTCACATTAAAATTTCCTTTTTAGCCACAATGAATTATATGCCTTTACACAGTCTAGGAATATTCTTTAGTATGAAAGCTGCTGTGGAAATTTGCCCCATTCAAGGGTCAAAGAGAATGGAAAAATCATTTGAGGGTCACAGCCTCTGGTTGCTAGCTCAGGTGGATGCAGAGGCACTGTCACTCAAGTGCACTTTCTCTAACAGAGGCACGAGTTAGAGTCACTGCACTGTATTTGCTCACAGCCAGATTTTGGATTCACAACCAATCCCAAGTTACCTTGGGATTCTCTCCAGTCATCTAATGAAACAAAATTCTTGCTGACCAGAACCATCGAGTGAGATGCAAAGAATAAATATATATTGAAAAAAATAATAAATCCTTTGCTTGTTTCCTGCTTAGCCTTTAATAAGGTAACTTTTAAACAGTTGTCTAAAGCTTAGATACCATATTGATCTTTTGGCATGAGATAAGTATCAAATAATTTTAAATAAAAAAATTATTTTAAAGCTCTTCTCACTAAGTGTCAGCCTAGAAAATCTGTACAGTGAATTTTTAATAAAGGCTAGATTTGGGTTAACTGGTTTTAGTTATTACATATGAAGGCTGCCACATGGGTAAACAACTCCAACAATTATCATGATGCATACAGCAATGTCAGACTGCTTATGCTATTTGCCTCATAGTTTCACAATATTTAAGGCCAGGAAAAAAAATTAATTCATCTTATTCAACATGTATTTCATAGGTCATGGCATTTCACTGAAACCAATTTCGCTAATTTTATTTAAACTACCAATTTTCAATCCTCCAAAGATTTCAAATGACAGATGAACAAAACTGAGTGTTTCATGAACATAGCTTGACTCAGAAGAAAAACAGGCCAGCTCAAAGCACATCTTATCAACCACTGACAAACCACTTTTACTTTTGATTAAGCCCTACTCCTTGAGAGAAAGGTAAAGAGCATTTAGTTAATTGCACATCATCCTGCATGACCCAGGCAGGCAACCCACTGCAACACAAGACTTCCATGCTGTCACAGGCACTAGCAATTTGTGGAAGTGTCTTTTGATAGAGCTTCTAAAGCTTTAGTGAGGTAATGACAGTCAAAATACAGAAAAGCAAGTTGGGGGAAGGATCCTAGAAGCCATGCAAATTCCTAATCAAAAATAGGACATTAAAGGATAGAAAATAAAGTAATTGATATCTCTGGACATACCCTGATGTCAAGCCTATTTTTGCACACTTTGCTCCATTGAGAAAGAAATAAACTCCGTATTTTTTCGTATTAGTCAAACTTCACCATTGCAACCAGGTCATGCTGCAGAGAAACAAAACCTGATCTTTTTCTGGCAGCTAGCGACAATTTCCTTCTGTGCTGTGGATTGGCGAAGTTTGAGTGTTGCTGAGCATCAGATAGTAGCTGCATTCCTTCAGGGCTGTTTCTAAGCTAAGAAATGGTAAGCTGTCTCTTGCTTATCATTCAGTTAATGTGGGAAAAGGTTTCTGGTTTTCAGAATTCAAAGTGAAACGATAGCTGTAAAATGAGAAACAAAGATCAGGATCAGCAAGATGGGTTTCTTGTAGCTGTCACTGTGCTCTACAGAAAGAAACTATATTGTCATTTTCCTGCTGGTTTGTTGCATATTCTAACTTTATTCTTTATTGTTTTCATTGTCATACATAGAATTTTGGTCTGTTTTCAGTGTATTTTTCTTTGCTTTTCTCTGAGTATACATAATATAGTTGAAAATATAGCAGTTAAGTTTTCCTTTTGTCAGAAAAAACTTACTTATTAACAACGATTACTTCCTTATAATGTCATTTTCTAAAAAATAAGAAAAAAAGATCTGATATCATGGAGGAGAACCCCATTAATACTAATTGGTTTTAAATGACCAATCTGTTTTAAAGCTTATGCAATTACTAGACTGCTGCTTCATTCTCTTGAACTAGAGTGGGGAAGACATTTTAACCACAGATAAAATTCAAAACTGGAAATTCAATCCAGTAAGTTACTGCTGTATGATTCAATAATTTATGAAACATAAGGAGTGCAAAGAAGTGTTTCCAGGCTGCCCAAATTTTTCAGTCTGCATTCTTTGTTATGCTATACAAATTGCAGTCTATCCAATTTCTGATTAGGATAATTTGCTATCATTCCCTATGCCCATGTATAGAACTTTTTTAGAAAGAATAATTAGCAGTTGGCTTACATATATCACTTTCTGTATCAGAGTGAGCTTCATGAGTTTAAGGACTTTTTCCTTTTTTTTTTCCTGGAATAGGCTGAGGAAAAATCCATTGCCATTGCAACAACTTCAGTGTGGCCATTATAGGGCATTTCAGTAGTAGGGCACAAAAACATATTTTTGTACAAGTGTCAACAGTGCTGAAAAATATATCAGTCTTCCCTTTTTACTAAGCATGAAATGCTACAAACTTTTGCAAGATCTTGCCTGAATCATAGGTTTTCATAAGTCATCAGAGGAAGAGTTAAGCAACCCTGGCAATACAATACTTGCTTATTTGCATAAGAAAACAGTTAAATAAAATCTAAATAAAGGGTAATCTCTCCTAAAAATGCAGTTTAGCTGCCTTAATAGCTGTCAAAAATTCTACTTGAAAAACATGAGGTATTTGAATATCCTTTTGAAGCCTATTCTGCCTGCAGCTCTACTGTTGGTGGTGCATGCACAGGATAGATTGTGTGCCACACTAGCAGCAACATCTCTACATCTCAGATTCAGACACCAATCTTGCCAAATCAGCTGCAGCTTCCTCTTCCTAAGAATGAACAGTGTATGCTATATCCGAAGCAGTTCTTAGTAGTGTTCTCATGGCTGAGCAAATATCAAATAATATGTCTCTTGAAAAATTAAACAAATAAAGCTATGTTTAGATATCTCCTGAAACAATGATTTTCTTTTCTCTCCTAATCTTTAATATATTTTGCCATACATCAAGTGATGTGTCTAGTCCTAGGCCCCCCACATAAAGAAGGACATTGAGGAGATGGAGCATGTCCGGAGAGGGGCAGTAGAGCTGGTGAAGTGTCTAGAGAGTAAATCTTTTGAGAAGCAGCTGAGGGATCTGGAGTTGTTAAGCCTGGAGGAAAGGAGGCTTAGGAGAGACCTTATCACTCTCTACCACTGCCTGAAATGAGGTCGTAGCCAGGTGGGGATCGGCCTCTTCTCTCAGACAAGTGACAGGATAAGAGGACAGCCTCAAGCTGCACCAGGGAAGGTTTAGGTTGGAAGAATTTCACTAGGAATAATTTCTTCACTCAAGGGGTAGTTAAGCATTGGAATGGGCTGTACAGGGAGGTGGTGGAGTCATCATCCCTGCAACTGTTCAGGAAAGAACTAGACATGGCACTAAGTGCTCTGATTTAGTTGAAATGATGGTGTTGAGTCAAAAGACTCAATGACCTTGGAGTTCTTTTCCAACCTTGACTATTCTGTGTTTCTATGAAATATTTCAATTCATCACTGTACTTCAAAAGAAAGTATGTCAATTTCTAGTGACACCCACATGTTTTGGCAGTCGTCATGTATCGCTCTTGTAGGAGCATGTTAAGTAAGATATTTCAGCTCACTTCACAGAGTGTTTTATGCCTAGCACTAGAGAGTGCTGCTGACAGTACACTTTGGAAATACACAAGGTTGCAGTACTTAAACCCCTTATACCAAACTACACAGGTTGTGGTTGGCTAGAGAAATGGTTAACTTGTTTTTAAAAACATTTCTTATAAGGCAATTTCCATTTACTGTGTTCCCTACAGAAGACAGTTCTCTTTCATGCCCACCAGAGATATAACATCCAATGGTACAAAACCTGTCCTTTGGGCAAGGCAGGACATGTGCAGCAGTTCCCAAATTCCCAAAACACATCTCAGGGCTCAGAAATATCCAAACAGAACACTTTTGCTGGACTTTGAAGCACTGAGGTTGTACATACCTCTAGTACATCCATTTTCATTAAGGGTTAAATGCTCCTTCCTTTAGCAAAGTACAGGGTTCCTGAGGACAATATTGCAAAACAGAAAAATAAGACAATCAAATGAATAAATTCTACATAACACTTACAAGAATTAATTAACCTTTTTGATTTTCTATGTTTCCTAGTCATCTGCAACTTCAACGGATGACGAATCTGCCACCTCCTTTTTTTCCTTTAAGGTTCTCTCCACGTCCCTTCAGTACTTTCTCCCTGTAACTTACATAAAACTTCTCTTTGTCATGTTGTCGCATTTTTAAGGCTGCTACAATATTTTGCAAGTCATACATCAAAAGAAGCTTTCGCTGTTTATACACTTTAGAAATGTTGCAGCCTATTAGCACACTTTTAGTTCCCATCCGGGAGGCCACATGTGACAGCTGAACTGCACAGATGGAGATATGTCATAGCCCTTTGTTTAAATTGCCTCTCCCCCTTTCGACCCGGTTGTGTCTCAAGCTTTCTCACTGAAAACTGTGGCTTTTTGACAGCAAAGATGTTGTGAATCACTAGCACAAGGTAGTGGAAAAAAAATGGGACAAGCTAGAGCCCAGAGCTCTACTCCCTTGTAGCCTAGAGCAACAACAGAAGTGTATAAAAAATAAGAGGGTTTCTCTCTTACAGAATGTGTTGATATCTCTAGTGAGACATCAGACTGAGCAGAACTGTCTAGGGAGGACAGGCAAGGTACCTAACCTGATGGGGTTGATTGCATCCAGAAACTACAGCCCAAACATCCTCTGGAATTAAAAATTCAATTAACTGCTTGCCGTCCTTTCCCTTGTGTACCCATACAACCGTGCATCTGATCCATGCACTCTCCCTTTCTGAACACAGGCAGAGTGGAATTGACACCATAAGACAGTCTGCTTTTAATAAGACACTTCTGTTGTTGTAATGCAAAAGTCAATTCCAATATTTGCAAGTGCATGTAAAGCTGAGGAGTTCAGAAAAACATCAGAAAAAGAAAAAAAAAAACAAGAAAAGAAAGAATTAAGCCTCACAATTGTTTATTTTAAAATCAGGTGAGGTACAAAAGAACTAATGCTATCTTTTTTATTTGAAGTTGTGTTTAAATTTAGCCGTGTATTGTGTTTTACATAATACCAACAGCTATAAAAGTTTTTTAAAATAAAATTTAGGATCTTTACTTTTGTCCAAGTTTGTGCTAAGAGATTCAGACTTTGCCCTACTTATAAAGCCACTTCAGATAAGGGTAGCCTACTTGCATCTTATTACTTTTCCAAAATAGCACAAAGCGAAGGAAAAAAAAGTCTAAAAAAAAATGGACTGAGTGGGGAAAGGAATCTCTTTCCTAGAAAATTATTACAGATGCAGCCAGCAAAAAAAGTTACACAAACTAGGAATAAAAGCTTTCACTAAAATAACTATGGAATCTTATCTGGATTTTAGGATCTCTGCAGGTCCTTCATTTCTTCTCTCACTCCACTAGCTTATCTGTGCTAGGCATAGGAAACAAAATAAAACAAAAAAATCTGGTAAAACATTGCTAAAAACAGAAACTTTAGAAATTGTAAGTTCACATGAGAACTACCTGAAAGCTGACAGTCTGAAATTATTTTAAACTGCATTGAACAACTGCAACAAATAGGGTTTGTTTTCTCTTGCTTCAAGAAGGCCATAGGTATAGCCAAAGTTGTCTTCTTTCACTTCTTCAACACTGGGTCCTAATTACTGAAAGGACACCTAGAAAATACATGTTGAGTTTAGTGCAGTAAATCTCATTATCTTTTCTCAGTGATCTGTTGATATTTTCAGTCCAAAGATAGGGTGTGTTGCAGGAATCAGATGACCAGTGCATGCAACAAGAATGTGGATTGTAGAGAATAAAGGGCCTGAGACTATAAGAGAGATAAATGAGTACCTCACCTAGGTGTTTCAGGGTATTAAAAAATTCCCAGCTCACATTCACTCACAACTGAAGGCATTTTTCTTCTTTATCCAGGCTAAATGTTTCCCTCCATGTGTATTAGGCCTATTAATTGTTTTGTGTTTGATCAAAACCTGATTAAATTGATTATTTTACTCTTCTTAATCAAGAAAAGAGCGCCTATCTTAAAAGTTTGACTACAAAAAAAGAAACTTAAATTTCAGTAACAGAAGAGGGGGTTTTAGGTTTTTTTCCTATTTTATAACTTAAGAAAATGAGATTTGTCTTAAAGCAAGTGAGAAGCTACTTTCTAAAAGAAATTGTAAACTAAGTTTAAATAAAATAATTTATGATGTATAATTTCTATATTTTCTGAATTAAGTGGCTTAGGAAGTAATAAATTTCTAATCATGCAATCACACTGAAATCAACAAATAATTTACAACTCTTCTAAATAAACATTAAAATCTTCCTCCTTGGTAATGCTTCTATCATAGCTAAAATATTCAGTTATATGTTAGAGTGCAAAAAAAGATTAAAATCATCTCAAGGACTCACTCATCATGGAAGCTGAGATTCTTTGGGGACATTCAACCATACTTAACAGCTGATACATTAATTTCTTTCCCAAATATTTCATCACAGACTATATTTTAATACCATAATAAATGCAGTGCAGCAGAGATTCCACATTGTTCCCAAAGATTCCATGTAGGTTTCTCCGAAGTGATTTCCCCCCACTATCAAGCATTAGACCTGCAAAAGGGCGAATGCGTGAGGAGAATGTGTATCTGTGGAAACATCCATGTTCATTGCCAGGAGGTGCTATTAGTCACTCCAGTAAAAAGAACGAGAGAAATTAAGGTCTGTGTTAAAACAGATAAGGTGAAAATCATCTCCAAAAATCACTAATCCAAACTCTTCAAATACCAAAGGTGCTTGAAGGGATTAGTGGCATCTTTAAAAAATGGAATCTTTAATCTCGGTGAGCCTGGAAGGTCCCAGTATTCTCCAGTGCTCCTCAGCATGCATTTGCAGCTTCCCAGACCACCTGTGTCACTGAGCCTGCACCAGCTTTCCATCACTGTGCACAGAAGGGATGAGGCCCATAGAACAACTCACAGTGTAGAGCAAACTGGCCCTCACTAGAGCCACCTAAGCTACACTTACAGGGTTTCAGCAGTGCAGGGCAAGGACCTGTGTGGAGGAACAGCCCTTCACTCCCACCCCAGCTGGCTCAGGTGATGGTGTCTGTGTATCTCCTTGCAGAAGGTGACCTGAGACAACAACTGTGCCCACTGTAGTTGGAGGGTAGGATGAGAGATACACCAGCAGACGCAGTGCTGGACACCTCCCCTGGCAGAGAAGGTGGATGCCTGCAATTACCTGGGCACCATAGGTTGAGAGTAGCTCAAAGCCATAAGCCAAGAAGGATCAGGCTGCTGAGCTCAGAACTCGGTAATGGGCCATGACCAGCCACAATTCAGAGGCTGCTGGGTGTTTGTGAGAGCCTCTCAAGGAAGCACAGCCTCACTGCTCTTTCCTTGTGAGCCTGGAAGGCATTAACAATTTCCCTGCATTTGATATTACCTACATATTTTACCTCTTTTCCTCTTACCCATTGTGTCTGAATTAGATGAGTAAAGCTCTGTCTCCTGTTATAGCAGGATAAAATAAAGGAACTCCGGAGAAGATGAGAAGTTACTCCAGGTGGTATTTGAGGGTTAATGGAGTAAAATTTGCTTCTGTGCCTGCAGCTACTACCATTCCTCTGCTTGAGTAATAGAGCCTTAAACATTTAAGTGATGGATGTTAGTGCATGCCAGCTGCAAACCAACAGAGCAGGCTGTAAACACATTTTACCCGTTTCTCTCTTTGTTTTTTAATGTGCTCTTTTTCTCAGCTGAGATGCTCTCGCCTCTCCAGCACTGATTCACACTGACACGAGTGAGCCCAGCCAGCCAGGGCGGGGGAGGTACAGCCTCATATGACTCATGGTGTTCAGCAAGTTTTGGTCATCTGGCTTACAGGAGCACTATGGTTAGCACCCCAGCTGCAGCATTTCACCATTGCAAATTTTCTCCCATCTTCCTTCAGCTGGAAGAAGCCATTCTTGTATATCTGTAGGATTTTTTCATTAAGGTAGCTGATGTGCAAACATATGTACCTTTACATACCTCCCAGTAGCAATTTCAAGAGAATCATGTTTTCACATCCATTAGATCTGAGGCAGAAGCTGTCACATTTGTGCAAATGGTTTCTTGTGGAGATGCAGATACCTGGTTTTCACAGGGCAGAACTTGAGCTATTTTGTGAAACATCTGTTTTCTGCCCCATATTTGATGGGGCCATATTCCATAAAAGAGACTGTTTTTTATTCCCTAAGCCTGGTGTCATTTTGGCTCCAACTCTGCCTCTTGTCTGGGCTGCAGCCATGTGCTGCTGGGAGCTTGTGGACTTGTCTCTGGTTCATCTTCTGCAGCTCCCAGCTGGAGCCTGGGCATGGCCCGCTCCCAGCTGGAGCCTGGGCATGGCCCACTCCTTCTGCTCTTCTGAGGCTGTCAGTGAACCATGTTGCAACCCATGGTTCCGCTGCCATATCCAGACCTGTGGGACAGTGCTGTGGATGAGGGAACTCAGCTGGGTCCCTGTTCCTAAGGAGGCAGAGGCAAAACTGATGAAGGACCCTGGGGACATAAGGTGCTGCAAGGTACTGGTAAGGCAGGTTTACTTTGTAGATGTAGCACTACCTTCACTTGCCAAGCCTCCAAAATGAGCTGTGTGAGGCTTTCTGGAGGAAAGGCTTCTTTTTTGGGTAGCCACTTTGCTAAGCAAGGGGTGCCCCACGACAGATCTCGGTCTAGCTGAAACAATGAAAACAAAATGCAAATAAGACCCAATTTCATTAGGCTAGATGAACTGGGCATGTATTAACAGTGAATTTTTAATCTACTCTATAAATGTATCTTTCTGTTCTTATATACGTTCTTGGTGGCTTACTTTTCAACTGCTGACTTTCAAATCCAAAAGGTATCTTAAATTTGACAGCTGACTTAACTACTCTGCAGTGCCACTGGTTTCTTTCCCTCTTGCTCTCTCTGCTTGAGGTGTTTGCTCCTTGCATGTTCCCTCACTGGGCTCCCACGTAAAACATACATTAAAATGAATTCTAATGCATCATCAGTGCCATTTATTATTTTCTCTTCTTACATCTACTCTTGAAGCTTTTCAGCTCTCTCTGCCCTGGAAGGTTCTGACTATCTGTAAATAAGGCTGGTAGCCTAGCAACATTGAGTGAATGCACTTCCCTTGCTGAATAACACTGGGAATAATCAAACCAGCTTCTTACGCTATCTGCAGCATTAACACTATGACTTGAAAACAATCACAAATATTTCATGTACATTTGCATTATTTTGGAAACATTTTTCAGATCCTTCAAAAGACATCTGTATTGACAAAGTGAAAAAGAAATGTTCAGCTTAGTAGCAGATAAGCCATCTCCAGAAACAGGTACAATAATCAGACTGAAAAGATTGATTAACCTGACCCCTCAAGGAGACTGAACAGAAGGCAAACACGCTATCTGAGCATTTGTACTCACCAGCACAGGCAACCAGACAATTTGGAGCTACCTTAGGTATCTGACAGAGGGAGAACTGCCTTGTGGTTGGAGATGACATTCTCTCGGGCAGGAAATTAGCCCATGCCATAAAAATTGAGCAGCTACCTACAAGAAAGCAGTCCATAGCAGGATCTATAATCCTTAGGTCTATCTTGCTCTAAAGGGGAAAACTTGCACTGTCAAATTGCATTTACCACAGCCACAGCATATTTCAGGGGTGGAAGCAAGGCCTTCTCCCTCTCCTGTCATGCTTACATGCATGTGAGGAGCAGTACCATCCTGAAGGACAGCTCTCCTGCTCTTTCCATCCCTTGCAGCATTAGGTTATTCACCCTAGAACAAAGAAAAGTAGCATAGTATTTTTTAACAGAACAATTAAATGAGTTTTAGCATGAAAGCATTAAGCATTTAGCATGCTTAATTTTATATCAAAATTATGTCAGAATAAATTCTTCATTTTATAGTACAATGTACAGACTTGCCACCTCCTTAGAAGCTGTATTTTGTGTGAGCAGAACTTTCAATTTTCCAGCTGCTACATCTCTTCACTTCAGAATAAGGAAATCTTTATTCTGCACTTTTAATTGACCTTTTTAATCTAAACAAGTTTGACTGGGTAATGAGTGAATGAATGGTTCCAGCATAATGTTATCACAAGGCAGAATTGGTGATGCCAAGCACAAAAACAGCTCTGGCTTTTTCTCCTGTTTCTCTCTTCTCAGCACTGATTAGCACATTAGTAGACAGACAGCAAGAAGTCTGTTTTTACTTCCATTTATAAACTTGGGTACATTTTTTTATTACTATTGACTGGAAAGATACCTAATTCTATAATAAAAGTAAGCAACTGTAAGAAACAGAGATACGAAACCCCGTTAGGATGAAGTTCAAATAGAGAATTCCTGCTGATATTTTGGAAAGCTTTATTTAAACTGATAAATAACTTTATGCAACTTAAAATACAAATTTTTAATTTACATTGATATAAATATAGCTGAATCAAAATACCCATTTCACTTTCTTTTCCTGTTCAGTTCTGCCTAACCAGTTTATATTGCTGAAACCTGGCACAGAAGGGGATTTATAGCCAGAGAAAGAGCTTGGTTTGGTCTTTGTCACCAGCTTAAAGCACACCTAACTCTGCTTTCTTAACTTGGTACATAGCCCAACATGGATGGGAGTGAAGATCACAGGCTTGTAAGACAACTTCGTTTATTTCCTGATACCTCATTCCAGGCTCTTTCTGCTCTAAGTAATTTTATTTGCCATTCTTTTATCCTCAGAAAGCAGCAACGTATTCTGCTCAGTAAAATCACTGCTTGCCACCCTGAGAAAGAGACCCAGGAACTGGTGATGTGCATGCCATGAGGTTGTTGCAGCCTGGGAGGCAAAAACTGATCTTGCTACTCTGGATGAAATTGCAGTTTGTGAGCAATTTCACAGAAACCCTGGGAGATCTATCTGCCTGTTTCATACCACAGTCTAACTCCTCTCACAATGATTACTTCTCTTGCTGTCAACCTTCCCTTCCTTATTAACTGATGAGAGACCTCAGCAGAGTCAGTAAGGAAGAAACTGCAGCCAGGCATCTCCCAAACTAACAGGAAGAAGGTTCTGACTTTGAGGAAAACTATAGCAAAGAGAAAAGCACGTGTAAGAGAGAGGAGAAGGTCAAATATTAAACCAAACAAAGTGGCTTGAGATGTGCTTGAAAGTTTAGGAATGAAAGGTGAGACATAGAGACTGGCGAGCAAAAGGATCAGGAGGTCTTCCGACAAAATGGAGGATGAAAGGACAGAAACACAGTGTGAGATAATTAAGATGCTGCCAAGACTTACAGACCAAGTTACAGAATGTCAATATATCAAAATGATGGAATGGAAGATAATTGCCAACCAGAGTTGAGAAGGAGTGTAAATGCTGAGAGTAGGAGGAAAAGCAAAATAGTAAGGAGCCACCATTTTGATACATGCTCTGACTGTTTAAATTCATCACACCTGTGCACAGTGCATCTGCTTTGCTTTTGAGATTCAGGGGAAGAATTTATCTTAAAAAATCCTACATATGCCCTTTAGCAATCCTTTTCCTACTACAGAGAATATTTCTTCTTTTCTGTTGGCTTTCTTAAATAGGAGAGAACCATCACCGCCTAATGAGATTTTCTCCTTCCACTAAATGCAGAGAGATGGAGCTGCTCATAAAGAGCTAAGACTTGTCTGGAAAACAAATAAAAATGTAGTATGACCCCTGATTCCGGATTTTAGGAAAACATTTTGGAGCTAATCAAAGAATGACCTAACTGAGGTTTATATTGTGGACAGATTGATTAACACACTGAAAGCACAAAACTAAGAACCCTGTTCTTGCCTACCTGGCTCTATGTTTTGGGTGAGAAGAGTTAACTGTGTATTTTGTTCACTAACATCTCAGACATTCCGTAATACATTTAAAATATCAATTCAAGTGCTGAAGGAAAATGGGTATACTTTAAAAGGGAATGTTAGGAACATATATGAGCCTACAGAGCCTGCCTATTTAGACGTTTGCCCAGCCCTTTGCAGGGCTATATAAAGTTGTAACACTTCCAGCTGAAAGGAAATGGAGTGTGCCAGATCGGTTACGAATGATTGATGTTCTGCTGCCTTCAGATCCCCCCAGCCCATTTCTGCTAACAGTCATTGTTTTACGGAATGCCGTTTTGAAGTACATTTCTTCCTCAGTGCTGCAGTGCCCTCCAGTGCTCAGAGAAAATGTTTTGGCTTCCATTATCAGGAATCCAAAATACAGGCACCATTTTATATCTAATTGTAAGACTGAATACTTCACGGTGTTTCAGATGATGCTCTTGTTTTGTTTCCAAAGTGTAAAGGCAGTAGCTATACATAGCTGCCTCTTCCCTGTGCCCTCTGTCACACTGATGCAGCCAGAGGAACTACCTTCCAAAAGCTGCCTCCTTGAAACCTGCACCAGAAGATGGGTCTGGAAATCCACCTGCACCACAGAGCAAAAGCAGGCTGTGACTGTCTCTGTAACCTGGGCATATGGCTGCTGCCAGGCTGTGACCTCCAGCTTGTAATGGATTTTCTTCTCCAGGGTATCTCTTTTGCTGCTTGAAACAATTTTCACAATAAACAAGATGCTTGAGGTGAATGATTATCACCTCAGTGAGTCCTATTCTTAAATGGGTGAGAATGCTCCTCTCAACAAAAGCACTAGCAGGTGCTTACTGGCAGGTGCTTACTGGCTGTTGTTCAAGAATTAATTTTGAAGCAGTGAAGTTTTCCCAAACACTTAATGTTGCGGGCTATTTTAATGAAATAGCCAGGTTTAAGGCATAGAATGACTCCAAGTTGGTACTTTTCTGTGTGAGTTACATTTTTACCATTGTATATCTCTAGTGCAGAGATTTAAGAAACTACACCAAGTGCTTTCCTAAATATAAATGAGAGAATCTGCACATCCAGAACAGCCCAAAACAAACACTAGGTTAAATTCAAAAAGGTTAGGGTGGTTCTTTCAACAGACTAAAGTAATTTTGTTTCAGGCTTCCAACAAACCACAGTAAGAAGTAATAACAAAAAAACATATTTATTCCCATAGATTGTGTTTAATGCGGAGAATCTTCCCAGAATTCTCTCATCTATGCATTTTTCAGTCAAGAAGGCATCTTTTTAGAGAAGTTGCCAGTGGAACTAAGAGTTCTATAAATAGCACAGAGAGAGCAATGTCCCTCCCACATTTTTTTCACTCTGTTCTACATGGGAAGTACCTGACTGACCACTGCAAAACTGACAAACTTCTGGTTAATTCAAACACTTGTGGGTCAAATATGCAGCAGTCTGATAAATGAGATCAGTCAAATAAAGAAAAAGGGTTGGGGGTGGGCTGTGTGCAGAGAAAGAGGTATACACAATGACAGAAAAAAGAAAGAGGTCAGAGATGACCCCTCAAATGCCTTGCACTGTCAAGTTATGATCTTCAATCTCCCTATACCTTTTGGATTGGCATTTCTGTAGTATTATGACCCACTAAGGTAAAAGCATAGCATTCCAGAGAAAGATTTAAAAATTACTTTTCTCCCTGCAATGATCTACCACAGAAATTGAAAGCAAAAATGTAAAGTTGGGTACTGATAACAAATAGCAGTAGGTTTTGGAATTGGGAAACCTTTTTTCCCAGCCTTTAAGTGTGAATCTCATCCTAGGAAGCTTTCAAATACCTTTTCTCAGACTTTCTAAATGCATTAGCAGAGATCCTAACAAAAACGGGCATGCTGGTGTCCATATCTGATTAGGAGCAGATGCTTGAGAACCAGAATGTATTGTATTTAGATAGTAGTTACACTAGAAAGGCTCTCAAAACTTGTGCTTCATCTTTTTCATGTTTATACATCAAGAAAAGCTGTAGAATCTGACCTTTAACAAGACCATCTGGATCTGCTTACTTTCCCCAAAATATTACCCTCTCTCTAAAAGCATGTCCTCACCACGATGATTCTGTGGACAGCAATGCCAAATCTTGACAGACTTGACAGAACTTTACAGAATCTTCTCTGGCTACCGTTTTGAAGTACTTTTATCAATCACATGACTTTATCTGCACATACTCTGTGAAGCAGCAAGGTTCCTGATCAACTTAAAGCAAAACCTGCTCTAATCCAAATCTCCAAGTGACGCGGCTCTGCTCGACCACTTGCGCTAGTGTCCGCCCAGCCAGCTCACAGGGCAAGACACGCGTCAAGAGTGGGCTGTTCCCCAAATTCCGAGAATCGGGAATACAGCTAGGGCTAAAGCCCTCCAAATAGGCAGCAGCACGTCCGGGGAGAAGTGAAGGACAAGAGGGAGTCCTTCTGTAGATCCAAGGCAAGGTTTATTAGGGATCGGGAATGGGAAGCAACTGCAGATGGGAGAAGAATACCACAAAAGGCAAGGAGAACAGGGCGACAGCAACGTAAATAGGGGACCTCCCCTGTGGGAGGGTACATTCGGTTAACCAATCAGTACAACGCAGGGGCGTAACACAAGGAGGGATATAACAATTCAGCAGCCAATAGGGGAGAATATGGGCGGGGATTGTGCAACACTGACAAATGGATAACTGAGAAGGGGACAACTGACGTAGAACTTACTGGAACTTTGGGAGGGGCCAGGGAGGATTGACAGTGGTAGGGGAGTGGACCAAGGTGATGGACGGGGAACAATCTGGAAAAATGGGAGGGAATTAGGGCTGACTGACAGGAGAAGGGCGGGGATCAGGGCAACCACAACTATACCGAATGGGGGGTTTCAACAAAGGGATAAACCATTTAACATGGGGAAGAACGAAAGTAAAATAACACAACACAACATCCAAGGATAAGTTTAGACAAATATAGCACTCCAGGCCCTCATTCAAAACTGTTGACGATGCACAAATAGAAGTTGTACAGGTCTCAGTAGGAAAAGCTGACCCAAAAATGGAATATTATTCCAAAAGTTTCAAATGAGCTTGAATAGGAGTACAATTAAAGGGTATACTCATTCTGTCAGTCGCATATTGTGTTAAGGTAAAATCCATGGGCTACCAGGGCTGGCCCAGTGCAAGGGTATTCTCTTGAAATTTTGAAGTTAAATTGACAAGCTAAAAAATTTCCCAAAGCCATAGGCAATAAAGCTCCAGAAGCATATATGAAGCATATGCAAGCTTTAGAAACGTTTCTTAAAGGGAAATTAGGCTACAGCTACGTTTCTGAATATTGCTCTCATTAGTTAATGACCTTAACCAAACCATAAAATTTATTGCAAAAATTATCTGACCAGCTGAAGTACATAGAAAAGGACTACTATTTTAAACACCCTTATCATTGGCAAATGAATGCCAATTAATGTGATTTGCATTTCTTCATGTCTCAACAGCTTTGACTTACAAAAATAGAAATCCATAATATGAACAATTAATGTCTAATTGTAAATTCACAATAACATGCACTAAATAAGAACAGACACTAATTGCATTAATAATGCAATGTAACAGTGATCATTTGATTTAGGACAAATTACTTTTATTCAGCAAGATTGCTTTTATTACTCAGTTTACCCTAGCTATGTGAGTCTAATATGGTCAACAGAATCATTTTCATGGCTCTTCTGTATGAAATACTTTGCACACCTTATTACCCCATCAAAGAAAAGTTGCTTCAAACCACCATTTGTTGATAACTGGTCTCAGTTGAAGAGCTATGCTGAAGCAGTAGTACTCATTAACCATAGCCCTTCAGGGTTCATGTGCACCCTCCTGTGTCACAAATAGACACCTGGGGACAGTTATTTTCGTCTTGCAAAGACTCTTCTTGAATACCATCCTCTTCAAGCACTTTGTGTCCCAGACTGATCCTTGAAGGCTTGATTTCTTACATTTGTTGTAATTATATACATACTTGGGCACCATGTTAGACACAGATTCTTGTGTTCACTTCATAAACAGCCAATATAAGCAGAGATTATTTCAGTTATTTTTCAGAAAACCTTCCTGCCTTCCTGCCTTATCAATCATTCTTATTGGATACTAAAATCCTTACAGGAATATTCTTAGCCCAAGTATTTTACAGCTTTGCAGTGTTGATGATGATAACATGTATTGCTAAATTTACAAATGTCTGAAGTTTTGTTTTCAGATTAGATTTAAGAGTTGCCATAACAAGACTTTTAAATAAAGAACTTCAAGACTTGGAAAGGATTTAGGAATTTTAATTTACTTAAAAAAAAAAANTAGAAATTATGGCCATAGATTGTGATCTTATAGTGTAACAGGAAAGCTGTTACTGAATTTTTACTGTTGCAGTAACTGTAAAATTATATTCATTGGACTCATATGTGCAAAGACAGTCTAATACTCCTAAAAACGTGGTCGGATATACTTCTTTCACCTAACAAAACCAGTGGTTTTGTATCATTTCACTAAATGTCTCAACTACATTCTCTGAAGTAGGGACCCAAGAGAAATATATGTCCAGAGTTTGAAAGTGCTCTCTTCCACACATTTGAGTGTTTTCACTCTCCAGAAATGGTTGCTGATACATGTTCGGAAAATACTTGGTAGCTGCCAAATGCTGAACCAGGGGAGCACAGGAAATACTGTTTATGACCAAAATAACAATAACAGGGGATAACATTGAAACAATATTTTGTGGCAAGGCACCTTCATTTCAATTGAGCTGATAAACAGTGGTTTTAGGTGTTTGTTTATAGGAGTTTTTTTCCATAACCATATTAAAAATTGAAATTGAACCGTAAGTTCTAATATCCCTTTCCAGTGTACATAAAATTACATTTCTTGTTACTGCGCTGAAATAAACTAAAACTCATTAGCAGGGCCTTGTTGTTACCACTTCAAACGACTTCCTGTCATGGTCTACACCAAACAAGCCCTGAATTATGGAAATCATCAATTAGTTTGTGTTTCTCTGCAGTGGCAGCTGAAGAATACTGTATTGATACCCACTTTATCCTCCGAAGTTTTTTGTGAACCATGACGGCCATTTTTCCAAGGGTTGGAAACATATAAAGGCACTAGATGGCAGCAAACATCTTAAAACCGGGTTCTTTCTAAAGTCTGGCTGGAATGGAACAGATGTACGTTGCCTTCCAGCTGTGAAATACCTTTTGGAACTTCTTCCCTGGTTCAGCTGTTAAAAAAGACTGTCTTGCCAAAAAGTCGGCATTTTCCTCAAGCTTCTGAAATACAATTTAAAGTCAGTTTTGCTGGTGTAGCTTTCTGGATGAAAATCAGAAAATGCCCTTTTTCAGAATCCCACCCCTTCTCCCCCATAAACACCTGTAGTTAATTATGTATTAATGATATATAATTGTGTAGGGCTGAGTTCAGATGGCTTTGCAAAGGCTTAGCTGTAAACAGAGGAGGTGACTTGGGATACATGTTGTGTTGGAGTTTAGCTGCACTGTACTCAGCATCAGCTCACCCTGCTCACTGTCATCACATTTAACACCCTACTTTCCTGTCTGCAGCAGCTTTAGGCCCCTGAGTAAACATGTCCATTTTTCACGAGTGTCTTATCTGCCAGTGCAGTTTCCCTGAGCAGGATGATGTCTACTGCTTTATTAAAATACTGCTATTCAAGCTAACAAATACCTCTCTTGCTGCTGTAGAGGGAGTTAACCATAGACTTCCTACAGATTCTGGGAAGCCAGATGTTTCCTAAAGATTTGTTTTTCCTTTATTAGGAAAAAATGGACAATAAAGGCTTTGTATGCCCCTTTGTAAAGTGTTTGTTCACTGAACTGATTCATTAGGCAAACTTTTCAAGGGCTATTCTTATATCATGCAGCTGTAAACTCAGGAACTAATGTAAGGTATAGGACTGGGCATTTGTAGGCTTTGAGATGTTTGAGAACTTTCTATTTGCTTGCTTCATGAGGATGGATTCTGTGTGGTAGCATACAGGCAGATAACAAAGCAGCACTGAAAGACCATGCAAACTCCTAATTTCCACAGAAGTCTTTGAATTCTATACAAATTGACTTTAGATGTAGAACACACCCTCTGCAGCTCTACACTGCCCAAGGCGTTGCCTACCCAGGAGAGGACTCAGGCCAGCTCTTGACAATGACAGATAAATTGAAGGAAGTAACAGCTTTTTACAGGTTTCTGTGTCTGGCTGATTCTTATTTCATCTCAGTCGTTTGTTTAATGTCATCTCTTCCTGTAAAAATGGAGACCATTTAGCTGACTTACAGTCTGAAGATACTGCGTGCCTACACAGGAGGAAAGAGTGTACAGCAGGAGTAACACTTGAGGCAGGAGGTGAAGTGTGAGCCCAATGGTTTATTTTCTTCTTTCACAAGAATATCATAATCCATGTCTCTGACAGCTGAGACCTTACTTATAATTAATGGTCAGAACCCTTTCTCCTAAATTTATTTTCCAGCCTTCTAATCACATTTTTATTGGTTTTCAGTTTTCCTATTAGCACTGCTACCTTGGGTTAATCTCCCTCTGCTTCTGTTTTTTTGACCTGCTGTTGATCCTAAAACATGAATAATTTTCCATCATTTTTCTTTCTTCTTCACTGTGATCTTATACATCTCTAAGATCTTCCCTTTCCCATAAAAAGAGGAGTTATGAAAAGGGGGAGGCTGTTTTAAAAGAAGTCTAGCTAAAGTCTTTTTTGCTCAAGTAACATTACTGAAAATCCTAACCTACAAACAAACTAGATGATGCTTCATGTTATGTTCTGGATTTCTCCTAGGCCTTAGGAATAGTTTCTGCAAGGAGTATAACATCAAACATTTAATAAATGCTTGTTCAAGCATTACAAAGTTCCTTTGGATCCAAATTCAGAGGCAGTATCAATCAACATAGTGCAAAATTTTTCAGCTCTGTCCTACAAGGCCATTTCTGGACTTGCTGGAAGCAATACTAGTCAGCTGCAGTGAATTTAATAAATATTTTGTCAGACCATGCAATTAAGTCCGGTGTTTATTATCCTGTAAACATTTATAGAGCAGCACCCAGCAGTAGACTGTATGCTTTCTCTTATCATTGAAGCTCTGCATTACACTGTACTAATGCAGCTTCAGGAAGCATTTTATTAGGGGGTCTTGAAGTAATTGTTAGGTTTAAATATGTAACTATTTATATAAATTAAGAAATAACTCTTGACATGGCTTGTTTATTAATCATTAGGAATGAACTTTCTCAGATTTGTGAAAGGAAGAATCTCCTTGGTGTTCAGTATTACCAGACACAGAAAGACATTTATGTCTCCTTCCCTAATCCTCTGACATAAATAAAAAGAATTTTTTAAAAATTCAAAAAGATAACCTTGATTTTATCTGAAAATGCAGTGAAAGGTTGGAAACTCTTTGCCAAGTTAGAGCTTTTTCCCTTACAAGGAAATGCAGTTTTGGGAACAAGTAGCATTCCAGTCTTTTCCCCAGTGGGCATTATGCCATTGTACTTGCAGACGTTGTGTCATGGAAATGTGCAAGAAGGTCTCAAACAGCTAAGAAATTCATTGCCTAGTTATATATTTATTTTCTACTATTTTAAAGCTACTGTCTACTCTTATTCAATAATAGAAAATTAAACAAGCTGAGGCTTATTGATTACAAATTTTTATGCTCTACAGACTTAATGAAAAGCCATACTTTACATTAATTTGAAATAGTTAATAAAATGTATTCCTTTTGAAATATTTTTATATTGGTAACAGCATTTTTATGCAAGCATTTCCATAGGTGATTCCCATGCTGGCCAGAGTCAAACTTTTCAGTGTGAACAAGGAACATATTCAAAATGCAAAACAAAGCCTTTTTCCTTTTTATTTAAATGAAAATACTATTCTTCAGCAAGAATTTTAAAGATATTTGTCCTTTATTACTCCCTGCTTTCACAGCAGTTTTTAAAATAGACATGAGGAAATTTATATCAGATGGCCATCTTTTCTTTCTGATTTTCAAGGTAACTGTCTTATTAGTGGGGTACTTTTGTAATTAGAAGGGGGTTTCAGTTATTAATATTCTTAAATGAATCTTTCTTGGGAAGTTACAGTTATTATCAAAAGTGTGATTTCTGCTTGGAAATTTTTTATTTTTTGACACTATTCAGTAAAAGCATGGTTTAAATCTACATGAGCATTTTGACAATCTATTGTTTTCTTGGGCAACAGAGTTTGTAGTAAAACACAAGCTCCTTTATAGTTCTCCAACTTTCATCATTCAGCATAAAACATCAGTTCAGCTTTAGATGTTAAAAGTTCTTTTTTGTGACCTAATTCAGATTAATTCTCAGCAATGCACTTGTGCTTTCTCCAGCCTATTGATGTTTGCTTGGGGGGGGTCACACACACAACAAATTTCCATCTACATGGGATTTTCCTAGCCTCAGTATCCTTCTGCTGTCTTGCTGACAACAAAGATATTTGAGATGAGGCTGAAGGATGAATGGAAACCTGTACTGGCTCACAGATAACTTCCATAATGCTCACTTACTTGTGTCTCTTCAGTATTATCCCTGTTTTCCAAGAGCTGAGAGCCTACATCAGAAAGAAAATTCCCTTTCAAGTGCCCTTAAAATTTCAGGTTCATTCACTGATATCAATGGGGTACCAATAATTCTTTGCACAGTAATATTTGGAGAATAAAAATATTAGTTTTGTGAATTGTAGGCTACAGTTGGCTCCCAGGGCAGCTATAAGAACATATCCAGTGAAGGAGCTTCCAACAATATGTTCGAGAACTCTCAGGGCTGCTTATAGTTTTGCTGCCCCAAGAAAGGATAATCCGAGAAGTGCTTTTGACCATTAAATTCCTGTTGATCACATCACATATTCCTTTAAAGCTTAACTTTCTTATCCTGATATTCTGTACAGTGAATAGATACTGCAATGCATGATGATAGAAATGTGCATATATAACTCCTTAGCAAGTGTTTAACCCTTTTCAAACAGGACTTCATACTGGCTATTGGAAAAGATTAAAGCACCAGAAGGAAGTCCCTGTACCTTTGCCGCTCCAAAATAAGCAAAAACAAGGGTATTTTACTGATAAGATATACTTTATTTCAAATTATGCTATCAACATCACTGCACATTTTTCCTATTTACCCACACATAAATGCAGATATAAGTTTAACCTTTATTTAAAGCTTTGCCAAGCATAGAACAAGAATAGATGAAAGCTCACAAAATCCCATGGCTGTAGTTTACATTTTCAGTGCCCTGCTTTATGTGGCATTCAGGGAAAAAGTGACACTGGTGTCCACTTCCATTGTTGGTACTATTTTGGGCTTGACTCTAGAGTGAACTGCAATTATAGCAGAGCTTCCTTAGGAGGCATATGAATGATGAATACAGTTTCCTTGTCCCTTAAGCTGAATATCCTCTTCAGTATCATGGTATTTTTGCATATGGGACATGATATTTTTAGTTATTAGAGAAGTTCAGCATTTTTCCTCTTTAGTCCACAGACTTAATTCCATTAATAAAATGGCTCTCTAAGTGTCACCACAGGTGACAAGAGTAAAGTCTTTGCTTTCTTAATAATTACTATTTGTTGAATAAGTGGATTTTCCCACAATTGCTGTTTTTCTATGACAAGCTTATTTCTATTCCTGTTTACTACCTTGGCAAGTAAAAATTAAAATTCAATTCATGCTGCTTTAATTCCATATAACAGTTTCAAGATTAAATCCTCAGTGATAATAAATGAAGCAGTTATGACTTAGCACAAGTTATCCAAGTAACAACTACTAAAGATATCCTGAAACACACATAAGAAAAGATTTTTTTCATCCTTTTCAGCAACATTCAAGCCTGTCCTGAAGCCTGGCTTCTAATAGCCAAATTCATCTGATAAATATGGATAACAAAATGATCAAATATCTTAATCCATTTTTCAGATAAAAAATATTTTATAATTTATTAGTCTCAGCTTCTGCTTACAGTAAAAAACTCCTAGTTAACAGAGCTCATGGAACAGTCCTGCTTACTAGGAGATAGGTCTCTCTTTTATGCACTAGAAAGAATAAAATAGAAAAAAAAATTAAACTGATTGAAAATTCCCTTGCTTTCAGAGGAAATTATTGCAAATTGATGGATTGCCACTAGAAATACAAATTAAACTAATTTGGGTTGAATAAAAACCCTATTACAAATCCAGAGCACCTCTTCAGATGGCTGATCAGTGACTATTAACAATTTCTGTACATACACACACACTTATGAACAGTAAAGGACAGAAGCATTTATCAAGCCACTACACCAATCTAAGAATTACACAGTTAGTTTGTAAATTGCCTTTCATATGTGACAGTTTGTGTCTTGTCATTCTGGCCACCATTGAGTACAATGAAAGATTAAATTGCCACCACCACACCAGAATACGTTCTAGAGAAGCTGATTCTGTGTTTCCACAAGTAAATTTTTATTTTCAAATTTGTCTTCCCAGTTGTCCCTCACAGTCAATGATTAAGTTGTGTGACAACAACCATGAATCAGCGACTAAACATAGATGGTCTTGGGATCTTCGAAAACTAAATCTTCTCTCCCTTATGCATGCCCAAAGGGGTTACATCAGGCAACAGAGCTGAGACCTGAAATCTGTGCTCTGTATTAGGGCTGTGCCACGCCCTGGGAACTAGCTGACAGAAATTTAGTAGCTGGTGGCTGTATAAATTTATGTGTCTCTGGGAGGCAGGGTCAGGGATTCAGCTCAGCAGGGCACATATGCTGAATTTATAAAAAGCTTTCTTGATCCATTCATTTTTAGCATTTCATTCTTGGTATAGTTTTTCCCAGAGCAGGATTCTATCAAAATAGCTTTTGCCTTTTTGCAAAGTCATTGCTTTTGTGAATTCCTTGGATGAGAAGGTTATCCATCAAAATGCAAACACCGCAAAATCCAGAATCCTCCAGTCTCATGATTTCCCATAGCTTCAAGAAAGCAGAGCAGTCAGGAGAACTACAACAGCTAATTTCTCTGGGCAAATTCTCAGTTTGCCCCTGTAAATACCTGGAATTGATACATAGCAGTGATCACACAGCATCACAGTTTCCCCATTCCTCTCCTCAAGGGTGCCTTAGCAGGATTTGAGGAGGCCTCTGAAGGCATTTGTAATATAATCAGTAAATATCAATAACATTCCACATTTACTAGCAACTTCTATGCAAGTTCAACATGTAAATGCCCATGCAATTCTCCCCATTATTGTTTGTTTGTCAGGCAGTGCTCTGACCCAACAAGGCACTATTATGAAATCTTCATAAACACACTGGTGGAACAATACACTTTTTTCAAAGGCAGGTAAGCTTTTAACATAAAAATCACATAGAGGGGTTATTTTTACTTATGAATTTTCATTACTTATATGTCAAAATTGGTTCATATTATAGATGCTCAATTCAGTAGTAATTTCTGTTCTTTTGCTTTTTTTTGCTGGTCAATCCATCAGTAGTGCTTTCTATTAGTCAAAAGATAAATTACATCAAGTAAGAAAAATGGTTGCTCAGCAACTCAGACTCCTACTGAGCCTGACAATGGTAAGTGGAGGAAATTTCTTGAAGATTTATGTGCTAGCTGAAGGGAAAAGAAAATTTATATTATTTTAAATATTCCTGTCATGAGTGGCTATAAATAACAATGAGACAAAAATACACCTTTTGTTTGTTTCTGTATTTTTTCCTAAACAAAACACAACTGTTTTTTAATTCTTCTTCCCAAAACAAGTAAACTCTTAAGCAGCTCTGTTATGGAGATGGCAGTGAAGGGGACAGAGAAGTGAATGAAACTAGTTCAATTTCATATTAAATTTCTATATTGTCTTTCACAGGTGTCACTATTTCTGTACACAGGTGTACACTATTTCTGTAGTCTGAACTGCTTTCATAAGTGTTTCCTCAGTGTCTCTTAGCTGACCAGTGATCATGGAACAGTAGTAATGAAACAGAAAAGCCAGAGTGTGTGTGCATGTGTGGCTTTGATTTTTGTAGGGATGTTAGTTCTGGAACATGCCTGCTTCCTCTTCCTCATCTTGCCAGCCACACACAACCCGGAAATGCTACGATACTCATAATTAGGGCAGTAGTTAGCAACCATAAGTGGTACAAATTATTTTACCAACTGATTGGCTATGCCTCAAAAGAAAAAAAAATCTTTGCAAGTTGTAATTAATTATCTGTTTCATAACACTAGCTTCCTGGTCACTTTCCAAGCAGATCTACTGGTCTAGAACTGACAGAGTTCTGTTCAGACCCTATACCACTTTTTCTTTTGACACAGGGCCCCAGATAATCAAATGAAGGGAACACAAATAAATCAGAAACACATGTTTCCATCTCTCCATGTTTTCATCTTCTCTTGACAGGAGTTCTGAAGCTTTCTTTTGAGCCAAATAAAAATAGATCAGAGAATTTATTTTATTAGACAAATATTAAAATAATAAAAAATCAAAACCAAGGAGACAATCTGATTGGCTCATTCACAAGAAAAATGACAATGAAATGAGAACAGAATTGACTAATAATATTTGTCTCTGATCTGTACTTTCAAGGTGAGCCTTTGATTGATATTTGAAAAAAACCATTTTCATGCAACACAGGTATGAAATGACATTAATATTAAATTGCATGGCTTATTTCAGGTGTTTATTTTTTTTCTACATTGGAATTTTCTGTTCTATCAATCTCCTTTGGCACATTCTTATGTGACTATCAGGGAAAAGGGCCCACTCCTTAACCTTACCCCTGTCAAAGAGAAGAGTTTTAAAACTTCATGAGGGGGCATATCTGCTGATAAATCCTGATCCAAATTGTCCACTCCTACAAAATCTGAGATATTATGAAAATGACTACAACTAATTCAATAAAGCTATTTCTAATTTATATGTCAGAGATAATAATTCAATGCCTTGAATTTTCTGGTTTTTCCAGACTTGGTCTCTCTTCAAATATGGAAATTTAAGCAAAATAAAAGTAATCTTACCTTAGTATGTGTTCTGATTGTCAGGGAAGTCTAGATACTCCTTTTTTAGGTGGAAGTAATCTTCAAAGTCATTATAGTAAAGTAAGCAATGTAGCATATGTAGCAAATGAAATGCACAAACAAGGAAATAAAAACCAAAAAAGAAGTGCTTTATTTAGCCAGTTATCTGCAGCTGGGTATTGTACTTTGCGAGATGGAAAGAGAGAGAAGGATGGGAAATGGTCAGTTCATTCACTTCCAGGCTCACTTGAGCAGATGTGACTCTAAAACTGCCTTCTGAATTCAATATGGATTTAAGTTACTACGCAAATTCTTACTCCATCTTCGTTTTCTCATAGATATAATTGATACTCTAAAGTGTGCTTTGTGCACTGATCATTCCTTCCACATGCTGCAACCAGTGCAATGCTTATATAGCCTGATAAAGGCCAACAAAGAGTGCCATTCAGTTGCCCTCTGAGACCATTATACATTTTTATCTCATACACTGAATTCTTTGTTATGGTCAAAACCTAGGAAAAAAAATATTTTATTTCAACTTGAAATTCATACTCTTAAGTCATTCCTCAAAAATGGCATTATTTTGCTGTTCCTCCTGCAGATACCTGGAGGTTACATCAGGATGATAACAGAAAGTCTAAGTGGGTTTTAGAAAGCAAGTAAGAAAAATAGGAAGCATACTGCAAGAGTGGATCTAAATAAGAAACCACTAATAAATGTTTTTAAAGTCACTGGGTCCTCACTTGACATGCTCTAAAAATATTTACTAAGATTAAATGCTATTTCCACTTTGTTAACTCAGGCTAACAAAAACAACTTGCTATCCATAGGAACAGAGCAAGAGAAGTAGCAACTTTATTCAGTTATATGAAGAACTGGATGGGGAAGAAATGTCATCTCATAAAACAGGCAAGGGGTACCAAATACCCTAATGTTTTGGAAAACCCTGTTAAACTGAAGAAATGGGGGGAAACAGACCTTTCTTATCAGGTGGTTATAGATTTCAAGGTTACAGGTGGTTCTTCTCACTTTGTCCTAGGACTTCTCTGCCTAGAACTGTTCCCACTGTACCCAGAGTTGTCTGGCAGACAGAACCCCATCTCCAGCATCCACCACCCAGTCCCACAGCAGATCCTTCAATTTCTCTCCCTTTACAATTTTTCTTAATCAAATGCAATATTTGAATACAGTTCAATACAGTTAAATTTCAAAATGTCTTTTCTAGAGCATGAAAACACTTGGTTCACTTGAAAATACTACCTTTGTTTACAGCAGTAAAATTTAAAATAAGTATTTAGAAAGCTGAATTCTTATGTGCAGTTAGCTAAGGAATTCAGCAAGTACTGTATTTTCCATGAAAGGATATAGAATTGAAAGGGAAGTTGACATACTGATATAATAGTCTCATTTCTGTGTATGCCAGAAGACTGCAGCAAGCTTTTAGTTAATAGCTTTAAAAACCACTGCTAAACACAAATGCTTCTATTGTAATACTCCAGCTATTTTAATTACAGCAACTCACAAAGGTTTTGTGTTTTCTGTGCAGCCACCCAGTTCATAGTTCGAGCAGAAGACATTTCAATTCTGGAAAAGTTCACTTGATACCATGACTTTTGAAAAAGTTCTGAAGTTACAAAGATTCCTTATGACTTCTGCACATTTCCAACATTTATTAGGAAATCCTGTGTCTTCATAATTGTAAAGGGTTAAAAGCATATGAACACTTGATATAAAAAAATTATAAATTCCTCTCAATATAGTTTCAAATGCTTCTCTGTAATTAGTATATAATGTTTTCTTCTGGGTGTGGATATGGAGTTGAGCCAGCTTTCCTCTTTTGTTAGTATTTAATGTCGAGTTATGACTGAACTCATAGCTCTATATTTAGTATTCTAATTTAAGAAGTCATTTTTTTGAAACATCGAAAGATACAGAAACTTTTAAATTCCAGGCAACAAATAAAAGAGGGTCAGTGGGAGCTGTAGAGTGCTTTGATAAAAGGAGACAGAAGCCATGCAGCTAGGTGTCTGAAAACCACTTAGGATGCAAATTTAGGCCCCTTGATTTTTTTTAAGTTTACTTTAGGCTCCTGTTTTAAAAAAAAGTTTGTATCCACAATTATGAAAAAAAACCCAACCATGCAAACTATTTCCCAAACATCCAGTCTTACACCAAGAATATAATTCATTAAGTAATTTCTATTTTGAAATTATCTTTTTAATCTTCATTCTATGTTGATAAGTAATAATTATTGCTTTTTTGAGCTTGTCATTGTTGATTTAAGTGACATTTTTAGGATACATTTCCATCAGACATTTCACTTCTAAGACAATGGACAGTTACATAAAAAACTACATTGCAAGAGGTTATGAAAACCTACCTACTAAGAAAACTGAAAGAGACTGAGGTCTTGTGCATAGACCGCTGTAGTAAAATAAATCATGAGCAAATGGATTCCAGCTCTTTTTTACATGACAATTTTTCTTTTAATGATTGGGAGCTATTTTAGGTATGTGGTATTCAGAACTTAAGGACTTATAAATCCAAGTATCTGAAAAACTGCAGTGACAGAAAAAGCATTGAGAGATCTTTCTCTACAGAGGTAAACAAACCCCACATTTCTAACTCTGCAGCTTCCTATTATCCCAAGAGACCTTTCCTTCATTAGCACTGACATTAATTTTCCACCAGCTGTGGAAGGATAGGTAAAATGTACATTTATCTTCAAAACATCATTGCTGCTGTTCTTGTGAAGCATTCTCTAAAAGACACTTGTTTGAACATTTAGTAAATGATTGTTAATGACAAATAGGTCTTTAATCAGAAGCAAATGATAACAGTGACAACACTTGGATCTTGTGTGTCACTTCTGCCTCTTTCACCTCTTCCTGCCACTACTAGTGTTCCTGTAGTTTTCTTTGGCATAGGCAACACACACTTCGTTCTTTCCTGTTCTTTAGACCCCAGCAGACCCTGTGAAAATCTCTCATTTGCATTGTATGGGTACAAAACACACAACAAGCAGGCAGGTAGGTATCAGCAACCACCTATGTCTACACGTTGAAATCTGTATGAATTATACAATTGTCCTTACTGTAAAGAAAAGTTTTTTATTCTGGTTTCTCAGAGCACCTTGCAAAGAATCACAAAAAAATTCTTTCATTAGATAAATGTGAAACTGCTATAACACTACATATCACATTTACTACAAAGTCCATTTATTCAATAAGGGAGATAATTCATGTCAGAGAAAGTGAAAAAATATCTATCAGCCATAAACAACACATGCAAAATGTGAAACAGATTTCTGAGCTGAGATTACACAGAAATCTTACATAGAAATCTTACATAGAAATATAGCATATGTTTGCCAAACTCAGTCCTATAATGATAATACTTTACAAACTTCTTTAGAAAATAGTTACATTTTTCAACCAAGCATTCTAAGAAATTAGAGGGAGTTGCTACCATTTCAGAACTTCTTTAAAATATGTTCCCTTTAAAACTGCCTTAAAATGCATCCACTTAATGCAATCCCATAAGTTCACTTGCCTGTCCTTGATACTTAGGGGAAAAGATAGAAACCAATTGTATCTAACACAATCTTGTAAACCCTTCTGTTTTCCAAACGCCAGTGATTTACAGGCTTCTTGAATCAGAGGCCACACCGCAGTTTCCCAAAGAGCCCACCTTATACAAGTGCATCAAACCCTTCAGCCACTTGTCTGGACTAGCTGGGCATAAAAAAGGAGGCAGAGGACTGGAAGGGAAGGTGGGTGCACTAAAGGACTGTTTCACAGCGAGACACAGCTGAACCTGGCAGGAGCTGCTGGAGCACTGCACTGATGTGAGAATTGGGAGCTACACAAAGTCTCATTAGCCTTTAGTCCCTGCCAGCTTGACTTCACAGCTGGTGTGTATCTCCTGCACATGTGTGGTGTGTGGCAGCCAGAGGGGAGCTATCAAAGGCTCTGAACCAAGGGTTATGCTGCTATAAACACAAAACCAGCAGGATTTAGGGCTCCCCACTGAGCTGCATTCAGGCCAGATGGAAGCATGCAGGAAGCAAAATCCTAAAGGAGTAGGATGCGGGTGCTAGTTGATCATCAAATCCTCACATTACATTTTATCACCAGATTCTGACCCATTACTTCTCATTTTCAGGGCTGTGGCATCTTCTAAGACAGTCTCATTTTAAGCCTCATAAACCTATAAAAATTCAGACCTTTCCAGTGTCACAAGCCCAGTCAGTGAATAATAGCACTTCTGTATCTGAGTCAACTGATCTAATTATTTCTCATGGCTTAGAAGGGATTTCAGACATTCACAGCTGCTTACACAAAGCATCACCTTTTTAGTATGAGAAAATATGGTACTAAAATTTCACATGATTATTTCAGCTCAGGCTGAAATGTTGCTGGTTTAATATTGGTCACATATTTGCAATTCGCTTAACTTTTATGTTCCTTCCTCCTCATCCTAACCACTGCTTTTATAATTTACGTTGATATTCTCCGTAAGGCTCAAAACACATCCAACTCCATGCTCAGTACATCTCTTGGATGACTCTGATTACAATCGGCTTTTCTTTTACTACCAAACTTGAGGTAATCCTGAAACATTAAATAATAGCAAATATTGAATGTTGATATTATACAATCACAGCAGTTAGAGATTAAATATATACATAGTTCATCGATCACCTCTCTAGCAGATTTAGATCTATTTTATGAAAATTTAGGGTTTACCTTTTGTTCATATGATCTACAGCTGTTGCCAGAAATGGTGTCCACAACTACAGGAGCATCTAAGCCCATTCTGACTCCGTGCCTAACCATGCCATTGTGCAGGAAGGAAGATGGTATCTATTTTCCCTGCTTCTGCTGCACAATCTAGATATTGGATCCAATACTGAAATTTGTAATAGACATTCACTGATTAGAATCACAGCTCCATGTCCTTCTCTACCGAAATTCTTGCTGTAAACGCAAGTTTCCTGCCCAAGGACCCTGTGCTGTAAAAAGGCAGGGGGTTGGCATTGGACATGAGTGTCACAGGGACGCTGTGTGCCTCCACCTGGACATGCACTCATGGGACCCAAAAGCCAGGTCTGACAGAGCCTGGAAATACTGTGACTTAGCTGCCAGCCATAGCTTTGGTACTTGCAAGAGGCCAGTGCTGGCTCCTTCCTCAGCTTGGGTTATGTGGTGGCAGAAACTGGGACCAGGGACTAGTTTCTGTCACATACCAGGCTAATGTGGTAGGTGTGTCATGACTCAAGAAGCTCTGACTTTCACTGTCAGGTGTTCTTTTTATTATTTTTTCCAAAACCACCACCGGTGCCATCCTGCTCTTCCCAGTTACATGCTTAGGTTCACTGTCTCCCAGATATCACAGGCTGAGACCACTTATCTTGTTCTCATTATGCTCTGGACTTGTTTTATATATATCTTTGTTTCTCTTGCTTCACACCCTAGCTCTCCACTCAGTTTCACTGCTTATTTTCTGAAACCTTTCCAGCTTATCAATGCATCCCCTATAACGTAGTGCACTGAACTCAGTGTGATTCTTTAAGTTAGGTGGAATTAAATCAACATGAAGAAACACAGGCCCCATCTTGTTTTATCAGCTGGAATTCCGATATAAGCACCTCAGAAAAGATTTACAACTGTGCTTTGTAGCAGCCATAGTGTTCTTCAAACTCAGTTCAATTTTCAAGTTCTCCCTCAGATTTAGGGGTTTTTTCCTCCACTTGTCATTAACATAATTATTTTCTTCCTATTTCTACAGACAAAATCCTTACAGAACTCCCTTTTCCTCCAGAGATCTGATTTTAAAAATTCGTAACTTTTAGAAATACATCAACCTAATTCTTTGCCACATAGTATCATTTTCTGTTGACACTTTTTAGCCTTAGATTCTCTGTGCATCTTCATTGCTGTTTTCATTGCTTCCAATGTTCATTTACATTTTAATTAATTAGTTTTATTTTATATTTTAATTTAGATCCCCATTAAAAATCCATTACATTTGAGAATTAACTTTAAATTAATAGAATGGAATAGAAACATCTGGGAAGAATATAAAGCACATATAAATTATCTCCTAATTTGCCTGACAGTTTTCAAAAGGGAAAAACTGATGGATAAATTCCCAGAACAAGGACTTTGAAGAACAGGATTACACTTCACTCTAAATGTATTATCTCTGAATTTGTTCTTGAGATATTTAGGATCTGTGAAAAAAAATCCTAAAGTTTAACCAACAGAATTGTCACTCTTTTCCTATGCCCTCAGTAGCAACAGATGAACTGTATTTTAGGATAGTAACAACGCTTACTCTAAACCCATTGCAGAAAAGGAAGTGGATGTTCCAGACGAGTAGCTAGGAGAATGAGATTCAGAAAAAGAGACTTTTTATTATCTTGGGAAAAGCACTGCTCCATATAAGTAGAGACAGTAGGAAATAAGGAGTTGAGTAGAATAAAAATTGTTTCCCTGACTCAAAAATCTCACATTCAGAGATCACGAACTGATTCTGGTATATCAGCACCCCACCATTTGCACTAGAAAAATTAATCTCTGTTGAAGTGAACATATTGTAAGCAACTGTAGGTCACTGAAGGGATTTATAAATACCAATGTGTTTATTTTATTTAGAAAACAACTAATGGGCTGCTTATTCAAGTAGAATCTATAGAGGTGGAAAAGTTACAATAAAAGATTTAGTCTTGACCTAAGTCTTTTCAGTACATGACTTTATGTTTAAAAATTAACGCAGGAAAACCATGTGGCTTGTGGCTTTAACTTGCTTTGGCTTACCCTATGTCACTCCAAGAGAAGTTTTAGTATGCAAAGCTGTGCACCTTGGCTCCAGGGGTAATCACACTGGCATAACTGACAAAGTCTCTCTTGCAGGCAAATCCCTGGTTTTCCAAGGTCTGATGCATGGGGAATAGCTATGGCTTCAGGAACATCCTGAAACATTCACCCCAACAGATTCTGCCTAAACAGCAGTTTAAAATATCTGCTGGGACTACTAAACGATATTAAACTACCATTTGAATGACACACTGTGATCATCTCAATCAAACCCAACCAAAGCAATTAAGTGAATAGCATTGGTCTGACGGCTTTCCAATTTTGCACTCACACCCTTCTTACAGGCACCAAAAGGATTGTGCCTGCCTGGATGAGAAGCGACCGAGAAAATGCTTCTCTCCATTTTCTCTGCCTTTGTGTACTCTACTTTTTCATGTGATATACGTCCTTCAGCTTATTCAGGCTTTCCAATGTGTCACACATATTTCACTACAACAGCCCCTGCTCTACTGCTGCTAAAATTTCAGCATAAAGAAAACATTAATCATCAGTCTTAACTTTCCTGTATTTTTCCTTCCCTGTGAGCAAGTCATTACAATATGTCTGATTATTAGGGACAAGGAATAAACACTTCCCTTCTGTGAAGAACAGGAAACAATGTTTGGAGAATGGTCAAGTCTATTCTCCATGGAAAAAAAATGTAGCAATGGGAAAGAGGCTTGACCTTTTTCCAAATTAAAAAAAAAAAACAACAAAACAAAAAACCAAGAAATCCACTTTCATCTGAAGAAAAACAAATTAGCTTATGTATTCACCCAGACTGACCTCTTTTCTAAACACGTATTTCATTGTAAAGTACACTTAAATATGAACTATAACTAGGAAAAGACACCAAAACACTAGGAGTTTTGGACTATGTGTTTTGCTTTCATCTTGTGAAATTATTGTTTAAATCTCTGCCATTGTAAATTATGTTTTCAGCTGAACATGAAAAAAAAATGCACAAGATTCAAAGAGAGGCCATTCCCCTACATGAAACACACGTGAACATGCACGGCCACCTGCTCACAGCTGTGGTTTACATGGGAAAGTCAGCCTGGGAAATAATACCAGCAAAAGCATAGCAACTGCTCTGACCACAGTCCAGCTGAGGTCTTGTAAACATCAACAGATCTCTGTGGTTTTCATTTTGTTCTGCACTTTTTCCAATATTTATTAAATACCAGGGAAAAGAAGAAAAAATTAAAAGACACAAGTGAGTTTGGCAGCACTATGTGCAGTGGTACATCCAGTACTTAATCAGACCCAGTACAAAGCCATCTCCTGTGTGTCTCCTATCAGCTATCTCATCCCATTGCATTTGGTACTACACATTTCTGTCGTATTTCACAGTTCTTCCTTTGTACCAGTAACTAATTCTTCAGCATGGGGCAATACGTAACTTTGTTGCCAGAGCACCTAAGGAGTCACAATATGGTTCCCAGTTTGGCCCAAAGGGAGGAAGTAAGAGATGCCAATTTTTAACTGATGAACAATGCTTCTCTGTGTGTCAGCTCAGACATGTGGTTTGTGCATCTGGGAGCTAAACATGAGGTTTAAATGTTCCCACTCGCACCCCACTCAGCAGAAATTCGATGGAAATTTTTCTTTTCACCGTGCAGTCCAACAGCTGCTCTGACTGTCGCAATATCACCATTAAAATCCCTGGGCTGGCACTCTCCCTCTGTCCCCACAACAACTGCCATGAGAATGCTGCCATCTCAGTACAGTACATTTCAGAAGAAAAAGCAAATTTGCCAGTCATATGCAGCAATGATGTTGCCGAAGCTGACAGTTTTAGTATTAGTTTTGCCCTTTTGGTTGGTATTTCCCAACTTGCAACAACAGAATCTCAGGGAAGTGAGACACTTTTTTTCCTTTTTTTAAAGCATATTTCCAGATGTTTCAGTTAGGGGGAAAGAAAAGTCTTGGAAAAAAAATAAACATACACAATTGTTGGGACACAGATGGCAGGTAGACACAGCAAAGAAGCTAATAGTTAATTTTCATATTTTAAAATTAATTATTTTACCTGTGAACTCATTTTTACAGACAAAATCTTGGGGTTCAGACACCTGAGTTATTGAAACTGTAAAGGGTGCCTCCAGCCCCTCTGCATGCTTAAAGCTGTCACATTTAATCTCTGAGCTCCCGGCCTTCAAGGCTGCTGACAGGAATAGTGTAGCTGCTCTGATCTTACCTTGACCAAAACCAAGATAACAAGAAAGGGCAGCAAGAAGATCTGAACTGTTTATTCAAAGAGGAGAAAAAACATGTTGCAAAGGAAAATACAATGAGTGATGCCTGTCGGGTACAAATTCCTACTTGCAGCTCACAGGAGACATGAAACACTGTTCTTTAAAAGGCTTCACATTTAAAAATTGCCATGAACTGTAACCCTGGAGTAATTACCATCATGCTATTGAGCTTAAAAAACATCAAGAAGATTGATGCATATGGGAAAATTCAAAAACTGACATGCACAAGGACATGAAGATGCTGCAGAGAATTTGAGCGAGTGAGCAGGAAATCTATGATGCAGTACCTGCAACATGTAAAGATTAGGGGGGTTTTATCCTGGAAAATAACACTCCATTGTGCTTGCCAAAGCACTCAGCCTCCATCTGACATCAGACTGAGAGCTTGTTGATTAGTATGTGCAGGAAGCACTCAGCCTCCATCTGACATCAGACTGAGAGCTTGTTGATTAGTATGTGCAGGATAACTTTTCTGGCACATTTCTTTAAAATTACTGGTTGCACTGTAGCTGCATTTCAGATTTTACTCCCTCCAGAACAAGATAGTCTGTTAAATGCACTCAGCAAATATTTCATGTTGTATTAAAAAGCTATTATTCAAAGGAATGTTCTTAATGGTTCATTCAGCTCTGGGCAAGATTCTGCCATACGGGCTGTTGCTGACTGAATTTGCAAATCCTCCTACACATGCAGCAAAATACCAAGGCATCACAAGAACAAGTTAACTTTATAAACCTCAGTCTCCTTTCCCCTTTGCATGAAACAATGCTGCTATTTGATTATTTGAAAAATTCCACTTGGGATATAATGATCTTTAGTCCCAACATACCACTGCACTGCCGCATATTAACTTTCACTTTAGCAATTAATCTGGCAAACTCAAAATATTTTTTCTTTTTGTCTAAGAAATCTCATGTCTGTGGACTACCTCAAAAATACAAGGAGCAAATCTGCCAGTAATTGTCTCAACACTGAGTACAGAGCAAAAGGCGGATAACCATACCTTAGAGATTTAGCTGAACATTTATCATAAACTGTGGGAATATTCTAGCAAGTTATACTTATCATTCATTAATCACAAAAATTGATTAATTTATATTTTGACTTTCCATGCAGGTTTTAATGCATGTGATGGGCTGGATTCCACCTGCCTTGTGGGTATTTTCTTTTTTAACTCCATTTTTAAACTGGCTTGTTTGTTTTGACTGGCCTCTGCTTGATACCACCTCATTTGTAGAGTTAAAATTAAAAAAGAAACCAAACCAGAAGTTGGTAGTTGTACACTTCTTCATATCTTTTTAATCATACTAAAGCAATTACATGTTATCCAAAAAGTTTACTTTCCATTTGTATTTTTGAACAATACAAAATTAGGGTTATCTATGGACCTATATAAGAGGTGAGCCTCTGGGAAAACAATAGCACAGTGGTAGTGACACCATTTCTACTCCAGCAACGCACAGTTCAGAGCCTGTTGGTTTTGGCACCAACATATAAAGGATTCACCATAAAGTTCTTGAAAGGAAAGACAATGTTAGCAGTTGGTGTGTTTGGGAATTGAAAGCTACCAGAAAGAGAGCTGCTGTGGTCATAGTCTTTGCTAGTTTCATAGAATCATAGCATATCCTGCATAAGAAGGGATCATCGAGTCCAGCTCCTGGCCCTGCACAGGACAGCCCCAAGAATCACACTGGGATGTGATGCCTGAGAGCATTGTCCAAAAGCTCCTTGAACTCTGTCATGCTTGGAGCTGTGACCACTTCCCTGAGGAGTCTATTCAACTACTCTCTGGTTGAGGAACCTTGTAGCATCTAACCTAAACCCCTCCTGACACAGCTTTATGCCATTCCCTCAGGTCCCATGGTCGGTCATGACGAAGAGATCAGTGCCTGCTCATGAGGAAGCTGTAGGCTGCAGTGAGGTCTTCCCACAATCTCTTGCAGGCTGAACAGACCAAGTGACCTCAGCTACTCCTCATAAGGCTTCCCGTCTTCCCACATGTTCACACCTCTCTTTTGGACAATAATAGCTTTATATCTTTTTCCTATTGTAGTGCCCCAAACTGCCCCCAGCACCCAAGGTGAGGCTGCCCCAGCTCAGAGCAGAGCAGAGCAGGACAATGCCCTCCCTTGTCCAGCTGTCCATGTTGTGCCTGATGCCCCCCAGGACAGGGTTGGCCCTCCTGGCTGCCAGGGCACAATGACTCATGTTCAACTTGGCATTGACCAGGACTCCCAAGCCCCTTTCCTCGGCATTGCCGTCCATCCCCTTGTTCCCCAGTCTGTCCCTACACCCAGGGTTGCCTCATCCCCATAGTGATAATATGAATGGCTGCACGTGGGGCAAAATTCCATGGCATGACTCCAGGCATGACATGAGAGCTTGTATGAAACTGTCAGCTGTGGGTTGCTGACTACATGGACTGCCTGGTGGTCACCACACTGCTGGCTTGGTTCCACTGAACCCACTCTGTCCCTCTGGCTAGGAAAGTGTTGGGGGTTAGGTCCTTCTCCTTCTCCTTCTCCTTCTCCTTCTCCTTCTCCTTCTCCTTCTCCTTCTCCTTCTCCTTCTCCTTCTCCTTCTCCTTCTCCTTCTCCTTCTCCTTCTCCTTCTCCTTCTCCTTCGCCTTCGCCTTCTTCCTCTTCCTCTTCTTCATCAGGGTGGGCCTCTGCTTGTGAGAGCAGCCACTGACCTGGGACCTTATTAACACCTACCTCGCTAAAAGAGGGACCTATCACCATCTGCTTGGGTAGCTGGGAATGCTGAGCCCACCTCTCCCTTTCCTGCTCAGAGCCGGCCGTCACTCCCTCACCCCCGCCGCTTCTTTGGCTCCGCTCTGGGTTTCTCTACACTGTAGCCCCACACTGCCCTGCCCTGCCGGCACCTCCAGCAGTTCCAACTACTGCTGCAAAGTTTCTGATACATCTTGTCCACCAGACTGGGATCTTTTGCTAATTCCTGCCTTTCCAGCTTAGTGCTCCTCAGAGTTCTACAGGGGCACTGGGGTCGACTGCCCCAGGGCTTTGTGAAGCAAAGCCTCTCCTCCCTTCTTTGCCATCTTGGCCGAGAAGGCTGTCACAGGGTCCCTGGTTCTGTTTCCTATTAATTCCATCACTTTTGTTGTTTTATTTGCCTTGTTATACATACTAGTAAAGAACTGGTATTCCTATCCTCATATCTTTGCCTGAGAGCCCCTTAATTTCAAAATTATAATAATTTGGAGGGAGGGGGTTTACATTCTCCAATCCAAGGGAGGGTCCTGCCTTCCCTAGCAGACACCTGGCTTTCAAACTGAGACAGGAGGGGTGACAGGACCTGTCCCTGCCAGCCTCAGCTGCCAGTCTGCCTCCACTCCCATGAGTCCCTGAGATAAATGCATGCAGACAAGGTCATCTTCCAGTGTTCTCCTCCTTGCTCTCCCCACTCCTAGAATTGCAATTCTTTCTCAGTGGCTAGTGCTAGGAACCTGCCTTTCAATACAAGGCTTTCAGCTGAATTGTGCTGAGATACGCTTACTCTTGCTCTTATCTTCTCTGCCTGATTCCATTTTAGAGCTAACTATATGACAAGCACCCAGCCTAGATAAACAATCCTATACCTAAACCTAAAGAAGACAATTGCTTCCCAGTTCCTATGTAACTGGAAGGTGTCAACATCTTTCTGCATGAAGATTTTGGCTCTGGCATTGTATGTTTCACAACTGAATGCTCCTTGCCTCACAATGTCTCCTTCATTAACACTGAGTTGTTCAGAGGATTTATCAAGTCTTGCATTCACTTCCCAGAAGAGCAAGACGCTCAGGAGAAAATTCTCTGATAACTTCTACCAAAGTAAGCAAAAGTTTTCAAGGAGATGCTTTACGGTATTCATTTTCCAGTGGCTGACTTGACTTGCCATGCACCATTAAGACAGCCTTGTGTACTAAGCACACCTCAGAAATGGAATATTGTGTCTTATGGTAAATTAGATGCCATCCCCGCAAAAAAACAAGATAAATTCCTATAGGGTATGTGCTGGCACAGCTCCAAGCAGCTGGGTTTTCACAAAGCACCCTTTTTTTCTGTCTTGGTTTTGAAAGGCAGGTGTCTGCTAGGGAAGGCAGAATCCTCCCTTGGAATGGAAAATGTAAATCTCCTCCTTCTGAATTATTATCATTTTGAAATTAAGGGGCTCTCAGACAAAGATATGAGAACACGAATAATAGTTTTTTACTAGTATGTATAATAGAGCAAGCAAACAACAACTATAGCATTAACAGCAAAACAGAATTAGGAAACTCAGAGACAGCCTTTTGTGTGCGGGCCCTTTTCCCTTTGGAGGAGTTCCCATCACAGCCAGCAGGGAGCGCTGGTGGCTCCCGGTGGGCAGGGCAGGTGCGATGATCCCCCCGCGCCTGCAGGGGGCGCTGTGGTGCGGGCTTGGGGAGCACGCGGTAATGGCGGCTGCGTCCGAGACGGGAAGGGATGGAAAAGAGAGACTTTGCCTCACGAACCCTGGGGAAGAGTTGGTCCTGGTGCTTTAACAGGACTCTGAGGAGCACTAAGCTGGAATGACAGGAATGTGCAGAAATCCTGGGGTGGTGGACAAGATGTAATAGAAGCTCAGCGGCAGTAGTTGGAACTGCAAGACATTCCAGCAGGGCAGGGCGGTGCAGGGCTACAGTGTAGAGAAACCCAGAGTGGAGCCAAAGAAAACAGCAGGGTTGGGGCAGTGGCCACTCTGCTTCCACAGGGCAGGGAGAAGCGGGTTCAGGACCCCCAGCACCCGAGCTGATATGGTGATAGGTCCCTCTTTTAGTGAGGTAAGTGTTAAATAAGGTTTCAGTTAGGTGGCTGCTTTAGTGAGCAGAGGCTCACCCCCACAGCAGAAGAAATAGCTCCGACCTTCTTCCTCCAAAGCCTTGAGAGAGCAGCTACCCTCAGCCCAATCCTTTACTTGCCCCCAAAATCTTGCAGTATCTCTCCCCTCGGAGAGAAACTCTTAGAGAAAAAGAAGGGTAGCCAGATGCTACACTCCTCTCCCGACCTTAGCCACTCTTTTGTTTTACTTAAGTACCCAGTAGTTAGTTTCCTAGCAACTTGTGGAAAAAATTCTGTAAGTAAAAAAAGAAAGAAACCCAACCTCTTGCACAAAGCAGCCTTTTTTTTTTTTTAATAGATTTTGGTGGAGTTTTGTCCCTGTCTGTCAAAATTGCCTGTATTATCCTGAAAATAGAAACAATTGAGCTTTCCCTGACCTGATCTGGAGGAAACATTTAAAAGTTCATTTAGTTATGAAATTTATTTAATTTATGCTCTCAAAAACTTTCACAGTTCATCACAAAAACTTTGTCGAAAATTATTTGGGAAAGCAAAAAGTGCCTCAAACGTGCTGTTAATTACCATTCATTTTACGGTACCCATTCTGATTACTGGGCTTCCTCTAGAAACTTTCTGTGTGCAACAATTGCACGACAGTATCTAAACCAGACACAAGATTTCCTAATATACTCCAGTTTCATGCTGGAGAACTACTAAACACATCTATTTTTACAGCTTTCTGGGTTGCAAGGTCAGGTTCCCGGCATTATCATATTGCTTTTGCAAATGCTTGAACACAAGCAAAGCTGTGCTCTAAACAGAGATCCTCATCTTGCATGAAGGTTTTATTCTACAACAAGGAATATCTTTCAAAAAATTGCACTGTGTTTAGTCAAAAGATATTTAAGGATTTATTCCATTTTAATTAATGCTTTCATCCTGTTTTTTGTTTTCAGTCAGGTCAGCTTTAAAATGTTTGTAAAACAAGATTGGAAAGCTCAAACAGTGAGTTCTGTATGACTGAATTATACAAAAATAAACAAAACTATAATTCTAATACCATAATTATCTTGATGTCCTTTTAGATTTTTCATTTCCTATGGAGTTTTGTTGTCTGGGATTCCTTTTTCCTTTTTTAAAGCCTGTCTTCTAAGTATTGCTCTATTTTGGATCTTACCTCTTGCTTTTAAACAACTTAATTTCAAATATGCCTATAAAACATATGATTTTTAAGGGCATCACTAGTTTTATTTTCAAAATTGCATGTATTTCAACCCCCCACCAGATCTCTCTTTATTTGTTAAAAGTGTGATCAAGCCTGGATTAAGCAATTGAGGCTAAGGAAACATTCAACTAGAATGCAGAAAGAAGTCTATGTACCCAATGTATATCTCCGTTTATTGTACTAGGCATCTTCATTTTTGAGCAAAGCAATTTAAAGGAATAGGTGATCGTTTTTGAGGCATTATTTGATACACTTGGAAAAAAATAGGCAAATTTTCAGGCCTAATCAATTGTAATTCAATGATAGCTCTGTATCAATTGTTACTGTCACAGATTTCTTAGGCTGCAATGCAGGATGTAACCAAAAGTATGGATTCTATCTGTTTCCATCTGTTGAAATCAGCTGGGACAGTGATCCTTATCTCTGTGGGAGATATCCTCTGTTAATGGGCCATCTGATAAAACCAGGTGGGGCAGTGTTCTTTATCTTTTCCACGACCCCTCCTACCTCCAGGAAGATATCGTCTGTTAATGGGCCATTGAGCCCCACTGCATGACTGATAAAATTAGATCATCCCATTGGGAGATGCTCCAGCCAGGGGGAGGAGCCGAGCCTTTCCTACCTGAGATTTGGAACACCAAGGCAGCCTTTTTCCACTGGATTCCAGAGGAAAATCTTACCTTTCCACATCATCACTGGACCTTCAGAAGAAAACTGCACCCTTCTTCAGGACCACTGCTTCAACTGAACCACATCTGTCACTCCAGGAGAACTGCAGCCACCATTTAATCAGACTGCTACCAACACCCTGACTGACGGGGTGTCAGGTTCTATTCTGACTCTCGGGGATTTTTCTCTGTAATACTGTATTTCTATTTTAATTTTCCTAGTAAAGAACTGTTATTCCTATTCCCGTATCTTTACCTGAGAGCCCCTTAATTTCAAAATTATAATAATTTGGAGGGAGGGGGTTTACATTCTTCATTTTAAAAGAGGCTCCTGCCTTTCTTGGCTGACACCTGTCTTTCAAACCAAGACAACAGGTCAGTACACCAGGCAAGAGTCACATTTTCCCAGGTGAATCAAAGTGCTATCAAAATTATATTCAGTTAGAGGCTTAACTACATTTACAAACCTGTGCTCTAGCTACTTGCAGAGAGACATGCAGGGCACCTGAAGTGCAAGTGACCTGGCAACTTGTACCTGAACTGGACACCCATTCCCACACAATATAATTAGGTCTTTCTGCCAATGCAGAAAACTACTTTTTAACTATTTGCATCCTAACTTTCAGGCAGAAAGAAAATGACACAGAACAATAACTGTGTAAAACCTGCAGCTAGATCTCAGACAAACTCTGCATGCAAACTGAATCTGAATTTTAATCCTTCCTAGTTAACAAGTGCTTCCAAGACTCAAATAAAAACCATCTGAATGCATGCAATTTTTAGACTGCTTTTCCTTTTTCAATCCATTACATTTCCTAAATGCTCTTTTATATGTAACTGAAATGTCTTAGATGTGTGAGAAGTTTCATACATTTGAAGCTCTGAACTATATCCAAGCTCCAGGGAAAAGGCTTATTTAACAGGAGGTAGATCTGTGTAGGTGTAGATAAACGACTTGACAGACAAAATGCCTACAGCTCTGATGCTAGGCTCTAACACTAATATTGCTAACTACTGAAACACACTTTTTGTCTGCTCTCAGAGCTACAACAAAAAATTATCACTACAAGAAAGCAGCTGCCTATAGAGATACAGAAGAAACCCACAGAAAAGTTGGAGATGAAAAAGAAATATGTGTTAACAAGAGCCAGTGGAAGCACACAGCGCTTCATTAAAAGCCTTCTGGTCCCCTGAGGGCTTTGCTTCACAATCCAATATCCCCCATCTGAGCCAACCAGCTGGTAAGTGTCACCCCTTCCAGGACTTGGCTCCAAATCAGAATGGCCTAATTAATAGTTACACCTTCCCATGCTTCAGAGAATTCATAAAAATATTTTCATACATTTTCAAGAAAATTAAAACTGTCTAATTGGATTGCAGCTTTGTCACTGTAGCTGTAGGAGCGGCGAAAGAAGACCCAGAAACATGGCTTCCTCTCAGAGGCAGAAGAAACAGATTTATTGTAGAACTACACACATTTTATAGAATACTTCACTGACCCAAGAATTGGTCAGTTTATTGGTCCAAGGAAGGCAACACCTCTTACAAACATGCTTTTACCAGAACTTCACGTCTCAACGCATGCAATGTCAATAACAGCAGGTGCAACTTTTGTTTTCCCTTTCTATTTTCTTTCAAATGCCTGGGAAAACTTTGCTTTCCCAGGCTCCCGTATCTACACAGCTTCAGGAATTGCAGGTATTCACCTGGACATAATCTTGTGATGGTTTCAAAGCTGATCTGAAGCTGTATTGTCATGCATTGTCAGTCACTCAATTGACTGGCTTCCAAAGCTGCTGTCAGATCCTAAGTCAGCTGTAACTCACAGCATTTTAAGAAATATTTTTCAATAGTAACATCAGGTTCACGTGAAATTTTCTGATTAGAGTTTAAAATCACTCATCACATCATCAAAGTGAGAACTGAAAGGGAAACCAACTGTTTCAGTGTGCCATACTTTTACTAGAGTACATTTAAAATGGTGAGTAATGAATGTCCATTTTAAGAACTGTGTGATTACATAATTTTGTAACCAATTAATTAACTTGATGTGGCATCTAACATGAAACATCTTTAATGAAATAGAAATCAAACAAATTACATGAATGAGTCCAGAAAAAGGTATTATGAGCAGTTAGTATCAGAATCAACACACCTTTGACAGTTTTTCCTCTGTGGTGTCAGGCAGAAATTACTCCCACTTAGTGATTAAAAGAAGTTCTCCTCTGAGAATTCATTGTAACGTGCACACAATTTGTCACCAGAGATTTTGTAACAAGCAGGAGGACAGTTTTTCAGATGGCTACACTGAAAAATGTCAAATGTTCAAAAGTTATCCAGCATTGGTGTATTGTAAGAAAATTCACCCACACAAAACTAAGCTTTCTCTAAGAAAACTTCCTTGGTTTTAAGCCTGTTTCATTTATTGATATTTTCCATTATATTTCGACATAGTTTGCTGCTTTATTTCTTTGGGTTTGGATTTTGATTGGTTCCTTGGAGCAAAGTGCTTGATGATCTTCTATTTTGGAAATCACAGGTCTAACATACCATGCTGGGAAGAACAGATTAGCCTGACTGTCAACTGACTGTGTACCATCATTATCAGAAGCCTGAGCCAATGGTTACCATATTCCCTGGGACTGCTGCCATTAGGTCTTCAGGGAATGTTCCACTAGATTTTAAGGGAGGAATGACCTCCAGATAAAATGGCTGCATCCAAACGGTTTAGACATCCTGTTTTAGCTGGAAATGTATGTTGAGCTGAAATTCATTTAAGATTTCTTTTCTGGTGTAAATAATCTGCTATACTTGATCCATACTACTACAATTTGAAACTGCAGCATTATGTAAAATGTAGCACACAGGTTAGCAGCTTTTGAACTGATCATGAAACCTGAACAAGAACAGAGCTTTAAATGGACAAAAATTCATGATACTACCTATTTCTATTAATTCAAAGGTGAAAGGTGTTTCAGAAAACACTAATGTCGTTCCTCATGAACCATATTTGCAATTTCTAATTTATCATATCCTTCTATATCGGATGCTGTTAAATTGGTTTAAATGAAAAACCACTCTGAACTGTATTTGCAAAATATGTAGAATAACACTTGGATTCACAGACCCATGGCTTGGGTTGGAAAGGACTTCAAAGATCAACTAGTTCCAGCCCTCCTGCAATTGGCAGGGACACTTTGCTCCAGACCAAGTTGATCAAAGCCCCATCCAACCTGACTTTGAATGCTTCCATGGGTGGGGCATCCACAATTCCTCTGTTCCAGTGTCTCACCACACTCACAGCGAAGAATTTCTTCCTAGTATCTAATCTAAATGTACTCTTTTTAATTTTGAAGTCTTTTCCCATTGTTTTATCACTACATGCTTTTTGTAAGAAATCCCTCACAGGTGAAAACTTCATGTGTGGATAAGAATATATTCATTTTTCATGAATTATTGTGAGACCCTTGGAGAGCATTCACAGGATATCTCTGTGACACATTTTTCTATTTACACCAGATACAAAATCTTGTATCTGGAGTCAATGGAAAAATGTGTCACACTACACCAAATCTAGCAACTCAATGTTATCTATTGGGCTTCTGAAAAGTTGATACTTATTTTAGCAAGTATAGAATATATTTGGGGATCATTTAACATGCTGAAGCACCTTACACTAGAGTTACTGTAAAGAATTCTCTACTAAATAACTGCCATCATAAATGAGAGTCAGAACCCCATTAGGAACACAAAAAGAACTCATGTGGATAATTTGAAGTTTCTATTTTTGTGAAATCATGCCCAGGGGTGTATTTAAACATTGCTAATGTTTAGGGAGGAGCTGAGTAAATTGAGACAGAACCCACCATTACCTAATCTTCCATTAGCTATCTTCTTTCCAAATTATCTTGCTAGCCCCTTTATTGCCTGTGACTCATGATGGGAGAGACATACCACGAAACACAGAACTCCAACTGGGCAATCTTCTAATTTAGCCAGAAGAATATGGTGAAAGCTGGATGTAGGCTGGAGGAAATCACTTATTTTCATTGGGAATTAACAGCTGCAAACTTGGCCAAAAGGGTCCTTTTCTGGAGGATCCTAGTGGTTTTTCTCCATTGAAAAATATGGAAGTTGCATAATCCATATTCATTTCACTCCAGAATACTTGAAAGAATCGGTGACATGTTTGCCAAGTGAGAAACAGGAAAAAATTGCAGAAATTTCCCTAGAACTGGAGGTTCAGATTTGAGTCTTAAAGAATGTAGCCTTTGCTTTCACTAATGCAAGTAAGGAATTAATTATGGACTTGAAACATATGCATGAGAAGGAAGGAATCTAGCAAAGATGACCATACACTGTGTTGTAACATAAGCCTATTGTGGCTCCAAGAGATTGTAAGAGTGGCCCCCAGGGATGAAGGCTGGAGGAAAGCAGATTACAGACAGCTACATGAGAAATTATGGCCTCCCTTTATCTGAATCCCACAGCAAAAGCTATCCAAAGTGCAGGACTTTTCCAGGCTTTAGTCAACATATAGTGACAGGGAGGGTGTCAGTTTATAAAAAAATTTGGTCAAGGAAATTCTCTTTTCTTAAACATTCATCCAGTCCATAAATTTGATCCAGCCATAATATTGAATTATGGAAAAAGTTCATCCAGCCATAATATTGAGCTCCACAAGGTGTTTATGCAAAACTGAATGTGTATCAAACCACATATTCAGATCTACGCTTCTGAAGTATGTTTTTCTCTGATGATGTGCAGTCCCTTCTTACAAGTCATATTTACACCGTTTTTGGCAGGACTTATCCCCAAACTAAAAGAAAAAATTACTTATTTTTGTCTGCTAATTATACCATTACCTATGCTTAAAATCAGGGAAAGCAAATAGGTTGAAAATTTGACCCTAAACTGTATGTGGGAGGCAGGCTGCCAAGAACTGAAAAACATGTACGTTTTGTTTTCTTAGCAGGAAAGAGGGCAATTGTGAAAGCCCAAAGATATCTACACTGGGTGGTAAAGCTAACAGCAGAAAATCAAAGGAATCTTAGCATTAAGCCAACAGTGTAACAAAAAACAGGAGTCAGCTCTTCATGGACATGCAGATTATCACTCTGATAAGACTGTGATAGAGTAAGAATTCTTTCCCAGTATGGTGTTGACACTGCATAAGCTTTAATCTGTTGTTCTTTGGCTTTTGGATCTCTTGCTTCGCAACACAAACACTAACAAATTCACAAAAGCTGTGTTTGCACATTATAGCTACTTGCAAACTAGCATTTCAAGTTCAAGTTTGGACATACAAGCACACAAAGGAAAATGAAGTGGAAAGCTGTGATTTTAATGGGGATTTAATCTCTTTTGTTCTTTGACCTTTTGCAGCACTCAGAATACATCGCTTCTGTCGCATGAGTTGCCTTATTGGCTTAGTTCGTGCTGATACAGCCAAGCAAGCATTCAAGTGTGACTACAGTGTAGGGTTTGATGGTATATTGCATTCTTTCTAACAGCAAGTACAAGAGTCTTATCTGCACTACCCAATGGGGTACAAATACTGTGAATCAGCCCAGGCCCAGCTGCAATCCCAAGTGCAGTGACTCCTTCAGCTGGACAGAAAAAGCCTCAGAGCTCAGTCAGAAAGCAACTTTTGAAGGAATGGTTCAGGCAGCTGGCAGTGCACTTGAGTCTGGGGGAGCTGCCAAGCCAGCTGAGTATCTGTCCTGCTGTAAAGTCAGAGAAAGGCAGAACAGCACTGAAACAGAACTGTAACACAATTATATCAAGTCTGATTATTAAGAAAACAGAATACTGTAAGGGGAGTTTTATTTCCCCTTCCCTTTTAAGCCACAAAGCCTTCTCATCTAAAAACCCTGTAATGGAAGTCTCCCAGTCAGAAGTGCAGCAGGAACTGAATAAGTACAAAAGGAACCCACAGGAGAAAAAGAACCCACAGCAGGAGAAATGAGGGTCACAAGAGTGATCAGTCAAGATAGACCCAGAAATGCTTTGTGGATTACCTGTGTTATAACAGGTCTAACATTCTTTCACTGAATTGTTAAAGAAAAGAAAAAAACTCCAACTAAGCTTCTGACATTTCTCATAACAATCTATCTCTCACCTGAGCCCTCTTTTCAAAAATTCAGCTGAGTACACTCTAATAATGGTACAAAAAATAAATTGGGAGATTCTTTCCAAGCATTTTTCTATCCAAGCTGCAACTGAAATTCTGGACAGTAGCAGTGATATCTGCTATAGCAGGAACATTATATGGAAGAAAAAGATCTGGTAAGGGAAAAAGATGTCACATTTGTTGTTGAAATCTGAGAAATTACTAGCATCAATGCTTAACAGTGTTAGAGATCACCGAGAGAAAAATTTATGGTTATTTATCAGCTGCAAGAGAGATTTGCATTTTGTAGGGATCAGATGCGACATAAAAACTGCAGATGTTCAGAGTTTTCCATGTAAGCGATTTAGCCCCAGAGGGAGAAAAAGTTAAGCCTATTAGATTGAAAGAACCAGCAAAATTTAGCAGTATACTGGGTATTCATACATATAGAGCTGTCTAAGTTCAAAAACCTTCATGTTATAGGCTAATGAGTTGTGATGGAAGAATTGTCCATGTGATCATGAAAAGAACTAGTAGAATGAGTGAACGGGAGTTTGAGGAGAGAGCTGCAACAGTCATTTGGGCCTGATCATATCTTAGATCAAAAGCCTCAGATATTTTCTTCACATAATGAGGGTTTTTAAAGTTAATTCTCATCATATATAACAGGAGGAATCCTTTCATCTTCCTTCAGGATTTTGTTTTTATAAGGCAGGTCTAGCTTTTGTTTGGGTATCACCTCTTTACTGCAACTATGCCACAGCTGTATTCAGAGTATGCTTCAGCCAGTTCTCGCTTTTACTTTTTGACTGCGTATTTCTATTTTGGGAGACCTGAGGTAGGAAAAAAACATGCCAGGTGACCAGAAAGACCCTGTCTTAATTATGGGATACATCCACTTATATCTGAAAATTAAGTTGCATGACCTGCAGTTGTTTCAGAATTCCCTGAGCACAGGAGTACATTGGAGTGCCAGTTTGTACCATCTGTCAGACATAATCCTCACACTTCAGAAGGCTAGATTTCACACAGTTAATAAATTCCATCCAAATCTCAAAGTGTTTCACATAGCCAGCTGAAGAATACCTCTGATAAGGCGTGCTTGTACAGCTTAACAGACCTCCATGGAATGCCATGCCAGCTTTTCCATTGAAGGAAACAGAGATAATGTTCCTGAACAGTGAATGTTGAAAACAAATGATGAAATAAGAAGTCAGTGTACTGCAGAAGACTAAAAGGGAAATAACTACTGAAACTGAACTAATTTTTAGAGAAAGCCAGTTATTTCAGTCACATAATGGTACTGGTATACCCAGTGCCAAATATAGAAAGGACAATGCATCGCAGTAAGGAAACAAAATGATTCTGCATTTTTGTTCATTTTGTTTTTCCAAAATAACAAAATCCATGGAACTGCTTTTGGAAAACTATCCTTAGGCATTAGAAGGTTGCCATCTGTTTTCCTTCTCCTCTTTCACCAAAGACAAACCAGACTTAGAACAAGCATCCTTGCAGATAAAGATAATTCTATATATTCTTATAAATAAGGGGACATGTGAAGAGCTTAAAACATTGCATTTGGCTCAATAGCCTTCAAATACCAAAATATGTGGAATTCCCTGCTGGGTGCCACCCAGCCCAACAGTACATCTCAGACTGTGAGCTGAGCATTTGAGCTTGGGGCATTATCTGTGGCCCCTTTCCCCCACATTCTCCAGCACCCAGAATAGTTGTATTTAGGAATGTTGGGGATAAAAGTTTACCTAATTCTTACAAAGCCCATATATAAGCTTGCTGTCCTTGAATTTGTCTGATCCTCTTTGAATGTCCTGACACATAGAAATATAAGTGGAACAGGCTGAAAGTCTTCAAAGAACACTTGTAGATCCTTCTTGGATCCCACAGATGTTGTTTAGAGAACTTACATTCTAAGTTCTATATTCATGGTGTATTTCAGGAAATGTTCCTTATTAATATGTCACTCTCCTAAGGTCTCCCTTTGACCTGGGGATTTGGTTCTCCAGCCTCTGAGAATACAGATTAACCTAACTGACTTAAATTGTTTTATCTGGAATGGATAATTCAGTGAAATTGAAATTAATTCACACAAATGTATCTGATAGAATTTAGCCTGAAGCATGCAGTAATGTGCAAAAATAAGTAATATTTTTAATTAAAAAAAATAAAACAAAACAAAAAAAAAACTTTGTGTGGGAAAGAGAATGTTTAAAAATGTTTCAGCATCTTTTTGCTTCTTGTTAGTCTCTCTTGGATCGTGGCAAAAATTGTAAACTTCAGAGGCCAAAAGTTTTTAGGCTACTTTAACTCTGTTTGAGTCTCTATTCCACATGGAGTCCAGTGTCTCTCTGCTATTCCTGTGTTTGCTCATGGCATGTTAGAAAGTTTACAAGTCATTGACCAATACTTCTGTTCTGGCATTATAAATGGGCATGGCCTTTTCTGCTCAATGTTTGTGTAAGTAGGTACTGTCAAAATGGCTAAAGAAGGTAGTAAATACCAATGCTGCAGTAACAAGAAGATTCACAGCTACACTGAATCATCTTAGTGAGAAAGAGTTGCAAGTCTCATGAGTAAGTAGCTAGAAAATATTTCTACAGAAAGATTCTTATGATCTGTTTTGGATTGTTTCTATGAAGAAGCAGTTTCAAGGCCATAGTTCTTTCTAAACAGTGACTAATGAGCCACATATTACAATAATATATATTAGGGTTTTTTGATTGCAACTTAGAGATCTGAACTGAAAATCTGGCAAAGATACTTCTTTTATTTAGTATATTCCTACTCATTACATGACAATAGCAGCAGAGATTCAAATGAGTCATTACTTTTGAAAACACTGTTAGTGTTAATAATTAAAGGACAAATAGACTTAAAATTCACAAATTCCAAAATAAAATGGAAATTCAATATCTAGTATAAAATTTTAAAAAACATCTGAGTTGATATCACTCCAGAAGTTTAGCACAGATACAAACATATTGCTGTTTTTCTCAACAATTGTCAGTAAAAAACTTTTAAGATTATATAAATGGGTTAGCAAAAGAAAAGTTAATCCTTTGAGAAGAAGAGTCAATCCTTTGAGAAAAAAAGTTTCATCTATTAAAATGGTTTATTTAAACTTCAACTTGTGTATACCCGAAATTGGACTTAGGCTCACAAATACAATTCTACATGTAAACAGTAAATTATATAAACAGCTCACTCTTTACTAGCCAAATCGACCATTTTACAGAAACAATCCAAAGTGTAAATACATATACATGTATTTTTGTGTCTGCATATACACACATGCATGAAAATGTTCCCAGATTTGCTGCAGGAACCTTGTCCCCTAATGTACCCTGAATCTGCATTTTTAAGCTTGAAACCATGGAACTAATATGTTTTTTATTTACTTATTTTAATATGGTGTATTATAGAATACCTGCACAAGAAAAGAAGGAAACTGATCTCACAGTGCTCCACAGTTTTCACGTCCTCAGCTTCTGAAACATTTAAGACTATTAACTTGCTGGCAGGCTCACAAGGAATTTTAAGGCATCTGTGCCTGTGCTACTTATTTTAAGCTCTGTCTACCAGTGTTACAAAATCTCAAACTCTTTTGAAAGCAAACTCTTTTGACTTTCTTAGTAATTCCATTTCATGTGGCTCTGGCTTTCAGGCAGATTCAAGAGTGACATAATCGCCTTTTCCCACCCACAGGTTTTGCACTGTTGCTCTTGGTAACACCCTTCCACATAATGTGCAACACGAATCTTTGTTAGATTCCATATGCCCAGAAATGGAAGACAGCCCAGCAAAGAGGATTAAAGCAGTTTCTTGGCATTCTATCAGTCACCATAGGCTGAATGAAGCTTCTTCAGGATTTTTCCTCTCATTTATAACTTTAGCTACAGTGCAGTTCCTGTCAGTCCAAAGTCATGCTACTTCGAAAGGATGTGAACCAGTTTCCCAATAAACTTTACCGCTGTTACTGAAGCAGGTGTCTTAAATGTAGTAGAAGAGAATAAACAAACAAACCTAAAGTGATCCTTTTGTAATTTTTACTATAGGATTTATGCAAATACACTCAAAAAAATACAGAATTCTTCAGTTTTATTTTTAAAAATGCTATAACTTGGCTAGTATGCATTCATAAGAGCTATTGCAATCATATTTTGCATTATTAGCAATACTGGATTACATACCAAGCTCCACAGCAGCAGGATAAATATCATAGGGAAAAAGCACTTTCTGGAGTTTGTTACCAACATGTGAGAACTAGAAGCAATCTGCAATCCTGTCTCACTGTCCAATCTCAGAGTCTCCTGTCTTACCTGAAGATTACAAGAGTGTTTGTACATGAAATATGGCATGCTAACACAGCGCGGAGAGTATTTCTTTGCCCACTGAAAGTCTCCAGAAATTCTGCTTTTTACAGCTATGCTTTTCATGCTTGGTGAGATTTTTAAGTACTGCACAGCATTGTGGCTACTCAGGTCTCTTGAATCCAGGACTACTGAGAGGCATTGGTTCAGGTCAGCTTCAGGGCAATGTTGCAGTGTGTTTCTGGTTAATGGTATGTTCTGTCCAAATTAATGTTTAGTCCAAATTATGTCCTCCCACCCATCTTGTCAATCTACCCTGAATTCCCTGTCAATCCTATTTTGTGCCTACCCCCTGCTTGGAATTCCCCTTTGGAAATCCCCTAAAAACTGGACATCTCATTAGTCCATGTGACCCAGTTTCCCCCCCCACCTCCCTCATTGGACAATACCTTTGTGAACCCTACCCTTTACCCCTCCCAAAATTCCTCCAATTTGTTCATGTTTTGTATCCTCCCCATGAACCTCCCCCATATTTCAGCTTTTGCACCCTTGCATTTTTGTCTTTTGCCCCCGAATTCCCCAGAGTAATAAATCCTCTTCTATCCTATGCAAAAGACCTCCCCCTCCTCCTTGCCTCAGAACGCAAACTGACAGCAAAAGGCCGTAGAGAAATTGCTGCAGCCACACTTCAGGTTGTCTGCTCCCAACATGTGACCCACCCCTGGGCGCAGGGCCATAGTGGCAAAGTGAGTGCAACTCCAGCCGCTGCAACAGGGCAATTTCTTAGGCGATTACATTGCTGCTTTAAGAGCTGGCACTGAACTGCCAGGCAAATAAAAAAGCATGTGTCATGCTCAAGGAAACACTAGGCCATGTTCAGAAGAAATGGAGAAGAATGCATCGAGTTATCACCATACAAAATAAATGATCAAGCCTGGAAAGATAAAAGATTTCCTTTTCTTCAGCAATGAGCCAATTCTGGAAAAAAATTACAACTGGGCAAAGTGAGGCAGTGACTCAGCATCAGGATGTGCAGTCTAAAGATAGAAGACAGTTCTCATGGGACCTTGTCATACTCAGCTACATTCACAACTCTGCTGGGCCCTCTCCTAAGCTCAGTGCAGCTGAGAGTCATGCCTTTCTCTCACTCCCAGCAGTGACGGATAATCCATTTGAACAGGTATCTAACAGGAAGAAACCTGTGAGATAGGCTAGAAAATGAGACAAACTGATTGTGATGGCCATCATAGAGTGAAATCCACTGCAACAGGAATTCCATGTGAAATGGAATGATGATTATTTCTTTATCTAGACTGTTCACAGTGCAAGCCAAAGTAACACTTCTGTTTCTGTGCTGAAAATTATCTGGCTAATAAGTTATAACACTTTTAAAAAAGGGATAAATTGAAAATCCTGTAAAATTCTACCTTGGTGTTAAAAAGTCCAAGGCACTGTAAAACCTATCCTCTTGAGGAAATAGTTAAGTTCTAGGAAGTTTTAACAAACTGATCTGTCCTTTGCTGACAAAATAAAATTAAAGATTATTTAGCTGGCTAAGGTCTTAAAATTTTACTTAACTCTGCCTACAATGAGATATATTTCTTCTAGTAATGCAATTATTGTTAATGGGTTTTCTGATACTAAGAAAGAAAACTGATTTTAGCTGCAGTGGAATTGTAGCCACTTAAAACATTAAATTTACCCATCCACATTAACAGTGACATGAGACATTTTAGTTTGTCATTAATAACATTACACAAGCACTTTCAAAATTCTTTCATACCCTATATATTTTTATGATGCATAAAGACAAGAGTAGCTATGTAGGTATCCAACTTCTACCATTACTTCATGGCAAAAAGATGATATTTCTCTAGGAAGATGGTAAGAGTATTTCTAAGCAATCAGGTAGAAGATGTATGTGATGATAGGCTGTGTCAATTGAGATTTTCTTTCTGGAGCATTTAGAGGGTAAAAATCCGAAGTGCTTATCCAAACTTTCCGAACAGCCATACATGTGGGAACACTTGGGGCAAGTTCTCAGTTACAGTCATCACCCCACTGTGGTCAATCTTAATGGAAACCCAAGCCTGAATTACTGGCTACAGCTGAGCCCACAGAATAAACATTTCCTCTGCTGCATTTAACAACACTCTTGTTAAGATATCTGCTTTTTGATAATATTCTCAAAAAATACTGTTCAGGATATTGCAAAAAACAAAATCTGTACTTATTTAGCAGCATATTCGCAAAGCTAAAGCTATTTTTTTAAAAATACCCAGCTAATCAATAGACAGAAAATATCAGATCACCCACCCAAACATTTGAACAACTCGTATTGAAAAAAATACATTGCAATGAGTGAGTCATGATGAATTGTACTCCACACTGGACAAGTAAAAACTGTATTCATTATAATAATTATTATTCTTAAAGCCATGTTCTCCTCACTTGTTTTTAAAATTCTCTCATGTCCTGAATTTAAAAGAGCTGAATTTAGTTCTCAGATTTCAAAAGAACAAAATAAAACAAAGTGAAAGAAGCCCTTGGAAATGTTGGCATTTTAGTACACCTAATAAAAGAACAAATTCCTGTACTATGTATGTTTCAGCAAGTGTCATCAATGTATCAAGTGCTTACACATCTCTTTTCCCATTCAAACTTGCAACTTACTGACTTCAGTGAGTGAAATAAGAGCAATCTAGCCTAATGTACTGAAAATCTTGTTGGTAATTTCCAAACAGTTTAACAGAAAGAGTGTTCATGGTACCTACATATTTCTGCATATTATCACTTGGTTCATTTCACTGGTGACATAGAAGACACTACACTGTGTTGAGCTGCAACTGACATTTAAATGTTGCTTTTAAACCATGTAAGATTTCTTATTTAAAAGTAAACTCTTAAAGTTTGGGAAAAAAATAATGCTATGAATTAAATCAATTTTACCGTCAGTTTCTGCCCCACAAAACATTTCTTAAAGACTTTCTTTCAGATGGAAGCAAGACTGTTTCATTCATTCATGGGCAATACTTTGGCTCCATGTGCATTTATATAAGTAAGAAGAATTTTGGACCTCCTTTCTATTACATCAATAAGCTTTTCAATTCCTTTTCTTCCTCCTTGGCTCTCCCAGTATATTTTGTCAAGGAACAAAGACTGGAGCAACTTCTCACGTAAACGCTGGCTCCTCAGAACTGAAACTGCAGATGCAGGGAATCTGGAAAAGCACAAAGAAATTCATCACTTTTTGCCGTTACTCTGAATTGCAGTATTTATGTTGTGGTTTAGCAATCAATTGTACAAATAATAAGCTTCAACTCAGCAAAGGAAGTCCATGCATGCCTAATCATATGTATGTTAATTGAATCTTTCACAGCTGTGGGATTACTCACACATTTTTAGATATATCTTGTCAGTGTCTTGGGCCAATGATGTCTATTCCAGTAGCTTAATGTCTCACTCAAACTAGGAATAAATTATCAATCCTTTTACAAAATTAATAATTTAAAACTTACTCATTGATTCCTTGTAGTATTTTGAAGTCAAGATTGTCCTCATTTCTGTCAAAGAAACCCTTATTGTCTATAAAGGCCAAGTGCCTTTGGTCATGCCTTCTCTGAACTATGTGTGTCAGGTCAACAGCATCCTGATCATTACATTTCAGCTTCAGTCCTTGCTGCATGCAGAAATCCTCCTTGAGAGGTTTGAATCCACAACAATTTCTGTCTAGTCGATTATAGATCTAAAACAAAGTACAGCAGAGTGCCAAGTGAAAAGAAGACCAAAGTACTTGGGGCAAAGTGTCACTGTAAGACATTGCTCTCTGACCCAGCTGACAGGAAAGCAAGCTCAGGACAAGTGTAACTAAAAACAGTGAAACAGCATTGAAGACCTGGTCCTCATACCTCAGGTACTGCTAAAAGCAATTTCTCAGACTGTGTATTTCATCCATTTTATAGCCATGATCTGTTATGTCAGTAGAAATTCTTTGAAAATAATGGAACAATACCACTGTGTAACTGGAATAACAGAATGGTGAATACAAGTCTATTTTCTTTGTCAAAAGCTTTGGGGGTATTTTACATTTTCTCTGCTGTAGAACAATAGAAATAGCACAGTCTGACACACACAGAGGACCTTAATTTTGTGGGATCTATTAGGCTAACGGAATGCAAAATAACTGAAAAGACTAGTGAGGGGCATGACAAACCATCAAAAGCTATAAAATGTAAGAAGAGTATTTATAATCACAGAGCAGCCTCCCTGTGGTATATACTTTTATGACATGATGGTTTAGACTATTTTTTCCCATGCAAAAGCTCGATTATTCATCACACAGCACTTAGCTGGAAAGAACACATAAATCTGGCCTAACTTTTGTGGTGTAAATATTAGGCATCTCTTTTGACTTGGTCGTTTCTGTTCCCTTTCATAAACAATGACAAGAACAAGGCACATCTAGAGCAATGGATGCCATTTTAGGATAACCATCTAATACAGGAAGGATAAATCACTCCTTGAAAGTGCTTCTACCCCTTGATAGTAGAAGAGAGTAAATATTCAACATTGCTACAGCCTTGAGCACACAAATAGGCCTGGATTGCCCTTAGAAGTCTCCTCTTGGGCTTCTACATGTCGCACCTTTGCCCCTGGGCGCAGGAGCCCCCTTTAATCTCAGATAGCTCAGGCCTTCTCTGAGTCCTTCAGAGGAGGGGGTACGTGGGGGTGTTTTGTGCTCCTTGTTCCTGGGTTGTTGTTGAGGTTCCTGCCTCTCAGTCTTGGAGCTGCCTTGTCTATGCCTGATGCTCACTGGGCTACAAATGGGGCCTGTGGTTTTCACCATCTTTCCTGCTGGCCTGCCTCTCCTGCTGCTGGCCCTGCCTGTCCTAGAGCTACCTTTGGCTCCAGCTCATCTTCCCAGAGAGCAGAACTGCTCCCACTAGCAGGTGTTTAGAGATTGGAAGTCTGGTCTGGTGCATCTAGCACTTAATGACTAGCTCATTAAAAGTCACTCATTTTTTCTCACTCATTGTCCTTTTTTGTTTACTGTGAACTCTTCAAACTGCTCTAAGCACAAAAGCAGTACTGTTTACGTAAGCTTTCTAAAACTATAATTTTATTTTTGTAACATCCCAGCAAAATGAACTGTTAGGACCCCACCTGATGCAGAACTGCTTGCATATTGGAATGCAAAAGCCACCTCTTTAATGAAATGAAAGTCTGCGAATTTGTTTGTTTTGATTTTGTTTAGGGTTTTTTATACTTAGCTCTATTTCTAGTTGTATTGCTGACAGTGTTTGTTTCCAAATATCAAAATCCTGGGGAAAGGAACAGACTTCCTCTTTCTCCTTTCATGAGCAGCATTCATTATCTGAAGGCTATAGAGCCCCTCTTGCTTTCAGTGTTCTCTCTCCTGGGATCTCTTATTCAATCCATCCAAAGGTAAAAAAGTAAAGCAGACTGCTTCTAGAAAGACTCCTTTGATGTACAGACCCCAGTCCTTTGAACTTCTCTACATGTATTAAATAGACAGGGAGATCTTGTTCTTACAGACAGCCTCTTCATTATATCTTGCACCATTTCAGTGCTAAGACATAATGATGGAACACTCTGGAACTGATGCATATAGTTTAGCAGAATTTTCTGTCATACATTTATATACATAAGAAGTCCACAACCCCAAAATTAAAGAATCCATTTTGCTTGAGTTCTTGAAGGAGGCAAGTAAAGGTCAACTACAAGCATTTTATATCCTGCTCCTATGTTTTACAGCATTTAAAACATAGATTAGGAAGATCTATTAGAGGTGCCAAACCTATTTTTCATGAGGAAATTATGCTTAACAGAGAATACTCTTCACCAGTATTATTTATTTCCAAATGACTCATGAAGCACAGATTTATTTTTTTTTTAATACAGAACCCTTTCTTGGCATTTTTTTTGTTTTCAAATTTTCATATTCTGCTGCTGATAAACTTTGAGGGCATACAGATAAAATTGCAGCCTTTAAGAACTATGACAGTCACTTTCACTCACTTTCTGGAATGCATGTTCTTGGCTGGTAGCTACTGGAGATACAAATCACTCTGATGCCAGCTATTAGTACAACAGTAATTTGTCTCCTGTCATGTGAAGTTCAATCCTGTTGTATCTTATTTTAACCAACCACTCCTTCTAGATAATAGAAAAGCAGATTTATCATTCATCAGTTGCTGCTCTACTCTTTCTTTACTAAGTCACTGTCTAGGGTTTTTTAAAAAAAAAAGAAAAATTATCCACTACAACTGTTACCTTGCTCCAGACTGCAGCTCACCAAAACCACTTCAGTCACCTCTTGGGCTGGGGAGGTGCAGGAAGGACCACAGAGTAAACAGAGATTTAGAGTTGTGAACACAGTCAAGATCTCTGTTTGGAGAAACAAGGAGTGAAGGAGAAACAGTATGCCTGCCTCAAGGTGAAATAAATCAAGGCAAAAGCCTTTGCTTCCTCTTTAAAAAGCAATTAGTCAGTTAGGCTTCCTGCCTGATTATAAGCTGCATTTTGGATATTTTAATAATAAGAAATAACCAGAAATAATTTCAAACTCTGCAAATACCTCTGTTCCCCATTAAAAAAAAATTAAATACAGTAAAATTACTTTTCCTAAAAATCCTATGTTTGCTCACATGACTTATGAAACAAGCAAGTCAGTAAAAATTTTACCTGCAAGAGAAAATCAAAAAGTGCCATCTTGGACCACTCATGATGATGGATTTCAGTACAGCCCCATTCAGCTTTGGGAACTTTACCATTCTGCCAGCATTTCTTCTTCAATAGCTCCTGATATTGTCCCCATGTTAACCTCACTGAAGAATGGGTACTGTTATCTGTTGGACTCAGTGAGGAATCCCAGAGAATAACAGGACAGGCTTGACCGCCTGAAAAAAGGGAAAAATATCATTATTATAGCGCAATACTGTCAATTTTATTTGATTGTTCTTTAGACATTGCCTAAGAATTAGTAATTATACCATTTTACAGATTTGGCAGGAGAACCAGCTAGGGACTAATATCTTGACATTAATGTGGTCTTATCCTACATCCATAACCAGCCACCACAGGAATGAAAGCATAGGCATTAAAGGCCTTCAGTGTATGGAAGACTTTCTTTCTTTGAAGCAAGAGATTAATGTACAAAAGCATATACTAAACCAAACTATTAAAAAGTTTCTAGGTAGGTTAAAAGCCTACAATGCCACTGTGAATCAACAATGTAATTTCACTCTGATTCCAGTGAATTGCTGATTTTCAAGAGCTGGAAACTTACGCCAAAAATCCTTTGCATAATGGACATAGAGACACCACAAATCCTATACTCAAAGTGGATTTATTTTGTTATTTTTAGTATTTTAAACCTATAATGTATGACTCCACAGCTCTGAAAGGATATATGAGAATACTAGAGAGTGTGAGCTTAGCATGAATAAACGACTTGACAAGTTTGGGGGTTTTTACCTAGATATGAGATCTGTTTTGTATAGCTGATATTTTAGCCAAATCCTTTAGTTCTTCTGTGTAAAGCTTATTCTTCTCTTCCCTGAAACTAAGACAGAGGACTTCTCTTTGGTGAATTCTAGTGTTCAGCTTCACCGTGAGAATAAACCTTGTCAAACTCAAAATGAGCTTTTCCAGTATAAGAACTGATAAATATATTTTATACAGCATCAAGGAACAGACATATCTATCTTATTAGAAAACTCTCCTTTTATTCCTGATGCAATGCAACTGCTGCTTAAACTGCTAAGGACCCATGACTGACCACGGATTGTACACATTAAGACAAATAAATCCTTTATATTTTGGAGCATGTAGAAGGAAGATCAAAATATGTGTTAGTAAAAAGAAGAAGAACCATTTAACTGTAAATCTTAACTGCTGTTTACTAAAAAGTGTTGGAACATATATATAGCTTTAAAAATTATTCATATTCATCTTGAAGTTCATTGAACTTAGTCTACACTATTGCACAATTGCACAGTTAAGTGCAGCCTAAAGTGTCTCTTTGTCTTCCATGTGCCCATGGTGACAGAGACAGATCTGCAAAAAAGCTTTTAGAAACACATGAAGACAAGAGATCCACTCCACCTTCTTCAGAAGGAAACCAGACAGAAAATAGCCCATGGAAAACAGGTATCAGTGCCAACAGCGAGGTAAAAGCTGCCAATGTCAATGCTCCATTTGTAAGCAGCCAGGACTGTGAAAAACAATGTCCATACAGCCGAATCAAAAAGTAACTTGCTCAAAGGATGCTGACTATTGTAAAACAACAGGTAAGAAATTATCTTTGCCTGTACCTAGCACTGAAACGTGCAAAATTCCATCTCCCATTCACCAAACAAGCATGACAGACTGCAATCCAGCCCAAGAGAAAAGCCAGCTCCTTTCCAAACCAGAATGCACCTGATCTCTCCACCATGGCCTGCACATACAAGGTAGTCCATCCTTCTGAAGCCAACCCAATGATCCACTACATCTTTACCTTCCCTTCTAGTTGCCCAGTGTTTCCTTAGAAACATGGAATGTGTCTTTCCATTAGGAGCATTAATTGCTCTTTCTTTATGATCAATATTACCTTTATTAGCACCATGCTCCATACTCTCCTCCACTGAAAAAATGAGCTGAACACTCCTGAAAATCAGGCTTCTCCCTACAGAGGTGCCTGAATAAATAAAACTTGTTTTGGAAATCCTACCCATTCCTCCATCTCCGTCACTCTGGCTCTATCACCTACATCGCAAATGATTTCACCCCAGTTAGGTCAGCTATGGGTTAGGCTTCTTTTTCAAGAAAGTTGGGAAAGTCTATCTAAGCATTGGAAATTCTCACCAAAAAGAAAACAGGTTTCCTCAGGACCAAATCTGATGTATTTTTATATCTCCAGTAAAAACTTATGTAACCATTCATGAATTCTTCCACAAATCAAATACATAAACAGTTTTTTAAGAAAACAAACATCTCCTGTCTACCCAAAAAGGACATGATAAACAATAGTAATATAAATAATTGAAAACTATGAATAATATCATGCCAGTTTCCATTAAGATACAAAAACATTTTTAAAAGGCTATGGTTAAATACAGGAAATGTTTGCATTTCAAAGGAAATGGGAGCAGAAAAGATGATCTAAAAAAAAATCATTCAACTCTGTAATATAAATTGGATTACAGGAATATGGAACAGCAGTTTCAGAAAAGAGCTGTGACTCAAATTTTTGATACCTTCAGGAAAAACATGAAGATGCTGAATTAAAGTAGATAAGGGATCTGATTCACAGTTGCATGAATTGGCATGACCCCAGTGAAATCAGTGGAGCTCTTCTGATTCAAGCCTCATGAAATTACCTGAACAGTGAAGAGACCTACAACCAGAACTGGGAAGGGTATGTGCTTCTTTCCTCGTCAGCTTTACATATTAACACAGAGGGGTACTGCTTTTCTGTTGCTGCAGCAGCACTGCACTGAATCTTGCCCAGAGCTGACTGGCTTCATTTTGTTTTTATATGCCATTTTAGATCTATATATCTACTTACCTATCCAAAGGCAATCTTCAAAATCGTATGGGAAAGATTTTTCAAAACTCATGCTGAAACCATCTTCCTAGTAATTCATACCTATTTTTGAGTATCAAGACATTTCTAAAAATGTCTTATCTAAGTTGAATAAGCTAACACAGATGAAACCTCAGGCTGCTGAGACTAGACCACCTCAAGGTACTCAAACTGCTTCATGTGCCACTTGGTGATGCATCACTGCATGGCTTCTTCAACACAGGCATCATCTTAGACTTCCACACCCCCCATCACTTTGAAAATAAACTGTATGCTTCTCATGTGGTTAGGAATCACTTTTTGCTCTTGCAAACATTACTCTCATCTTGTGCTCTGACTTGTAGCTACAACACTTTTTCTAACTTTCTCAAAAGAAAATATTTTCAAACATGCCCAGAAGATAACACTAAAACCAGAAAATCTTTTATGAGATAATTAAAGCCCTTTCTCAAACTCACCATTGTTCACTGTAAGGCAGTACATCTCACCACTGCCATATTTGCAAGAAGAGTTTAAATGTCCATGTATTAGAAAGAAAGGATTATTTAGTGTGGAAAATGAGAGGGACTAGCACACAGAGCACGATTTTGAGAGTTTTAAGTTTTTTAGGGAAAATACAAGGAACAGAAGCAGAAAGCAGAGAGAAGTTGGGCCATTTATTTTTCTTTCTTCCCTATGCGCCTCATTGCAATGTTCTGTCCTGTGCTTATATGGATGTCAGTATTAACGAATGTATGAAATGTGCATTAGTTGCTCTCTAAACTGTGGACTGTATTATTGCTTGTACATGAACTTGTCTACCCAACAGAATACTGGAAATATGCCTCTTGTATCCCTTTGAGAGGTGCAGCACTATGTGGAAGTATTTTAGAACACTCAGAATGCATAAAGCAGTGTTAGGTTTTTATTCTTTGCGTTGACATTGGTGATTCATATTGCATAATTTTTTGATGGGATGATAAGAGCAGGCTGATAGCACATGGTATAACACAGAAAAAACTAGGACACCTTTTATGATCATGCAGAGGCCAGTAAAGCAAAATAAGTGCAACCAGTGGAGGTACCATATCATTCATGTATTTGCATTAAACCAACCATGAAAGATGTTACTCAAAGGAAGAGTTTCTTGCATGTTTGGGGGGAAAAAGGAGGTTCTGGACAAATAGTGGATTGACTACACCAGTGAATATTATTCTCAGTTTAGTCAGACTCAGGATATCAGAAAACCAGAAAGGAAGAGAAGTAGCCATGAGCCCACAGTAGTTCAGTCCCTCAGTGAGTGGTGCAACAAAACTGCATACCAGCAGCTATTGTACCAAAAGCTGAACAAAGAGCCCAGCGTCGCTGCTACTATCCAAGGAGCCAGAGCACTATTCTTACAGCTGTCAGCTGAGACAGAGAAGCCAGCCTGCCCCAGCTCACGAACTCCAGCTGCAGCTAAATCCTAACAAATACTGCCACAAACGCGGTTGCTGAGCTGGAGGCCATACATGCAGGCATTTGACTTAGCTCCTGTGCGAAGGCCATTAAGCAAGGTCACCAAGCAAGCTGACTTATGTCCCTTCTATTCCTCAGGTTAAGGTTATGAAATAATGAAATTTCTTAGCACTGTAGTATTAATGTGACCATCCCAAAACTCAGACACATAAGGGTCAGCCTTCATTTATTCCACAACAGACACAATTTTATGATTATTTCTTGGTGTTTTACAGACTTCTTCTTTTTTTATAGGTGTTTGGAGACATTTTTCATGTCTCACAGGTAGCAATGGAAGTAACGAATGACTGCTTGTGTATGCACAAAATCATGCTCTTTTAGATTGTTATGCCCAGCTCAAATGGGCTTTTCCTACCTATACTGCTCAGTATACTACTTTTTACATTCAGTCAATTAATTGTAAAAGTATGAGAGAAAGAGTTACCATACCTGATTTTTCCATCCAGGATGGATGATGGAAAAATCAGATAAGCCACAAAAAATTCAGTTAACACTTAAAAGGGTTTACAATTAACTAGGGAAGGTGAGGGCAGCAGACAGGGAACTTGAATACAGTATTTTGCTAGACTTTAAAAAAAGTCAGTGTCAGATCTGTGGGAATAAGGGAAATAAAACCTGCACAGGGATTTACTAAGCAGTTCTTTGAAACTGCTTTTGACAAAATGAATGACAGTTTTGAAAAGCCCATTTTTTAAGATTTTAATGCTACATCAAACATGTCTTGTTGGATCACATCACAACTGAGGCAAGCTAAAGGGATGCGTCGGGGAGAGAGATATGTCAGCCTAGAAATAGTCTACATTCATACACACATGCACAGTCTCTAATCCAGAAATGCTTGCCTTCTCTTGTGAATAACTGATTCACACAAGCCACTCTGTAAAAAACTTTACAGAGCCCACCTATCTTAGCTTAAACACATATAGGTCATTTGAATGAGCTAGTTGTCCATGTTATTTTTAAGAATTATATTTTTGCTCATTTTCCTAACACAAATATTTTCACATTATGCCAGACACAAGCAAGTAAATACTAAAGAGCTCAAGTAGTTATTAGGCATCTGAGTTCCAGCATATTTCCAGGCTAAAGAAATCATGAGAGACAAGGTGCAGTCACTGTTCCAAATGCTCTGTTCAGCCTTTAGCTGGAAAAAGTGAGACCAAAATAGTGTTATTTCTCTTCCCATCACCTAGCAACACTCCTCTTGCGGTAGGAACTTAGCCAGTTATGATGAAAAGAAAATTAGAGGGCAGAATGAGACACTCTGTCCCAGACAGTCCAAAACATACTGTAAGGTGACAGACAGTGAGCAACACAATGCACAATTAGCCTAATAGCAGTTTTCCAAGGTTTGCAGTCTGTCATCTCTGCAGCCACACTGTACAGAGTTCCCCCAACCGAACTACCTTAATGCCTTATGACAGCTCTATAGCAATAGATCTGGTTCCTAAAAATAAAATAGGCATAATGTATCTTCCATGCTCTGCAAGTATGAATAATATTCAGAAGCCTCCAAACTGTTGTTCCTAGAGATTCACTCCCATTGTTGTACAGGCTGCCAGAGGGAAGGTTTACAAAGTAGGAAGACACTGGAGATCATGAGGCCGTCTTCCTGATGTCAGACTTTAGAAAACCATTCTAGCATTACTTTTCTTTTTAAGAAACACAGACTGATATAAAAATATTTGGTATAAGCCGATTCCAAGCAAGAAACAAACAGCAAAAAACATAGCTAGCTACTTTTCCAATGATTCACTAAAATGCAACATAGTCCTTTTGAATTTGTGACTGTACAAAAATAGGACTTATGCTGAAGACATTTAAGAAGGTAGCAATTTTAAAGTAGACATCTAACTCACATTACATGTCTGAATGCTACCTTTAATTTCACTAAAGGTTAAAAATCAAATTTTTAATTGGAAACTCTATACTAATCATGTAACAGGCATATTGAGATATTTACTATGTGTGTTTCTTTGGATAATATAGAGATTTGTGTAGTGAACCTCAAAATGTACAGCAGAATTCACTGAAATATAGTTTGTTTGGGTTTTAACTACCAGAGGAAAGGGAAGCACTTTTTAAAAATGTTTTCATTCCCAAGAGGATTAGTGCCATGAAAGAAGATTCAAGCTTCTGCAGGCAAGCACATCTCTGAGTAGATTACCTGACCTCGTTCCTACCACCTGAGAGATGAATTTTTGTGACAAATTCCAACAGTATTTTACTAAAGTCAATTCTGAAAGACGTGAAGTTGATTTTAAAAAATCAGAATTACCTATTGAATCACAGAGATTCTGCAATCTCCTTCACCAGTTTCACTTCAGGCAGTCTGTACAATGTCATGCAATCTACAGACTGCTCTTTCTCTTTTTTCTTCCTCATGAGTTCCAGACTCATGAGGAAACTGTTACTGCCTTCAGTAACTCTATGATATTTGATTCAAACTTTGGAGTATTCATGCTTTGGACAAGATAACTGCACTGCAGAAATTACACACAGACATCGGCTTAATTTCCCGGTAACAATGGGGTTAGTTCTCAGGCTCGCAGGAGTTAAAGGGGGTGGCTGCTGCTGCCCCATGGCTAAAGCTGAGCAGGAAGGAAACTTCTGCACCCCACCTGCAAGCTGAAAACCACACAATGTGTTACCTTGGAAGAACTCTGATCTCCTGCTTACAGAAGGTAAGCTCCTGTTTAGCCCCAAGATCCTGTCCAAATGAAAGGCAAAAACCTCACTCATGTCGAGAGGTCTTTTGACAATTCCACAGTGTCCTTGACTACAGGCAGTTCCCGTAGTGCTGAGACCTCTTGCAAGTACTACCAGGACTGCTTTGTGTGAAGGTACTTCTTGAATGCTCTCTATGGGAGAGTCTGCCAGCATACGCATGTTTAGGATGTCATCTTTGCTCATCCATGGGGGAGGGCTCTCGCTGTAAATCCTGATATTGCTTTCCTCAGGCTGGAGCTGTGCCTTTACAGCTCCAGAAATCTTCCCAGGTCTCTGGTGACCTCTCTCTCTGATACCAATTCCTTTATGCCTGCGTTCATCCAGTTGGTACTTTCTTGCCTCCAGAGCGATCGCTGCTCCCATTGTGCCTGCAGCATGTGTGGCCTGCCCTGGCTGTTGGGCAAAGGCCTCTTTCCAGCCCATAAAAGTGGCTTTTGGTAAGTGCTGCCCATAGGACAACGGGATTGCATTTTTCTTTCTGCGCTTTGGCTTCACCGTGCCTCTGATGTTGGCAGGCTTGCTGCGCTTGGACCGCAGGGTGATATAAACTACATTGGGTGGCAGCAAGGTCCCATTGCTACCAAGCTGGGGTTCCTGGAAATTGGGTGGTGACAGGGTGCCATCCAGTGGGATGCCCAGAAAAGGAGTTTGAGCTGCATCTTGGAGACTCTTGGCACTGATCTTTTGATGTCCTCCTTTGTGCTGCGGTAAAATATGACCCACTTGGCTGACAAGGAATCCCAGGTAGATTACACACGCAGTACCCACTAGCAGATTCCTCCTTGTCCTTGGGCGTCGGCAAGTCCAGAGCCTCAGCACCCGTGAGGGCCACAGGCAGCAAATAAACAAGTTTTTGATTTTACTTGGCTGATCAAAAGGGGTCATTTCTCTAGTGAATCCACATGCTGAAAACAGCATAAAGTCTTCTGTACATTCCAGCCAGGATGATGATGCATGATTTCCCTTCCCCAATTTCTATTTCTCCTTTTCCAAGTAGTTTCCAGCATGGATGATGGACAGAGGCTACTGATATGCCTGGGAAAGTGGTCAGCACTAAGGATGCTGACACTCCACCTTCTCAAACTGTTAAATTCTTAGCAGCCACCACGGGGGAAGTGATTGGCTTCAGAGAATGAATGGAGCCAGCTGTGTAAGCAAAGTTTACTGACTTGTAGTCTAAAAGATCTATGTATCTTCTTTACAAACTGCAAAAAGAAAATAGTAGCATTTCCTTTCATTACTCACACATAGCATTTGCGGCTCTATATTTTTCAGAGAAAAGAAGTTCTACATGAGACAGTATGCATGTAAGAATTTGTCAGGATATATCTTTTACTTTCTCATTACAGTATAAATCAAACACCAAAACCTGTATTAAATACAGGCTCAATTTTCAATCTCGGCTGGATGTATTCCAGTATTAGAAGAAATGCTTATCAAACCCAGATCATTATCGTTTTCTTATGAGACAAAGTCTTCACTAAGCCTCATGTTATGGAAATGCTGTAAATGGTCCAAATATAAACCAGCGACTAGTAGTTAAATATGCACGTATTCACAAATATAAAAATATATTAGCAGTGCCAAATTTCCCTAGCTGACTATGAATATCGTTCCCATAATTCATAAACACACATTAAAATTGAAAGATGGTTAGTCCTCTTCACTCTTGTGAAGCCATAAAAAGAATCTAGCTATACAGTTTTTTAAATAAAATTACAATGCCTTATATATCCTCGCCAAAAAACAAAGTATAAGCACACATTGTATATATATTGCTATAAAAATAAATTTTCTTACCTACTCAGCTTGACACATCCTTTGTTCTGGTAAACTCCTTAGGTTAATAAAAGTAACTGAGTAAAAGCTGCCATCTAAAACATATTTCACTTTTAAGTATGGTTCACATTTAGGTATTTCATTGCAAGCTAAGAACTGTTGAGAAGCTAACTTTACTGAGAGGTGCTCACATATGAACTGCTATAAACTTACATGAACCTCACGTTATAAAAAAAAAAAAAGACAAGCCAAACAACTCCACACACAAAACCACAGCAACTTCTATTTTAAATTCGGTAATGAAAAGTCCAGTGAAGTATGTGCCTTTCAAAAGTGCATTCCATCTATTTCTAAATCCTGAGGGCCCTCTAGTGCACCGCATGCAACTGTACGGAAGAAATTCCCTTTCCTGCATTTAGTTTTTTGGGGTTTTTTTGAGTTTGAAATATCACCTACTCCCTGGATTTTAGAACTTTTGGGAATCATATATTGTTGTGATGAGAAGCGAAAAAAACAGATAGCCAACTTAAAAATGCTATTAATCTGCTACTAAACAGCTCAGGAGTGTCTCCTATTTGCACTTTCTAGAGCAAGGCATAGCATAGTCCCTGTAGAGCTGGAAAAGCTGGGGCAGACAGAAGTTAAGGGCAAACCTCTTACTTCTGACTCCTTTCCTAGTCTAAGTATAAAATAATAAAATGTATATGTTCACTGTAATTCAAAGATTGGAGATATTATCTTCTCCATGGCTAATACTACAAGAGAATAGACAGTTAAGTTAGTGTTTCATACTTGTCCAATATGAATTTATAAAACTTCATGAGTGTATTTTTTTTCCACAAGCCATCACTTATCCTTACTTTATGTCTAAATATGTACTCTCAAGTTAAAATTTCTGTATCCGTGCCCATTACCAGTAAAAGAGGCTTCCTGTCACCTGTTTTTTCCAAATATGAATTTTTGGAGGAATTGGGATTGTAAGAAATCTCTTCATCCACTTCAGTTCTTCTTTCTTTTTTCAGTTCAAATTTGACTGATGGGACATATTTCAAACAAAGAGAATTTATTCCAAAAGCTCCAGACAAGTTGCTTGAGTTGGAAATGCATCACAGTGCAACAGTTGTTTTCAAATATCCAGTTCCTGCAAGCACACAGCACCTGTATATTACAACCAAGCAACACCAAAGCACTGTACATTCCAGTTATTAACAGCTCTCCTCTGCTACAACACTTCTCTGAAATCCTCTGTAATCTACATAATCTTTCTACTGCCACTCTTTAAAGATTATCTGGAGGAAATTAAAAAAGAATATAGAGAGTCATTCTTCACTTCTCATTTCATTTGTAGCCTTGAAATTGTAATGTGGTGTACACACTGACGTACAGTGTGGACTGCTGGGGTTTTTTGAAGCTTTCTAAATGTGATAATACCAGTAGTATTTCCTTTATTTCTCACGTTGAGAAGAGAGAACTCAGGTACTGGTATGATCTTTGGAATGGATCGTGGTAGAAAATCAGCTAAATAGAATGCATTATCTTGTTAGTTTAACATGTTTGCCTCTAATTTTGTATTTTTAAAAGGCAAAATATCAAGTGACTGGTGTACGTCTCCAGTGCCCTAGTAGATACCATAAAACAAGGAAGGCCGAAACGACTATGGAGTTGTCTGGAAAAGAAAACATTTTAACGTGTTTCACAAGAAACAAAGAAAATGGGTTTTGTTCAGGTGGGTACTATTCTTCTTTCTGGAATCATTCTAACCCGAAGCTGCAACAAAGCACTAAAGGGCACTACTAAGCTAAAACAGTACTTCCTCTGTGGTCATAAAATAATTAAGACAAACTTTCAGGACAGCAATTGTTGTCTGACCAAATTCTGGCCCATACCATTTCACTTTGCTACCTACAACTAGCCTGTAATATCTGTCAGATTTTGTATTTGTTCCTTGCTGTAAACTATAACTGTAATATTGCCATCTGCATCCATTAAATTCAGCTTTTCATATAATTTCTTCATATACTCATATTTCATGGTCAGTATTGTACCTTTCTAAGGTTAGGAATACAGGAATATAAAAACTAATATAGGAAAATAACAATGAATGGAAGAGGGGAATTAAAGAAGTATTTTTAGTCCTTCACAGACCTAGGTACAGTTTTTTAAATGTGAATGAATAGCTGGATTAACTATTTTCAAGTACTTTTTTCTTCTTTTTTTCTCCTTTTTTATTTTGTTTTGTTTTTTGTTTAACTTTGAAATTCACCTCCACCTACACCTGCATTTGAAGAGGTTTTCTGCTGGTGCTGGACAAGCTGCAGAATCTGAAGCAGCTGGTGGCCTGCACTGCTCCTAACAGGAGGTCTCTGGCCAATTTGCAGAGACAGGTGGAGTGTGCCAATGCCCACCAGTCACAAGGTCCTGCATCTTGACTTCTCTTTATTCTTGGGCACCTGAAAGGATGTGGTTACAGACTATGCTCCTTAATGTGCGTGCTCTTGCTTTCTATGTGCAGACACTTCAATGTAAAAGGTTAACATTTTTCCTACTGCTTTTCTTCCGAATAAAATAACACAACACATACACTTGCACCGCCTTTGGAATTCTTTTTTCTGCAGGCAACCTTTGTGATTATGATATGGAACATTATTTCTCTTGGACGCACTATAGCCATACTGTTTCCATAGAGACGTTCTGCTATTCATCTCTAAATGACACATGGACAGATATTTATGTTAAAATGGTTGATAAATGGTGCTTTCCTAGCCTTACTGAATCCATACGACTGACAACTTATTCTCCAGAGAAACAAAGTAAGCTCTTATTATGGATAATGCAGATTTGATCTGCAAAATATGAAGCATTACTTTGGAAGGCTTGTGCTGTGTTTGTAAGGAGATCGGTTTGGGCTGCCATCTGGAAACTGTACTTCAAGAGTACAAAGAGAAATGTTTCCTTCGTGACTAAACATGCTGACTAATAGTCTGTGCTCTGACTGGTCCAGATCAAATCCTTACAGGGAAATCTGCAAAGATCTCTTCTTGATATCATGTAAAAGATTTCTTTTCCTACTTGATTTTGGTTGCCAAACAACACAGGAGCTTCCAGACCAACAGGTGGTAATTTTTGTGCTTAAGAAAAATAAAAACCTGGATGCCCTGACAGGGCTTGGTGGTCTCCTTGCCTTGCTGCACACCACAGGGCCAGCAGCTGTTGCATGGCCTCGAAATGCCCCTGCCTTCCCCGAGATGCCTGCCCACTCCTGCAGGTGCCTGCAGCCCCCAGCCATGTGGCAGCTTCCATCAGCCACGGAGACCTCAGCAGCGAGAGGAGCTGCAAGAAGGCCATGCTGCCCCCTCTGCGAGCAGCCTATCTTGGAACCGTGTCTATATTCCTGTTTGGTATGTGTTTCGGTATGTCTTTGGTATGTGTCCTGTGTTCATGTTTGGCAAACGCTGCCAAAACTTGGGTGCCTCCTCTGGAACACAAGTCCTGTGATGACTAAATACCCCCGTGGGGGTATTTAGCCTGGAGAAGAGGAGGCTCAGGGGAGACCTTACTGCTCTCTACAACTACCTGAAGGTAGCCAGGTGGGGATTGGCCTCTTCTCCCGAGCAGCCAGCAACAGGATGAGTAGACACAGCCTCAAGCTCAGCTTGGGGAGGTTTAGGTTGGACATTAGGAAGAATTTCTTCACAGAAAACATTGCAATATGCTGCCTAGGGAGGTGGTGGAGTCACCATCCCTGGAGGTGTTGAAGACTGGATGTGACAGCAGGTGATTAAACACTGGAATGGACTTTCCAGGGAGGTAATGGAGTCACTGTTCCTGGAGGTGCTTAAGACGGGATGTGGCACTTAGTGCACTCCATGGTCTAGCTGACATGGTAGCCTTGGCTCACAGGTTGGACTCGATGATCTCCAGAGGTCTTTTCCAACCTTATTAATTCTGTGACTGTTCAGCTGCGGTAACAGCACCGGCCTGTTCAGGTCACAGGTGAACTTCCACTAGGGAGGGAACTGTCTTATCCGCGCGCTTACGGCCGCTAAGACCAAAGGTGCTTTTATTACGACAGGAGTGCATTAATTTAAGTTTTCTCTTAGTGATTCTTGCCCGCCAGGTGAGAAGCCGGCGCCTCGGGACACCCCCTCCGCCATGACAGCGAGACAAACGCCCTCGAAAACAACCCCCCCCCTTCGCCTCCGCCCCGCTCCCGGACGGGGAAGAAGAGGCCAGCAGGAAGACGTGGATGGAAGCAGGCGGATGGAGGCGGGCCGAGGCGCGGCGTGGTGCAGGCGCAGGCGCGGGCGGGAGGCCGCGGTGAGCGGCGGTGGGGCGGATCCCGGCGGGAGTGAGCACGGAGGGGCGTGGCCGGCGGGGCTGTGGCGGCACGGAGGGACGGGATCGGGGATCTGTCGGTATGGGCCCATTCCGGCCAGCTTCCGCCCCGGAGAGGAGTGCCCTAAAACTTTCCGCGGCGCTGAGCCGGGCAGAGGGCGCTGGGGGAAGGAAGGCGTCCGGCTGGAGCGGGTCTCGGGTGTCCCCTCGGGGTGCGGTGCCGAGCCGCCGCTGCCCTGCCGCGGCGATCGGGCCCGAGGGCTGGGCCGTGTCCCGCCCGCCGTCCGGGCCTGCCCCGCCGCAGTCGGGTGGCGCAGCGCGGTGGCATCAGTGAAGCCACGGCGGCCCCGGTGGAGCTCTCACCTGAGCGTTTTCCTTATTCCGATAGCACTTAGTGAAAACAGTGCTCGAAGAACGCATTTTGAAAGATCATCTCGGGAATGCAAAGATACATTTCTTGAGGAAGGGTCCAGTCAAGGGTTGTGGTGTCACTTGGGGACTTCGATCTGAGCCACCTCGGAACCCGTAGGAGTGTTCTAAGTTAAGGGTGAAAGTATCCGCTCTTAATTGTAGATGGATAATAGGAGAAATGTGCGAAAAAACAGTCAATGTGACATGCAGCATTTAAAAATACCCACTCAGTTAGCAAAGAGCTAACCTTAGCAACAATTTCGATCACCATTGTGGTGAAAGCTCTCGAAGACAGGGCCTCTTGATTTTGTCCCTGTCTGCAGAGATCACAGTAACATTCCTGTTGCAATAAGTGAGCATCGTGATTTGTTGTGGGTGTCATATTTCTGAGGCACGTATGGAGATGCAGAGCACAACACTCCAGTGGGGTGAACCGGTGAACTTAGTAGGAAAAGAGCAATGCATGCCAGCAAAATTCCAACGTCCAACAGCAAAATTGTATTTTTTCTGCTGCTGAGAATCCTGAAGTGCCTTTCAGTAAGGGCAACTTCGTGGAAAAAAAACCTTCAATAACAGTATCAATTGCAGTTGCCTTTGCTTGAGTTTCAGAAACCACTATGCTTTAAAAGGGTAGCAGCTTCAGCATTTGGCTTTTGTTCTGGTTTGGTATTACCTCTTAAGTCTTTGGAGGCGCATATGCAAGTCCATGTGGCAATAACGTAGGATTGAAGAGGAGAGGCTTTTAGTGAACTCAGAGAAGCTTTCTGATGTGAAAAGTATGTAGAAAAAATACAGTCAACTAATGCTGTGTGACAATTATTTGCTCTTGACATTTGATCATACAATATTAGAATTATTTAGCTTGGAAGGGATCTCTGGAGGTCACTGGTTCAATTCCCTACTTAAAGCAGTCTGCCATCAAAGTTAGAGCAGGTTACTTCAGGCCTTGCCTGATTAAGCTTTCTCTTGAATGATTTAAAATGCAGTTGGAAGTTGGGTGCGAAATTTAGCCAAATTTGGAACAAAGTGTCCCAAGTTTTGGAAAGTTACGGAGTTCTAAGCAGTGTGAATGAAGCATACTCTTAGTTAAGTGGAAGTTGTGTTTCCTCTCCGTGTTTGGGGTGATGATTCTGGTAATCCAATTGTGCAAAAGTCTTCATTGTGCACAATATAGGGATTTTTGGAAGATAGGAAACAAGCAGAAAAATACATTGCCCTGCAGCACAGTTCTCTTAATAGATACAAAACAGAAATATTTTTGAAGTAATATTTATCTGTGCAAAGCTAAAAAGACTGATAAACCGCTTTAAATAAATAAGTCATTATGCAGGTAAGATACTAACAGCCTTTGAAATTTGAAGGCAAAAGTGGTGATTCCGGCATTCACAGAGCTGCAGTGTAATCGGCTTTATTTCTACATCCTTAACAGCCTGAAGGTCTTCTGGGCAAAACTCATCTCTTGTGCTTTACTTGTCCGCTAGATGAATTAAATGTATTCACTCAGTGAGTCAAGTTTGATGGAATGAAGAAAGCTGATGTCGGTATTTATGTGTATTAATCTGTTTATTTATCTGTTCGCAGTGTGTCACAGTGTATCCTGTGAAGTCAACTCTTGGAAGAAGTTGTAGCGTTATTATTTGCTCTGCCCAGTGTCTACAGGTCCTGGGTAAGATATAGTTTGTAGAAGAGTCTTAAATACAGTGAAAAGTTCTTGGAGAAGCTTATTCTGTAAGTAGGAAGGTGAAGGTGAAGAGTGAGGGAGAAAAAGATAATATTAATGGAAACAGCTGTGCCATTTTAGTGATGTGTCTTTTAAATGTCATCACTGTTTCTCTTAAGTACTCAAGTTTAAAATATATTGACATCTTTCAAGGAGCAGAATCCTAGAGATTAAATCGCTGTATTAGTTGTGGAATCAAACTTTTCATCTGCTAATGTAAATAATTTCAGCAATCACTGATGGCCTTGCTGAAATTGTGGATAAAAGCATAACCTCAGCCAATACAGTTCTCAGTGTCCTAAGGACTGTGGAGAAGGTAAGACTATGTAAAATAAGATGAAAGAATGTTCAGCAGCTCAGTTCTTGTGCAGAGGGTACGGTCACAACACCTTTTACAAGACTGGGCAAAATTTCCAGCATCCTATTTCAGCTTTTTTTTCTTTTTTTTTTAGGCAGTAGCTAGTCCACCTACAATGGGGAAAGGCAAACTGCACTGGGATGTTTTTTGATTCAGTGTAAATAGCATTACTTTGATCAGAGGATTTCATGTTTATTGCTATAACAACATATTAAGTATCCTGTTGCCATTTGAAGTTAAATTTCCAAATGTTTTTCTTATGTGTAGTCTTTTATGTGTTGTATTAAGGTTATGTACACAATCTTCACATTGTTTTGATTGTCCTCAGAGACACCGTTTCTGTCAAAGTTATACTCGATATAGAAAGTGTATTTGTAGCACATCTGTTGAGTGTAACCTCAAGATGACTTCCCACTTTAAAAGAAGTCAGAGGTGTTCTGGGATTAAAACAATCTTTGCCTTTCATATTATCAGTATGTGGAATGAACAAAGAAATTTTAGAGGCGGCTTTTCCCATTGCTCCCCACAGAAAAATGGAACTTCATTCATATTTAATATCAGCTAGAGCAATGCCTGTGGTTACCTTATGATTCCATACTGATCTCACTGTGGCACCTGTAGAATCTCTGCACCTGTTTCTGACTTATTGACAATGGGTCTGCTATAACTGCTTCTGCCAGTTAAGATCTTGTCTAACCCCATTTTTTGACACACCCCAGCGTGACCCCCCCTTCTCCCCCCCCCACTTTGGCTACAGGAATAAGGAATATACTGATAGCATCTCACTAAAGCATCAGTGCTTCCCATAACCCTCACAGATTCAAGTCTTCATAACCTTTGAGTGCACCTCTGCATTCACTTTTTGTGTCTTCAGATAAAACATACAATATTGGGGCTTTTTTGTTTATCTGTTCTTAAGTCACTTTATTCATGTTTTATGGCAGGTTTTCATGGGGTTCTACACGAACCTTTTCTACATGAACCTCTTTGCAGTTCGTTTCAGCTTTGAGACGTTCATAAGTAGGGTCCTTTAAGTTTCAAATTTCTAAACTAGGTTGGTATTAATTAATAGTCTACATACTTAATTCCACTCTTTGATTCCAGTTTCTGTCAGGATCTGCAGCAAAACAACTCCACAAAAAGAAGCACCTTCAGTACAAAGATGAATATCGGGAAGGTTTACAGTGCTGCTAACATCAGCAATGGAACAGATCTAGCTATTGGCTTTACCTCTTCCACAGTAGCTGTCCTTCTATTTGGGACAAACTTTGTGCCTGTCAAGAGATTTGATACTGGTGATGGTAAACTGAATTGTATTATTTTCTTTGGTTTGCTATTTTTGCTAAAAGGAATAATATTTTACCATCAAATTACTAGAGTATCAAGGCTATCGTCACAGCCTTAATACAGAGAGTATGTTTAATTTTGTCTGGTGTTGTTGGGGTATAAAGCAATAATACTGCTTCAGGGTGTGGCATATCTTTCGAAGAGCCTTTTTATAAGTTGTGCACTTTGACAGTGATGATATACATTTCATGAGAATTTCACAATGGAAAGTGAAATGTACTTTGGTCATACCTTTGTGGGGATTCTCAGATGCATATGGTGTTGTTTATAAATAAGGTAAGAGTTGTTGGACTTTGAAACATTGCCTTTCAATTGTGCACCTAACATAAAAACTGAAATTTTAGTAGTTTTCATTTCGTGATTTGATAAGAGGAAACAATCATTCCTATTTTCTACTTGGAATATTGTCACTTTACTAGGTTTATGTTAAATTTTCATGTTAATGTGAAGCATAACCAATTACCAGATCTGTAGATTAATAAATCTGCCATTATGTTATTGTAATATAGTACCTGCATTGCAGGCTGGATATAGCCTCTGCTCTTCGTGCCAAATATGACTCTAACAAGACAAACTTGGGCTTTCAAGGGAAGGTCGTAGCGCAGCTAGCATAAAGTTAACTGGTCTGCCTTATTGATCCATCAAAAATATACAGAGGTGGAAGAGATCCATCACTGACCATCCTCAGTGTCTGGGATTACTGGAAAAGCTTGAGCTTTGAAAAAGTTTCATCCTGTGCAGTCTGTGCTAGCAGTTACTGGGGTGGTGGGAGAACTTTGCAGCAACTGAATATCATCTTTGTCAGAAGTCCATCAAAATTTTTGTGTGTTTAAGAATCAGGGCTTGTGCAAACTTTGGCCAGCAAAGTGTCTTTTGCAGCTCTGTAGGAAGAATGGATGATAAGGAAAAGGTTAACCAAATTATAACCCACCCTAAAAAATACATCCCTTGAATAAATTGTAACAAGGTTCCCTGACATTCACAAAGGTAGTGGCCACCTTTTTGATTTTTTTCTCTACTGCTGTATCAAAGATAAACATATTCTGTTAAGAGATTCACACATACAGTATTCTACAAATACCCTATTGTGTACATTTGATTTTTCCACAGGCATGTTCTTCCAGTGGATTCTCTGTGCCTCCATATGGATAGTTTCTTTGGTGGTCAATTTGATCCAGAATTGCCCCCGGTTTTGGCCTCTGGCTATGGTTGGAGGTTTTGTATGGGCTACAGGTGAGGATAAAGAGGTTCAAATTCTTGAAATTTTCAATATATAAGATAGTAGTTATTTTGTAGTTATTCAGTTTTTTAAAGCCTCATTCTTAATGGAAATGTACCCTTATAGTAAATACCGTTTTATTATGCTTTTTCTGTAAGAGGCGAGTTCACACCAAAAACAATGTTTAAAATTATATGAAGGAAAAGTCTGTGTTCAGTGTATTTGTTTTTTAAAAACACTGTTTCTTACTACCTTGTAGCTTCCCAAATTTCTGTGCCTTTCAACCAGGCACAGAACCTAAAGCAAACATATACAAGATCACATTCTATTTTTTAACTGATTTCCATTTTGGTTTTTGTATTTCAGGCAATGTTACAGTTGTCCCTATTGTTAAAACTATTGGCTTAGCTCTTGGTCTTTTGATATGGGCTTCTTTTAATTTGCTGACAGGTTGGGCAAGTTCAAGGTAGGTATGTTTTAAATCTTTAGTCATTAATTAATTAATAACATAATTAATATTTCCAAGTCTTCATTAATAAAAAACTCACCTGTAGAATCAGAGAATCAGTCAGGTTGGAAAAAACCTTTAAGATCATCAACTCCAGCCATTAACATAACACTGCCAAGTCTACCACTAAAGAGTATTTAACCTATGTATTAAAACTTTTTCCTCCTCAGTGGAAAGTACTCAAGTTATCTGTTTTCGCTTTCTGTATTTCCTCTGTTTTAATAGAAAGAAAATGCCCAGTGATGTTATTGAGTTGATAAATAATGTATTTCTTAATGTAAAATGAGTACATATTTGTATTTTTTCTTCTACAGTCTGATCTGATAAAATAATTTAACTTCAGTTTTTAAATATACATATTTTTAAAAATGCGTGTTAAATTAAAGGTTGTTTTTGTAAAGTAGAAATAACTTTTTGCAAGCCAACTGGAGCACCGATCTAATACTGAAAATATATACTTAAGCAGAATTATTTACTTGAGTCAAGACTTCAAAGGCTAGGTTACAATTTAATTATTTGTACAAAGTCAGTGCATTTAAGTGAAACTGGTTAAATATTCCAGGTTTGGTTGGTTTGGAATTGACCCAGAAGAGGTATCGAGACCAATCTTAAATTATATTGGGGCTGGACTTTCACTTATAAGGTAGAAATTGATTCTTATAATTAATATCTCTTATGTAAAATATCTATTTAATAACCAACCACCATGATGATTTAACAAGAGAGCAATTATAATGAAGAATTTTTGGCAAATCAATTTACTTCTAAATTGATGAGGTGTCCATACCTAGCTGGTCAGTGTTCATGTAGAAATAGATATGTTATCCAGTACAGGGGTGAAATGGTTATCCATAAACACAGAAATATATTTTTATTCTGGTAGGCATGTTCAAGTCAAAGCAGAGATACATGGATTGCCTCCCTAGATAAGTTATTCTAATGGTTCACTTTCCCCAATTCCTGTTAGAGGACAGGCTGACTGAAGGAATCTTGTTGAGAAAACCTCAGATTTCTGATCTCATTTCACTCAGGGGTAAAATCTTAATCTCCTACAACAGAATGTGCCATAGAACCCCTTCCCTAGTACTTTGGGGTTCATGAAAGGCCAGAGGCTTTGCATGTTTTCCTGTTTATAATAGCTCTGTGTCATGTAAGTTTTAAGCCACACTTCCAAATCCTACGCAGTGTCTTCCTTCAGGATCTTTGGAAGAACTTTATTCTTTCTTTTTGTATGTTTGCACTTTGTATGAATGCATACATTTTGGTCCAAACACAGAGGAAAGAGGATCTTTGTTATGTAGCAGTGTTCTTGCTTTCCAGCTGGGTGGCTGGGAACTTGGCCCTAAATCCTAACGGCTTACTGTAAGCATGCTGACAGAACATGAACATAAAGCCTTTCAGAAAAGGAGGGTATTAAGAACATGGAGATAAGCTATTTCTGATTGGTAGGAGAGAGCTTCTGCCTTAGATTCATGATTTTTGCTTCCACTTTTATTCTTTGCTAAGAGTCTGCAGCTTTGTCTCCATTCCAGTTACATGTGGCACATGATTTTGGGAGGTACTGAGCAAATAGTTGCAGTACTGCTATTTCTGCCTGATGCAGCTCACCACCTGCTTCCTGTTTCTGAGATACCATGGAGGAGTGACCAACAGGGAGGGAGATTGTGAGCAAACATGTTTTCCTGGCAAACTGCACAAAGCCTGTGTATGTTGCTCTGTGGAGCTCAGAAGCAGGCTTTTCATTTTAGCCTCCTGTGTGGAATCTCTATGCTTCCTCTGGAGGAAGCTGACATCCTTTTATACCTATGTTTACTACATCAGTAAGAGATGAATCCTTCTTCAAATGGAAACGTTCTGTTCACAGCTGGGAAAAGAAACTCCTAGATCATTAAAATGTTTTTTATAAAAGTGAAAAACAGATCCTTCCAGTTCTGATTGCATGTATTTACCTGATCTCCTGGAGGTGGGGTTAAGAGTAGTAATATTACCCTTTCTTCTCCGTTTTATTCACTTAATGCACTGAGCAGCACTGAGCAATATCCCTTTTCCTTCTGCATGCTCACAAGGCCCTGTAGCAGCAGTATTCCGTCCCTCACATATGATGGAAGATGATGGAAGACTAAAAATTAACATTTTTCCATGAATATAAAGGCCATTCTGTGCAGGTTTTAGCTGTTTAAGCTGGTTTCAAGCATATGTTCCATTTATGTGTGGTTTGGTACAAAAAGGCACTGTTAGCTAAAGTATCTGTTGTTAATGTGGTTGTAACTAGACACTGTTAAAAGAAGATGTTTCAATCACATGCATAAGAAGAAAGATCTATAAAGTGATAAAAAACCTGATGTATTTACTCACTTTCACTTAGGTTGTCAGCTAAGTTTAATAACTTAAAATGATTATATTTATGTCTTTCATATATACATAATCATAGTAAGTTATGACTTTAAAGCAGTTGCATTTTTAAATATACTGCAGTGACTCTAGGGTAATAATGAAAACAAAGGAATATGCCTCAAAATAAAACTTTTGTCTCTGGACACTAAATGTTATGGCCTTATGATCTGACATGGTATTTATTGGTGTATTTTTCTCTTCTGAGTGCTGTTATATTTCTTTTTATAAAAACTGAAGTCCAGAGTTCTTCAGCTTCATTAGAAAGCACACCTTTACTAAGAGAAAGTGTAAGTACTCTACAGTTGTTATTTTACAGCAGTGAAAATACATATCCATTTTAAAACAAAAATGTGTTTGTTAGTCAGGTTTGCTAAGATTTATGGTAGTCTACATAAAACAACATAGATATGTGCTGATTGTATCTTAATATGTGGATCTTGGATATCGTTTTGAAGATTAGCAGCAGAAGAGGTATTCCCAAGTGTTCTTTCTTGTCTGTCACCTTTAGACAGCTTAGAAAGTCCTTCTTCATTATGATGGAGATTATATAAAAGTGTATTACTTTCTTATATGAGAAGAGGAAGCAATTTCAATTAAATGTTAGCTGTAAAGCTGTGAGGGTGCTTAGGTGAAAGGCCAGGTTTTTGCCATGTTGTAGAGCCAGGTGACTGTCATCATCAGCTGTGGAACAGGCTGGAGGCCAGTGAGCGATACCAGATTGGCTGTCACTCCTTAGGGAGCACAAAGTATGCAAAGAGAGCCGGAGGACCACAGGCTCCTCCTACCATTCTGCCTTAGTGTTAGAGGTCAGTGCTCAGTGGCTACCTGAACAGAGAGTCCTGAGAGTTTTCTAGCTGTGCTCAATGCTCACTAGAGGTTCCAGTCTACCAGACTGAATCACGTAAGATGCTTTAAGAACTTGCACATTTTAAGAAATCAAACTAAATTAAATTTGCATGAAAACTCTTGGGTTTTGCAGTCTATTAATGTTTCTGAAGATACCACTGAGGACTCATGGGTGAACAAACTTTCTCCAGCAAAACGGAGACTCATGTAAGTTGCTACCAGTTCTTTTGCTGGTGCATAGAAAGCAGCCAGGGAAAGTAGTTAAACAGAGTGTAAGAGCAAAATTTGTGTCCTATGGTTTCCTAGGAAAGTCACACCCTAATAAATAACAGGTTTTTTACATACTTGTGTAGTGTGCAAATCTATATATGAATAGTTGCATAACTATTTATATTATTTCGTTGGCACTGTTGAGTGTGTCTAACCCTACCAATTAAGTATTAGGTAGTACTGTGAAAAGTATCATTTGGCGAAGTAAGTAGCAACTCAGTAATTACAGAGCTGGGTTTTAGCACCCCGTTGATTACCACTCCAGCATAGAAGAAGCCTGTGCCTAATGACATGCTTCCAGGTGTGTTTTCCAAGCGAATGCAGCTGGAAAAGGCATGGCAGTATGGTAAGGAGACAGTAAAAGTGCTCCAAAGTGGAAGCAAGCTATCAAGAAGCCAGTGTGGGGAGTGGAGACTGCCAAGAGCACAGCAATCTGGAGATGGAGAAAGGGAATGAAGAGGCAATGAACCTGGGAAGCTATAAAGAATATATAGATTGCAACAGCAAAGGTGAGGGTTGGAGCATTTTAAATTTAATTTTTGTTTGTTGTCCCCTAGCTCTGCTTTTAGGAAATCCTAGCTAGTTAATTTCCCATGTCATTAATCTAGATTGCTGGCTTTTGCAGCAGGAATTGTGTGCGTTGCTTGGCTACAAAGTAGAGGGAAACTTGGTGAACCATTTCTCTACTAGAAAATAAAAATGTGCTACAATGTATTATTTTTATAGCTAGCAATTTTTATATGATGCACAGTTTTTACCTGCAGTGCTAGGCTTACATGTGTTGTCTACTTCCTTAAATCATGCAAGGCTATTTTCTCCAATTTTTGTTCTTTTTAAAGAGGCTGTGGCCTGGCCATAGTAGCTGGAATACTCTACGGTTCCAGTTTTGTACCAGTACTTTACATCAAGGACCATGGAAGAAGAAATGAAACTGTATACACAGGAGCAAGTCAGTTTGGTAAGGGCTAATAGATCACTTCTACTTCATTTCATCATTGTGTTCTGCTTTTTTGAAGGCATAGGGTGAAATTCTTGGTATGCCTGAAAATATACCGTGACAATTTATCAGTTCTGCATTTTTAGATGTTGTCATAGTCATAGCCCTAGCACTCCCTTTTTCTCAATGTTGAATTACATCATAAAAAACATTGAGAAACAGCCCAAAGACTACCATACTTAATTCACAGGTATGTTTCTGAAGGCATTAAATACCAGCATTCTCAAAATAGTGTTTTTATGAGTGGAGAATGAGTTAAACAAGGGCACAAGCTTGCCAATTGCCAACAGCAATAAAGGAAGAGAAGATTGATCATAACTGATGAGGAGAGCAGATATGTAACAACATAGGTAATTAAAACCATGTTGTTTTTTAAATTGAAACTGTTTAACATAAGCCTAACTGCCATTTTCAAACAACATTCCCCCAGAAATATTTTCCTTGAGATTCAGGTTATACTCTATCAGGTAATGCCTGCAGCATTATACCTTAAGAGCAAAGTACTGTTGAGAACACATAATGTTGCCATTATCATGTACAATTTCTCTTGAATATACAATGTATATATTCCCCAGCCAGGTAAAACAGATGCTATCGTTACCATAGCTGCCTTTCCTGTGAAGAATTTACAGCTCGGCAGGGACAAGTACCACCTTGCTACATGCTTCTGCTTAACTATGTTGGAAATGCTCTCTTAGCACATAAAAATCCATAAAGAATTATTTGTTGTTCATAATTATAATTATTAATTAATAATTATAGTGATCAAAATTGTGATGCATCCTTTAAGATTAAAAGAGGACAAAACTGAGCTATATTTAGCTTACATAGTCTGTGCAGTTGTCTTGCCCTTAAATGTGCAGAACAAAACAAGGATGCAAGAATGCAGGAACATAATTACAACCTCACTTGACCATCCACAATTATATAAAATCCCCACCCCAGTCTTGTAGCCTCACCTGAGGATTTTCTCAAGGTTTTATTAAATTAATTCAGGAATATGTAATAGAGTTCTGAAAATAACACCTTATAGAAATGCTTAGAAGCCTATAATAAGTCAACACAGCATTTAGTTCATCTTTGATAGGTGTCATTGATTGTAAGCATGCACAGTTAGACTGGAAGCTGCATTCAGCATAATGAGATTTGAATTTGAGTTTTTGGAGTAGCACCTTTATGCATTTCTGTCTATATGAATGTTATGGGTGAAAATACTTTTTTTTAATTAATAATTGGTGTTTTTACTAACATTTTGTAATTTCTCTTTCAGATTTAGATTATGTTTTTGCACACTTCAGTGGAATATTTCTTACGAGTACCATCTACTTTTTGATCTACTGTGCAGTCAGGAAAAATAAACCTTATGTTTATCCCCAAGCCATATTGCCAGGTATGACTGGTTTTTAAATTAGTAGTTCATTTCAGCTAGTTTTTTGGACCATTTTGCAATGATTAGCTCAATTGTGGTTCACCTTTCAAGTATCTTCATTTGACTTCTTGTCTCTTTTGAAAGAGTACTTCTATTAGGTTAATTAATTAAGGTTAGGAGACAGTGATAATTTTTGTTCTAATCTGAAACTAGAACAAAGTGACACTGCAGATTTTCAAACACTGTTTGCCAGCATGGAGAGCACATTGCCCAGAAAATAATGAACTTTAATTAATTTGCTACTTCAGTTGGAGTAGCTGATTTTAATCCTTTGAGCTTTAGTTTAGTTTGCCAGAGCCGCCTGTTAAAGTAGTTAACATACTAAGATACATATATACAATTGCTATATTATGCTATAAGTATAAAACTTTGACAAACTCCTGCCTATACCTTGCTATGCATGTTTTTGATGGGGATTTATTTTTCTAGGGTTTGTTTCTGGTGTGCTTTGGGCGATAGCCAATTGCTGCTGGTTCCTGGCCAATCACTATCTCAGTGCTGTCGTCAGCTTTCCAATAATTACTGCAGTAAGTATATAAAAAATAAAATCTCTTAACTAGAATTAAAAGTGAATGGGTTTTTTATCCCTCTGTTATTGGAACGGAGTTGAGATTATGATGGGTCTAGAGCATTTTTAGTCAAAAGTACGCAGTGCTTCTTGTGCTAGTCTGCACTAGTCTTTGGATTTTTAGGAACATGATTGAATGTGCTAAAGCACCATCTTGGTCGATGTCTAGCATAAGAAAAGCCAAAGCTTTGTAAACAGATTTATATCTCTCATATATATATATATGTGTGTGTGTGTGT
>VWZS01004354.1:0-14858 GCA_013397075.1 Rhabdornis inornatus
CATATATTTCCACTGGCAAGGTAACCTGATCCTTCAGAGGACACTAATAGGTGAAAGGGGGACGGGAGGAATAGTGAATCAAGCAGTGCGTGCCTGCACGTCTGCACACACGTCTGTGCATGCATCTCCCAGCTAAAACCCAGGCTCCTCTCCCTGTGTGGAAGAGGAGGTTCTTGTGGTTTTGGAGAATGAGATTTCTTTGGCTGCCTTAATGGAGACGGGAAGCTGCCAGCCAAGAGAGTAAGATCCAGGGGCTCACCAGGGTATTTCCTATTTTAAAAATTCATGCGAAGGCATGAAAATTATTAAGATATGAACCAGAACTATCCAGACTCCAGAGACTGGACCAATTCCAAGCAAATTAAATGAGCTATTCCTCCATCTCAGCTGGCAAAGTCCAGGATTATAGCAAAGTCTACCACAGGATGAAGAGGAAATCCTTATAAAGGAGGCATGAACTGGGCAGTGGAAAAAACCAGCATGAGCTCCTGAGATAACAGGCACTAATTATTTTCTTTTCATTAACCTCTCTTTATATATGAAGTGCTGCTTATATAGGAGTAAACATAGCAACACAGCTACAGAAGGAGGGATTCTGATCAGACACCATCTAATCCATAGACAGTGTAATTAATTTGGGGGAGCCTCCAGAGATGGAGTTTAGGACAGCCCATCAAGCATTGTCCCCACCCAGCTCTTTGCAGAGAGTCTGGCATGATTTGATGTGACAATGTGGAGGCTGTCATTCAACAGCTCTTCCTAAGGTCACGCTAGGCTGTTGCATCAGCTTACATATCAAATAAGTCAACTCAAATGAGTGTTAGTTCTTTTTTTTTCTTATATCTGAGGTGAAAAAAGTGCCTTTGTCTGCTTGGCAAATGGTTAAAACAAGTCAGTTTGGGTTTCCTATCTTTAATGTAATAAAGACAATTAGCAATCCAGGTCAGATGCAGGCATTTATAATGGTATTCTTCTGGGGGAATGAGGTCTCTAAATTATGTATTTTAATTAAAAGCTGAACTTACTGAGCTTGAGCTACTAAACTTGATTTTCAGCTGCCGTGAGCCTGGTGGGAAGCCAGTTGGACAGCACTGCCATTTCCAGTGTTGAGCTTTCCATAAACGCTCTGCACAGGAAACCTCCTCACTCAGGAGCTGGAGAGACAGCCTGGTGAAATGCATGTTTGAGCCATTCATCATCAAAGAGCACGATAAGAGCAAAGCCATCAGAAATCCTGTTTTGAACTCCTTCTCTTGCGATTTGCCACACTCCCTCCCCCAGGTGCATTGTCTCCTGCCCGTGCCAGGGAACAGGCAGCCTTTCTTGGAGCTTCGGGCTGGCGGTTATCTGCTCTGCCCTGCCTCTGGGGGGTCCACACTGCCAGATAGGAGGAACCCAAGGAGCCAGAGAGATCAACACACTGCCTGAACAAGCTTCTTGCACTTGAGGATCTCCACCAGCTCCCACAGCTGGTCTGTTGGCAGGAGCTGCCACTGCTCAGGAAGGGAGGCAGGCAAGACACATCCTTGCAAAGCAGTGAGGTGGTGGTGGCAGGCTGACCTGTGCCGACGGCCAGGCAGCGAGAAAGGCCACCTGGAAACCAGCCAGCTGGCTGTCCAACGTGATTAAAGACAAAATATGAAATACTTCAGAAGAGGGAGAAATAGGATCGCAGGTCTGGGTTGCATAATCTCATGCATTTGTGTAACCAGTCTAAATAGAGCATGTGAGCTGACCAGATGTTTTTCATTTCAGTGTACAGCACTGTGGAGCAAATCAGAGACCAACAAGTGCCAAACACAACAGTGGCTTTGACAGAGCTGTTGTAATCAGAGCTCAGTAAAGGGCACTGTCAACCCCAGTCTCTGGGCTGACAGGTCAACCTCCCAGCTGGGTAAAGAAGACAGACCGCTCTTTGCACCAAGTACCTATATCTGAGCTAAATATCAGTAGTAGCTGGTAAACATGGGTCTCAGTCACTGAGCCAAACATCAACAGAAAAAGAGCCAGAAAGATTGTGTGTATGTTTTGGTCCACTGTGGGAGTGATCTATAATATCTGTAATATCTATTTATCTAGACAGAGCTGGATACTGACTTTGTGAGACAAAGTCAGCCACTATGAAAGTATAAAAGAAAAATAATATACATCCTCATTTATGATTAGAGCACCATTTTGGTCTGGAAACACTGAGCTCCACTCAAGGAACAGTACTCAAGGGATGTCCAGAGAAGATACATTGGGACAATGGTCTGGCGAGGTGACAAATTTTGCTTTTTCAGGGGCTATTTTTGTCCCAATTATCATTTTTATCCAGATTAGTACACACAGATCTGTGATGAAACTGTAAAACTTAAGCAAGATACAATCTGGATCTATAATTACATGTGTGCCTTACACACACACACCTCTCCCACAATATCCTTCATGGATACATTCACTGATCACCAAAACTCTTTGGCACCACATAAACAACACACTGTTGTCCTAACATTGCCTTGGAACAACAGTTGGTCATCTCTGCCTTAAAGTTATGTAGGTAAGGATTAGTTACCATGAAGTTACACAGCTTTTACGACATGGACAACGTTATACTGAAGTAACAATGCTTCTAGACTTCAGTTATGTAAGAATAAGGGAAAAAAAAATATCTCTAAAGGCATCCTAATTCTCAGAACTGTGTGTAATCTAGGTGTCATATGACTTACTATTGTTATATTACACTGATAAAATATGGGGTGTTGTCCTGGCGTAAAATCTGTACTGGGTTATACAGACCAGCACTCCAAGTGTTGCTTATAAAAAACATTGTAGTGTATATTCTAAATAAAATTTTGAAGACTGGTAGCTAATCTAAGTGCTTTGCTCAAAGCTAAGCTGACTTTTCTGAATGTTCTTCTCTATTTTGTCTTTTATTTCTAGCTATCACATTGAAGTGAATATGAAGCCAAGTTTGGAAGTCCAGAGGCTGAAATCCTCTCCCAGGCTGCAGCAGGTGGTACAGCACAGCTCTGCAAGCCACAGGGTGCTTCCCTACTTTCAACCTGAGCAGCTCCAACAGCAAGGGAGCAAGCCTTCTCTCATTCCACTTAAAATAGAAATAAATCCAGATTTTAAAATTGTGCTCACTGGGACAGTGACAGCAGGAGGATCCAGGCTCTGAGCCCCACCTCTAAGCAAAGCAGCAAGCACAACACCAAGGAGGAATGCTCCACTGTTAACCCTTACATACAAGTCATAGAATCCTAGAATGGCTTAGGCTGGAAGGGAACCTCAAAGCTCATTTTGTTCCAACACACTGCCATGGGCAGGGACACCTTCCACTAGACCAGGTTGCTCAGTTGGTGCCATCCATGACTGTGTCCTAATACAAATTGTCCCTCAACAACATAATTTTACTCACAAAATTAATAAAGTAAAAAAAAAAGGCTTGTCTGGATCCTCAAAATTCCCAATGGCACCACAGCTGGAGACTTTTTCTAAGCTCTGATTTTGTATTTGCAGATCAACAGCATTTCACTTTTACAAAATAAGGATTAATTGGATACTTTGTAAGCAAGAATGGCTTGTTACACTAAAGATAAATGAGACAACTGAATTAATATACTTGTGCAAGCTTCAACATAGGCTAAGTGCAGTGTAATGTAAGTATTGCCATCCACTGCTTCTTTTAAAGCCACTGCATCCCAATACAAAATTATTATAATGATTATTCTAGACACAAGTCTTGTTTGTTCTTGTTTCCTTTTCATGCTTATCTCCTTTGTGCTTATCTTAGGGGCTAGAACAACTAACCCAGGAACGAATTATACCAATGTTTGTTCTGTGTGAGTGATCAAAATATTATATTTGAAACTGCTCCAGGGATACCCCTCTGTTTATTTCCTTGAGGTGGTAAGAAAGATACTTTCTACTAAGCCACTTTAACTACAGTTGTACCAACAGAAATATTTTCAGTTAACAGTAAGAGGGTGACAATGGCAATGATTATAACAAATGGATCAAGCTTATTTTTGAGTCTTCTACTTGTTAAAATATCAGAAGAGGATTTTTATCTTAAACAGCCCTGTAGTGGTTGCTGCCTCTAGAAAAGCCCTGGTAGCAGATGATCAGAGAATTTTTTGGACCAAAAGAGAGCAGACAATGTGATGAACATATGGATGACAAAATGCTGACTAGAGCCACCACAGCAGATCAACCTTCAGTTTGGGATCTGATCAAAAGCAGTTTCCAGGTAGTTTGGATTTTCAGTGAGTTAATTAGTCCATTCATTTACCAAAGATTTACACTTTTAGAGGTCTGTGTATTGCACTGGCACGAGTGAATGTCACTGTTATTGTGTCACAGTAGTGTGACAATAGAGAGGATGTGCTTACAGCTCTGGGACCCTGAGAAACTCAGCCTAGCGTGTGGCATCCCAGACTATGGTGCAGAGGTTTAAACAGGATGGTTTTTAAGGTCATTTCCAACCCAAACTGTTCTGTAATTCTATTACTCTGTTCTGAAGAATCAGTAACCCAGGTGAGTTGCCCAGGTTATTCAGTCAGTCTGCAGCTTCCTCACAAGAGGAAGAGGAGGAGCAGACACTCTGCTCACTGATTACCAGGACACAAGAAAATGGCATGAACTTGAGTCAGGGGAGGTTTAGTCTGAGCATCAGGAAAAGGTTCCTCTCCCAGAGGGTGGTCTGGCCCTGGAATAGCCTCTCCAGGGATGTGGTCACAGCCCCAAGCCTTAAAGAGCTCAAGAAGCATTTGGACAATGCTCTCAGACACGTGGTTGTGACTCTGGGGGTTGTCCTGTGCAGGGTCAGGAGTTGGACTTTGATGATCGTTGTGGGTCCCTTTCAACTTGGGATATTCTATGATTTTATGATTCTATGAATTCTTCACTTTGGGAGGTCTCATTTACTGTTGCATAATTATGTGTTATGATGGAAAAGTGATCTGGCTCAAATATGAAATCCTTTCTCACATGAGTAGCGAGTTTTTTTATCAGCAGCTGAAACAAAAGAGCATTATGGGTGCAGGCTTTGAGCTGACAGAGGCTTTACCCCTCAGTTCTTTAGGGGGCCCTAATAATGCAAGCTCTGGATAAGGTTTGGTCACCCCAGATGAGTACAATAGAGAACTCATAAAGTTAAAAAAAAAATCAGAAACTTATCAAAAAAGCATAGGAAAAGAGTGGCACAATCAGAGCAAGATTCAACCACAGCAAGAAGTTTCTTCAAGAGCACAACCAAGGCTGTGATTCTCTTTTGGGTGAGATCCATGAAACTGGCTCATAACCAGAGCCATTGACTGGAAGAACATTCAGAGAATGACCTTATGACTGTCTACCTGGAGTACATAAGATGTCACACAGACTCTTCAGCAAATTCAGAGTATTTCTCAGATTCATAGTTCTTAAGGCCAACAGAGACCTGAGAGGATGGACAGACAAAATTTTTTGGCTGAATCAGACATGAGGAAGGAGTTACTGCTACCAATCCATGTCCAGCTGGCTCTTCTGGACAGGGATTGCTGCCAGCCCAGTTTTGTTGGCTGTCTCTCCATCTGAGTGATCTGAGGAGGTCCTAACCCACATCCGCTCTCCAACAAATCCAGAGTTCTTTTGGATGAGCAGATAAACTGAGAGAGCCAAGGGAGTGACCTCCTGAAACCTCAGGAATGGAGAAGGCATGGGAACAAGCTGCCCAGAGCACGACCTGCACATCCCAGGTCTGCTACAGATAATGATTTATCTCACCTTTCATCTGAGTTGTCCAAGATGACCACGCAGTTTGCCCACCTATGCCCTGACTCACAGTCAGAAATTGCCTGGCTCAATGAATGCATCCTTCAGATTACACTACCTTGCCTGGAGATATCAGAAGAGGGAGAGAGCCTGCCATGAGTTTTGTTCAAACAATCATACTGTCCTTGCTTTTCAAAATATGTTTACCAACCCTGATAGAGCCTGACTGCTTATAGATTCTATTTGTTCCTGCACCTGGTCTGTCCCAGGAAATACAGAAGATCCAAGAGACAACAAGCTGCCTCTTACCATAAAACCAAGAGGTCTCACTACTATATGCAGTTCCCTAGAAGAAATGAATATTTGAAACATCCAACAGGCACAAGAAGAAAAGAAAAAAGACATACACACACACACACACNNNNCACACACACACACACACACACACACACACACACACACACACACACACACACACACGCATGCTGTTGTTGTAGCCTTCCCCCACAGAACTCCTTTGTCCCTGTAGCTGCCATCACCCCCCATAGTCCACGATCCCCTCTGTCCTCCTGACCCCTCCTCTCCCTCCATTCATTCTTCCAGAATTTATCCCGCTTCTTTGACTCGGCATGTGTCTGGGCAGATGTCCAAAAAACCTCCCTTCAGCAACCGGGGGGAGGAAATTCCTCCAATTCAGCCCAGGCTCTTTCCCCCCATCCTGCTTCCCGCCTTCTCTCTCCCTCTTTCTCTTGCTCCTTCTTCTCTTTTAACATGTTGAATGATTGATAACACTCTCCTTGCCTCTCTGCTGCCTGTTCCAGCCCTTTCTGCCCTGCATCTGCAGCCCTGTAGGGAAACAAGCTCTCCAAGGCGATGGGATGTTGGAGACCCCCTTCGGTTCTTTTCAAAAATTCAATAAATAAAAGGAAACAGGAGAGAAGCACAAGGGAGTCTGGAAGGTCTGGGGAGGCGGGGGAGGAAGGGAACAGCTAGGAAAAGCCCTTGATTAGGACGAGTCCAAAACAAACAAACAAATTAAAAACAAATGCTTTGCATGTCCCCTATTCTCTGTTTGCCACGGAAAAGTGAGTGGAAAGCTTTGTTCTTTCTGTTGTTTTGCATTTTCAGGCCCAAACTTTAGGTTTGTGCAGAACTTCTAGCTTCTTGTTATGCTGTCATTGTGAATGAGTTTGTTGCCTTAAATTCACACTTTTTGGAGACTTTCATTTGCTTGAAGATCTTGAACTTTGTGTAAAAACAAAACTGTGTTTGTCTTTCCAACAGCAGAAGGAGGTTTGTATAACCTCTGATATAACACCTTATACATCAGAATCAGAAAACATGCTTAATTTTTATGTGTCATGCCACTGTGCCTTATGTTTGTACATCCATGCAGGCATCCTGTCTTCATAGTTCTGAAATACCACAGGATGCCATGCTAATACCTAGATTTTGATTAGATGTTCACATTCACTTTATAATTCACATTTCAGGCATGAAGCTCATTGAAACTGATGTTCAGGCTATGTCGTTTTAGCACTGTATGTAGCACATGTTTAATAGAGATGTAAAATACAGAATCACAAAAAGGCTTGGTTTGAAATGGACCTTAAAGATTATCTTGTTCCACTTGCCTCTCCCTGCCATGGACAAGGTTGATACACACCTATTACATGCAACAAACTCCCATTAATGACTTAAAAATTATAATTATTATTATAATTACTATTATTTTCTGTTGTTGCTATTATTATTATCTGAAATGCAAGTAAGAACTCATGGTCTGTGCCAGAATCAGCATTGGACTGGGCAGCATTTGCTGAGGCAACAAAGCCCTGAGGCAGTTCCAGAAGCATGGGCAAAAAAGATTGCTATGCCCATTTAACTGAGGGAATCTGGAGATGGACCAAATTCTGAAGAGAAGGATGAAGAGAAGAGTTTCTTTTATCTACCTTAGACATCCAAACATCATCTGATTCCAGACTCCATTTATAGAGAACAAACCAGCATCTCCAGAATTCTCCTAGAAAGCCTTGAGTGACTCTCTCAAACATGAAACTACTCCAGGATGTGGAAAGTTATGTCTTTTTAATTCAGCCAATATCACCCAGAAAGTCTCCGGCAGAGTTGAGATTTCTGCCCACATAGATCACTCCCTTGTCCAACGCCTGAGCAAAGAGAGGGAGAAAAAATATCTATTTTTCTTAGTAATGCTACCTGTCTTCTCAGTAGCAGAAAAATTGTTCCTTCAAACCAGGAGAAACAGATAGCATAAACTCTTCATATTTTATTAATCAGGGTTCTGAGTTTTGAGGCTTCTGCCTGAAAATGAAAGGTAAGTTTCTGTGACACGATAATTCAAAGTTAAATAAACAACTCACTGCTGTTTAGAAGAAGTTACATTTAAATCTCAATAAGACAGAAAACAAAACATAATAATCAGCAAGATTTTTTTTTTGCTTATTTTTAAATTGAGGCAAAACCCCCTTATGTCAGTTACATCTGGGAAAACTCTGTGTTGAATATTTATTCCTTGGTAGCTCATAAACTCTCAGCATCCTTGCTGTAAGTGATCTCCCTCTCCTGGGCCTGGAGGATACTTGTCATTTCTGTGTAGGTAGCAATCTATCTACCTGCTGCAACCTGCTGACTACCTCAACAGGATCTGGGGAAGAGAAGCCCTCATTTATTTATTTGAAACAACTGTAAAGTGCTGTTGGGAAATATCAGATGCATTTCCTCGTCAGATGTGCCCACACTGAAGGTGTCCTAATGCAAAGCTGGTAATTACCAAAGGTGAAATATCCAACACAAACATCCAACCCACCAACCCAGCACTCACCCAGCATCACTGAATGACACATCACACAAAAATAATAGCAGTAATAATCAATTTCTCAAAGAAATTTCCTGACAGAAGACTTGCTTCCCTTGAAGGCAACTGTTAATGGTGTCCTAAAAATTCAACATGACCTTCACAAATAATTCATCGGTATCTGCAGCCTGAACATGTAAAGACTGGGAAACTGAATTGTTTTCAAACAAAATAGGTAGCTCTTGATTTCTGAACTCTACAAAGATGACTCAGAAGCCTGGGGGGAAGAAATTACATTTAGGCTCCCCAAAATATCATAGACATAGAACCATTCATGTCCTTGCTCAAAACACTGGGGACTGCCATCTGCCAATTACTTTAATTTTTTTTTGTTTTGTTTTGTTTTACCTACTCCTGCATTTATAGTATGGCCTTTGCAGTTTAAATACTGCAAAATTCTAGATATGAAAAGTGAGATGCAGCCGTTTGCTGCCCCACTGCCTGATGAAACCTTCCCAGTGAGAGGTGCCACTGGGAAATCCTGGAAGCCCAGAGCAGAGCTGGCAGCCTCTCAGCCCCTTCAAGCAACTGCATGGTGGGCTCAGCTTCAGGGATGGGAGCTCCCAGGGGTGCCAGTGTGAGGAATTTGTCCCTGCTGGGTCCTGAATGGAGGACTGATAAATGGCAGGCACATATTTCGTGTTGAGAGATGAAACCTCCCCAGCCTGTCTGGGGCAGCAATGCTTCTCTGGTGTCCTCTTTCCAGACCTCTCGCTGGTCTTGAATGTGAGGCCACTGCAAACTATGTCAAGCCACATATTTGAAAGGAATACGGGTTTATAGTTTCCACAGATGTCTTTTTTTTTTTTTCACTTGAATACTACCTGTTAAGTATGTGTCTCAGTACTACCCCTGCAATAAAGCCCAAGCAATTCCATGTTTTCTTGGATGGGAGGCACGACCTGAGTTTTTTGCACTCAGGTGAGAGTTGTCCCCTTTTTGTGTGGCCAAGCATGCAACTAAGTCCCCATCGTTGACTTAGATTTAGATGTAAACTCAGCTAAAATACCACTGGAGATCAGCCAAACTCTAACACAATCTCTCCTGCACAGCTCATCTTTGCCTCATAAAAACAACAGCAAGGATCAACCCAGAATCTCACTGGCACTGCTCTGCTCTGTGCAGCCATGGCAGGAACCATGTTTCATTGCCATGAGCCAGCAGCCCAGTGTTCGTCTGACCCACCAGGGGATGAAGTGCAGAAGTGAATGTACACACATGGCTATCAATTCTCTTTCCTCTCTCACACAACTGACAACTCCTATTTACATCTATGAGCCAAAATTTCATGTGGTTTCTGTTTTGTTTTGTTGTTTTGTTTTTTCTTCTTTTTTTTTTTTCCTTAAAGTCCGTGGGATTACTAGAATCTCGCCCAAAGAAAAGAATGTATTTATCAAAATCTATGACCATAGCAGCAACTGCAGGCTTTGTTCTGAATGGACCCAGTAGGTTTTAAACCATTTTGCAACCATTAGCAGCTAAGGAACCAAAATGTCAATCTCATTTGTCATGGGTGCAGAGAGGAATAAATGCCCATTACCAATGATTTTTTTTATGATTCCACAGAGAATGCAAACCAGAACGAAAAAAATACAGGATGGGCTAGTAATTTCTTCCCACTTTATTCAGTAGCTTTGATTTTGAGCAAAATGTAATTGGTCATTGGTATGTAGCAGCAGGATTACAAGGCATAGGGAAGAGAAGATAGCAATGGATTGGAAAGATTTACATAGAGAGAACGTGATGGGGCAGAAAAGAGTCTATAACAAACAGGGAAGGCAGCAAATCTAATTAATAATTAGTATAATGACATCAGCTGTAGGCCTTGCTCTGGTGTGCCAATAAATCAGACTCTAAGTCCTGTGAACCTCATGCCTTTGGCTTCTGGTTGTACCCATGGTCTGGGACACAAAAAAATGGATATAAGTATCTTTAGCTATATATGCAATTATATATTTATCAGTATATCTATTATTCATAATCATATCTATATCTATGCCTATACTATTCCATCTCCATCTCTATCTCTATTTCTATCTCTCACTTCATCTGGATGTCTATCTCCATATCTATCTTTGTCTACAGTAGGACAAACATTTCTACTTAAAAGTTTAAAGAACACAGACAATGGTTGCCTGCAGGGTAGCACAGAAATTTAGAGGAGAAAAACACGCAACAAAAAGAAACAAATGAAAAATTATACATCCTGAATTGTCCTCTTCAAAAGCAATTTTAAAATGATTGTTCATGACCAAACTTTGCCTGCATCCTTCTGGCCCTGGGTAGAGTTTAAGCTCCTGGTTTTCCCTATGTAACGTATGAATTTAACCTGAAGGGCAACATTATCATTTGACCCGTGAGAGTGTAAGCCCCAAAGATCATCAATTCCCTTAAATTGGTGGTCCAGTCACTCATTTAATGCCTCCGTGTCAGCTTGAAATAAGACTTACAGTTTGATAGGTCAAAGTGAAAAGGGGAGGATGAGAGGGAAAAAAAAAAGAAAAAAAAAAGACTGACTGATTGACATGGCAATAAAACAAAAATAAAATTTAAAAAAAAAATAATTAAAAAAAGTCGAAACAGTCTTCAGTGAAAGCATTGTCAAAAAAATATATATGGGGAGGAGTAGTTTTACAACCTCCTGTAACCCAGTGGTCCTGAGGTATTGCCTTTCACTGTCTACCCAGGAACAGGCCTCTGAGAGGTTGTAAAAACACCATCTATTATTCCAGAGACCCAGGCACTGTCTGAAGGGGCTGTTTCCTACAGAGTGGCTTTGCTCTCCCCCCACACACTGGGCCCAGACTGAGAGCAAAACCTCAGAGAGGGTGAGTGAGGTGCCTGGAGCCCTCCAGCTCCTGCCCTGGGGTCCCCCAGAGCCCTCCAGCCCTTGCAGGGTGCTGCCAGGGTGCTTTGTGGATCCAGCTGCACTCCTCATTTCTGCCTGCATCCTTGTATTTGGATGCAAAAATACACCCAGGCTCTCACTCATCCCCTCTCTGAACTCACTGTCACTTCTAGATTTGTTTGTCCTTGCCCCACGTCCCTGGTTGGTCTTTGGTCATTGCTGTTCCTCCCTAATTCTTAGTGGTCTACACTGAACTTCCCATATTTACTTTATTGGGTTGATTTTTTTTCTTTCTTTTTTTTTTCTCTCTTTTCTTTACCCCATACTAGTGATTTTTTTTTCTCTGATTTTTTTCCCTTTTTTTTCTTTCCTGAACAACCTGGCAGGATTAAACAAGAGCAAGAGAAATTTTCTTACAAAGTGTGCTGAAGAAACTCTTGGAGACTGCAAGACCAATCAAGCTGTTTTATATAGACAAAATAATCAAAAGGCAGCAAGGACACCAATTCTGGAAACCAAACCAAACCATTCACATCCCCACAGAGAGCAGATAATAAAAACATATGCTCTGAGATAGTTTTCTCTAACAAGGACCCCAAGGAGGTGGTGAACTAGTGGTTCATCCAGAAATCTGACCACAGCAAGTTTGCACTGACCTTGCCCTTCTCCCCCTTCCTTCACTGTTGATGCTATCAGTTTCCACCATCACAAAGCTCATATTTCAGGCTTTTTTTGGTTCTGTTTGTTTGTATGTTTGCTTGTTTTATCCAACACTATACTCACGATGGAATGAAGATTTTAGTTGCAGTGTTGGTGTCTAGGACAGGGCCAAAGCAGGACAAGTGGTTTCACCTGCATTCCCTGTGTCCTGTGCTTGGACCACACTCAAGATTCATCTTTACAGATGAATATTCCCCCCTAGTTTCCAAGCCCACAGGCCAAGGTTTGTACAAACCCATCACATCATCCCCATTGCTCAGTGTCTCCGTTTTAATGGGCTTGCTTCCAAAAAGGCACACAATCAATCCTAAACAGACTCCTGAAAGAAGCAAAGCTTAGCTACCATGACTGACACCTTCTAGGTCCCACTTCTCCTTTTGCTTTCCAAAAATCTGCATCCAAAGAAGGACAAATGTCATGCCATGGGTGAGAGCCCTCCTACAGATGTATCTCTGCAATTGGGCTGTGATCTGAGACTTAGGAATTTTTCAAGAATTATTATAAAATCCTCAAGTGTAGCAAGTTTTCAAGTGGGTGCAGCCAGCTACAGTCTCTGCTGCTGGGAGCCAGATGAGGTCTTCAAAGAATGAATCCATCAGCTTTTCCTCCCTGGACATGGAGGGGCCATGACAACAAGATCTCAGTCACAGATGGGGCCCAACAAGTAGCCTGAGCCACTCTGAAATTTCAGAAATGTGGTGGAAACTGATAGTGACTGAAATCTGTTTTGGTTTTTGCTCATGTTCAGGTGCCTCTTGCAGCACAGGTGTCCTCTGTCCTCTGGTCCCTGGGGTGGATTAAACCAGCTGGTCCCACACCTTGGGTCACAGGTGGGGGAAGAGGGATGACCCAACTCCCATCAGCCTGTTTACGTGGTAATGGAAACCTCTTAGCCATGTCCAGTGTAAAAAGTGCTCCATGATCAAACAGGGCTTTGGCACTCAAGTGTGACCAAGCATTCCAGCCTCCTGCTCCAGTAGGTGAGTCAAATTTACAGCTCCTTCCACAGACAGGGACCTTGGAGAAAAAGGCAGTTGCTCTTTTCTGGAGCACAGGGCACCCGTGGCTTTCTGTCCTGATCAATGGCCAGAGGATTCTGGGCAGAACACAGCCCAGCACCCCAGCCACACAGCACCAGTTCAACCACAGATCTGGCAGTGAGGATGGGGAGGGATGGGGAAGGGAACATGGAGACAGAGACTGCCAAAGTGATGGAGAGAGGCATCATTGTCAGATGGGGTGGGACCTGGAGCAACCTCATCTAGCAGGTGGCATTTAGTGAGTGATTCTGTGATCCTGCTGGCATCTCCTAAACTCATTCTCCGTGACTATTTGGTTGCTGCTTGCCCAGATGATGACCAAAAGTGAGGAGGATAAAAGAACTCTCTGAACCCATGTTTTTTTTCTAAAATTCCAGGGATCTGAATGCAGTGACTTGGAGCGGGGCTGCAAGAAGGTGCATGAGACACATAGTGGGATCTCTGCCCCTTTCCCCTTTCCCTGGGGAAATACAGCAAAGGGATGAGCCCTGTACAGCCCAGGATAGGAGCAGATGGACTGATGCTCTTCCCCTCCCTTCACCATACATCCACCAGGATGCTGTATCTCACTTGCTCTGCAAAGTGCCTCCAGCAACTTTCTTCCCTCTGCTCTGCACAAAAGCTGTATCCAGCATGAAATTATTTAATCACAGCTCTTTATTTGCTTAGGAAGCAAATTTTATTTTCTGAAGATCAGAACACCACCCATCCCTTTCATTGTGCCATTTAATCCTAAATTTCACCTCTACTACATGTGGCCAAGTTGATTAGAATATATTTGTAAAGTTTGATCAAATAATCAATTTATCAGTATCTTTAAAATTCAAGAACAACATAAACACAGCAACCAATAGGCTTCTTGAGAGTTATGTGGTCTGATGAGGGTTTTCTATAACAAACAATCATGTAAAAGCACCTAGAGAGTTTTTTTTCTCCTGACACTCTTTTTATATAAACCTATGTCCTCATCCAGCCAAGGCATCACTATTTACACACAACTGCTGGCAGAGTTCCCAACATATATATTCAAGAAGAGCCATTTTGCCACATTCACCTACACAAAATGCTCAGCCTAAGTAATTCTGAAATCAGTAGAGGATAACTACTGAGGTATTTATTAGTACAAAGAATTCATGAGTACAAAGGACTATAGAACCATAGAATATCTTGGGTTGGAAGGGACCTTACCCTACCAACCACTGGACTGGTGGATCCAGTTCCACCCCCTGACATGGTAAGGGACATCTTCCATTAGACCAAGTTGTCAAAAAAACTTCCAGGAATGCAGCATTCACAACCTGAAAATCTGCCTTTCTCCAGTTCTTCCTATCTATTTCTGCTCTACAAGGCATTGATGACTGGAAACAATGCCCACAAAACTGAAACAAATCAAACAGAGAAAGCAAACAAACAAATAACCTGGGACAGTTGAATCATAATACAATTTGTCTCAATGAACTCTTCCTGTCCCCTAAAATAATTAAATTCCAAGGCACAGAAGTCCTTTCCTCTGTAATTTTCCATCTTAGACCTTGGTGAACAAAGAATGGGGAGGCAATCAAAAGAATAAAAGAGAATGCTTAGCATACAAGTCTAAGCATCCTCACTTGCATCCCAGGGAAAAAAAAAAAAAAAAAAA
>VWZS01004354.1:25508-43410 GCA_013397075.1 Rhabdornis inornatus
TCTGTTTCTCAAGACTTTGTGTTCCCACACATTTTGTGCTTCCCTGACTGTATCTTCCACTTTCCTGCTCCTGCCCCTCCCATCACCCTTGCTGCACAGTAGCGAGCTGGGTAAATATTAACTACGATAAGAAATGATTAATGAATTATCAATTGCAATCAAATTGCATAATGCAAAGAGCTGGACGGTAAGGAAAAATACTGGCTGCTGTGTCTTTGTTATTATACTGGAGAGAAGGTGGAGGCAGAGAGTAAGATAGGAGACTGCTGCATCTGCTGCAGATCCTGAAACATATCTTGTACTCTGGCTACGCCAGGTAACTCCATGGTAAGTTGAGCATAGATACTCATGCAAAAACTGTGTTTGATTTGCGTGTAGCAGTCACTAAGACAGTGCATAAAAAGTCCCATTTTTGCCTATGCAAACAGAAGGGCAGAACCACTGATGGCAGCTACTCGTGCACAGCTGGGCTGTAATGGCACGTGCCTGGAGAAGAGCAGGGCTCCTTGGGCAGGAGGCTCAGCCTTGATCCACTTTCATCAGCAGTATTTCCAGCTGGTTAATGAACAAATAAATACTCTGAAAACTCCTCATGAGGTAGTCAAGATATATTCCCTGAGAAAAGTCAAAGTCTCACAATATCAAGGGCTGCCCTAACAAGTTCCTCCAAGGGTAAACTGAAACTAAGTGGTGATAAGGTCAATATTTTCCAGTGGTGTTGCTTAAAATATCCAGCAAAGTCAATAATAATGAAGACAACCACTAATTTGGATTACTGCACTGAGGTGTAACTACCTGACATAAAGTTTCCATGTTTGAAAACACGGGCCTGAACCATTTGCTTGCGGTTAAATAATGGGTAAGGAGCAGACCTGTGCTGGTTTTCGGACCTGATCACTAAAACAAGGTATGGAAAAGGCTGAAAAAGAAGCGTGGGCACAAGAAGTTGCCTATCTAACTCCCTGAGAGGGAAATGTTCCCTGGAAAAGGGCTGGGTTCTGTGTTAAAGTTAGTCAGAGAAGCAAGGAAACTCCTCTGTGGTCCAGGTGCTCCCATCTGGCTCTGAAGTTTGCCACTTGTCCCTTCTTACTGCCTCTGGAAACACAAGTGCCAGCAGCTCAGCCGCTGACTTCTTTTGCATTTGGACATGGATGACATTGAGTGGCATATCTTTAACAGCTCTTGCTTTTCTAGTTAAGCATTAATGTTTAACGAGATCAGCCTGCAGTTGCTCGTTAGCGTGCAGTGCTCCAGCTAATTAATACATCACTGGGAGAGCCAGTCTAGGAAAGGAGAGAAAGCAAGTGCATTCCTGAGGCATTTCTCAGTCTTTAGAAAAGGGGGAAAAAAAAAAAAAAGAAAATTTGGGCAAAGGGTTCTTCAGAGAGGAGGAATAAAAGGAATTGAGCCCTCCAAATTCTTGTGTAGCAATGCTGAGCTGACTTTCTGTGAATAGGATGCCTCTCACCAAACCACCATCCTCCTGATAAAAGATGAGTATGTAGTCCACAAGGAGCAGTGCTGGAGAGGCAGCTCGAGTGTCACAAAACCACATTGGGCCTGACAGCCGCACACATTTTCCAAGCAAGAAGAAATAAACAAACCATCTTCTCTTCCCCCTGCATCCCTGCTAATTCCTCTTACCAGCTCACCTCCCACAACGGGGGTCACAGGAGATCAGGAAATTCTTGTCAGCACCTGGCTTGAGGCTGTTCGATGCCCTTGGTGGGGCTGATGCCTGCTCAGCAGGCAGGGATTTTTATTTTTATTTTTTTTAAGTAATCATATGAACTGCTGCTAATTCTCACAAATGTAATGAGTTTGCCATCAATTTTCAATGTATTGCATCTACAGGACCCTTGCCTGCATCAGGAGATGATTTGTCAGCCTTGCTGCTGAAGATAACATCTTTAAAATGCAACTCCAGTACTTTCTACTGTTTCAGAATCCTGCAGGAAAATTGAAAGACCCTTTTGTCCTTACCTCAATTTAAATGTCTGCACAATTTTCAAACCAGAGAAGTACATTTGGAGCTAGTGGATGAAAAAAATTAAAATCTGAGGTCATTTTTACTTCAAATAGTGTCTTAGAGACTGGTGTTCAGGTTTTTTTAATAGCTATTTTAGAACGTGAGAATGGAAAATGTAATTTTCTCTTTCTGTAGGAAAAGACAGCTACATGGTGCAAACCCCCTATTCGTATGCAATATGAAAGATCAGGTGGGGTCATCAGAACCACTAAGCAGAAAGTTTTGTTTTTAAACATTTGGTCTTGGGAATATTGAGAGGAAGCAGAAAAATGGGTCAATGTATGTATCTCAGATTTAAGAAGAGGACCCAGCTTTTAAAGGCAAAGTTCCTGCAGCTGCTGACATGGAAGAGAGAGTTATTTGCTTCTGAAACATACATGATTTAGGATTAAAAATCATAACTATATGTGAGCCACCACCAGCAGCATTATAACCGGAGTTGCTAATACTGCTAAATTCAAAATGTTTGAGAATTGTGGATCAGGCTCCTTAAAAACTGAATTAAAACCAGGTAAATTCTACTTATGTGCATTCTGCATTTCAGGGACTTTATAATTTAAGCCTCATCACTCACTGATACTGATGCAGAAAGAATAAAATTAAAAAAAAAAATAGGTGGTGGGGGGGAGAAAAATATAAACCACTGCACACCTCATATCATAATATTGTTAAAGATCACAGGAGCTGGCTATGGATGTCCCAAATAAAGACTCGGTCCATGCAAACCAATTGCTCTTCCACCTCTGGATCCAACTGAGTGCTAAGTGGATAACATACGTAGGATGTAAATATTCAAGTATTGATGCTTGGGCAAACTGAAATGAATAGGGAAAATCAGGAACTCTGGCAGAGCAAGAATGGAAAGATTTTCACTGCTACATATTAAGCATGGAAACCAAATGGAAACTGTGTCCCACCACCTTTTCATTACTGGTTAAATGTTCGTGGGTACAAAAGGCAAATTTGCTACTGTCAGTGGAGGTGAAGAGAAGGAGGGAATTGAGAGAGGAAGAGAGGTTCTTATCTCCAATAGGGAACAAAGCTAAATGGATTCTTGGGTACAAGAGATCATCTTCACTTAAGCTCTGCTGTAAGCATCCTTTCCACAGCAGTAAGTAAAACATTGGAGAAGAAAAATTCTAACACACATTGGACAACTACATCACTCAAGAGAAAAATGTAAGTCCATTCACTTTTAGTCTTAAATCTCATAGAGAAAATCACTTATGTACATAGATGTGTCAATGCAAGCTTTGTTTTCAATAGCTATAAGGCCTGAGTTGTTGGAATAACTGGAATCTCTTATTGTGATTGCTAATGGATTTCTCCTGGCACCAGTCTCTGAGATTAGGAAGTTCCTCTACTGCCACTTATCAGATGAGGAACTTGGAGCCAAGATCCAAGATGACTCAGCAAGGCTGGAGAGAAATAGAGTTCAAATGATTTTCAGTGAGACAGCAAAGGCCAGATTTAAGCAGGAAACAATTTGGCTCATCATCTTGAGTAGATAAGGAAAAGTGAAAATGAGTATGGAACAAATAACCTCATTATTGTTACAGAATAATACAAAGGGCCCTTGTTCAACTGGGATGCCACTGTACCAGGTCTAGAGAAATACAGGTCAGGAGACTTGGAAGAACTGAAAAATAGAAATAGTAATTTATATTTTGAGTAAATTACTATTTACTTGTAATGCCCAGCAACTAAGTGTAACTTCTGTAACACCCAGATGGTGTTCACACAGGATCAGAATCATAGACGACACCATTGCTGCCATCAAAACCTGAGTAAGGACCATGTTCAGACTGTGGTTCAGACACTGATAATTTCTGGAATTGCTGCACCTATCCATGGAGCCAGTGACTTTCTCTTCTGGCAATTGGTTGATAATGAATCAACAGTAGAGTGTGAGTACTAAACAAAGCACAAGAACTTTCACGTAATCCTACACACATTAAAAACCAACCAACCAACCAACAAACAAACGAACAAAAAAACACAACAAGACGAATGGATAACTTACTCTTCCAGAAAATTCTTCCACAACAATGCTTTATCATCACTTAGCATCACTAGAACATAAGGGAAAACCTAAACACACCCCTGGAAGAACATCACTACAACCTGTGATTGTGTCTACCAACAGTGCAACACACAAAGTCTTCAAGTCCTCTGATGAGCTAAAATTGCAGCTCTCTTGCTGCCTCCCCTACTAATTTGTTTTTTTTTCCATTATATTGCTGTTGCTGGAATGATCACAGAATGATTAAGATTGGGCTTTATTTTCAGCTCATGCTGACACAGATCGTTATGCAGAGGGAGTCATAGAATCATTTAGGTTGGAAAAGATCTCTAAGGTCATTGAGTCCAACTGTTAATCCAGCACTGGCAGGGCCACCACTTAACCCATGTCCTCAAGTGCCACATCTACATAGTTTTTAAATCTCTCCAGGGATGGGGAAGCCCTCCATGGCCCTGGGCAGGGCAAAGATTTCAGTGATTTTTTTTTTGTTTGTTTGTTTTTCCTAATATCTGACCTAAACCTCTCTTGTTGCAACTTGAGGCCATTTCTTCTTGCCTTGTCAGTGGTTCCCTGGGAGAAGAACCTGACCCCCACCTGACTACCACCTCCTTCCAGGTTGAGAGCAACGAGCTCTCCCCGATCCCTCTTTTCTCCAGGATAAGGACAGCTGGACTGCTGCTGCTTCTCAGGGAACCTTTGTGCTACGGAGGAGTGGAGGCAGCACCCTGGGTAGAGCCCAGCATGCGGGACCACTTCATCTCACAGCTTACCTTCACTTTTAAGGACTAGTGTGCCACAGCACACCTGGAATGAGCTTTTTAAAGATTGAAAGATGAAAAAGTAGGAATCCTCTTCCCAAATGATAAAAGCTAGCACGGTTTTAGCAGTGCACTGCAAATCTCCCTCCTCTGAAATGAACTCCGTGAGAGTCTGGCATGCAGTAGAGGAGGCTTCAGCTCAAACTCTGGGGGTTGCCACAGCCCAAACAATCAAATGAGGGACTTGTCATAGGAAGTGACAGGCAGCCTCAGCTACAGGAGAGGTCATCAGCCCCATCTAAACACTTTCTTTGAAACATATCTGCAAGGGAATAAAAACAGGATGGCAAACGATTCAAGACTAAATACTCCAACATATCCTGCAATACCCTTTGCACTCTCTTTTTGACTCCAGGAAAAGCCGGGAAGCTGAGTAGCAGCCCTGTTTCCGTTCCCTTTTCACCTCCCCTCAAGAAGAGTGACTTTTAACCTCATTATTTATATTACCCTCGCATCTGCAATTAGGCACTGCACAAACACACGATCTGAGGGAAGTACCTGCCCCAAGGAGCCCAGAGATGGGCAGAGGCAGGGGAAGAAGGTTTTACACGGGATGATAACCCCATGAGACAGCCAGCTGTACCGGGTAGACCTTGGCTGGGTGACACCAAACCCCTCCTGGGTGACAGGAGCAGACACGAGCCCATCTGCCCACGGTGGCCATCGCCCATCTGGCTTCCCAGGCGAGGGAGGTCAAGCACAGAGGGGGTGAGCACATCCTCCCTGGCAGCATCCCTTTCTGCGGGGGTGGATGCAATTAGAGCTGCCCTCATGCCTTTGTTAGAGACATCACTCCTCCCATGGAGCCCATTCTGTGCATGATGGGCTCGCTCTGCTCCATCGGGGTTTTACCAAGGCCAACTGCTCAATGGGGACTCGGTAAAATGAAGACCAAATAAAACTTGAGCAGTAGCTCTAAGATTTGGGTTTGGTTTTTTTTTTTTTCCCCCGAAATTCCAGCCTTTTTTATCTCTCTTCTAATTCCTCCCTTTGTAGGCATCCATCCTGGGGGCCCACAGGCTGAGAACCTTTCATCCCTTTGCTGGAGAGCGAAGAGATGTTTATTTTCTTCCTCTATTCTCAGACTTAATGAAAGCTTTTAAACCCAAATGGCTGGAGATTCACACCTCTTCCACAGTATATCTGAATTCACTAAAAGCTCTTAGGTTTCCTGTCACCCTGCGAACATAAACAAAGTGCACAAACAGCCACACCTTCCCTTGGAAACTGAAAAAAACAGAGCTAAAACCAACATGGAAGACCTTTGGCTAACAGGTTGAGTAACAAACACACACACGTGTGTACACACACATACACACAAACCCCCCCTCTACCTTGCTGGAGATTCAGTCCCTGCACTGGAATGTGTAATACAAGCACAACAGCTGCCTATAGCACTAATCTAAGGAAAAGGTCAAGGAAAGGTATGTATCCAGCCTTCGTTTTGAAATACTCTATAAGGAGAATGTGGTGAGGGTTTATTTTTTTCTCCTTTCTAATGCCTTTCCCATACTTCTCCATGGCCTTTTCACATTCATGAAACCAAGAGAATGAAGCAGGGCTCCCTCTGGTATTAAAGATCATGCTCTGAACTGGGCTGGTTTCGAGTTCTTTTTAAGGAGGAGAGAAGGTCTTGCTCTGAACAGAGAGCTGCTTAAACATTAAGCAGTGAAATGTAGTTGCAGTTTCTACTTGGGAAGGATAGTGGTAATTTGGAATGAAGAACAGATGAAATTTTTTGATGCTTTGAATCAAAGGAAACCTGCTAATGGATTTGAGTAACAAGGGGGGAAAAATGGAAATTTTAAAATTACATTCAAGGAAAAAATCTAGATTGGTGCTGTACATAGATAACCTTCTCTATGTACACTGCCTCACTCTCAGACAACATTTATCAAAAACTAAGAGAATTTTCTAAAGGACAAAATCCTCTATCAGTCATGTCAGAATGCAGCTTTTCTCTTCTTTAATTTCTTTAGGAATGTGGAAGTAAAATAGTAATCTCTATAATTCATGTATTGATAGCAAAATGTCTAACGTTGCAACCCTAAGAAGAAAAGAGTAAATTCACAGGAATCACTCAGGGAATTGGCCTAAAAAGGATTCCTTCTCCACCCCTACTATTATTATTTTTTGGTCGTAGATTATTTTTCTAACAGGATTAACGTTACCCTCTTGGCTTCTGTGCAAATGGTGAGTTCACTTTGCCATAAGCTGTTTTAGTGTGAACAGAGAAAAGAGAGTTCTTAAATCCTTGAAGTATTTTTTTTAAGAAGAAGTCTCCTGATGGCCTATTCTTCCTACAAAAAGAGACAAATTCATTCATTCATTCATTGATATTGACTTATCTCATGATGGAAAGATTTTCAATAAAGGCTGTCTCAGATCCAACTAGTGAAACTTCAAGGAAAAGGTCTTGGAAGAACTTTACGGACTACAAAGTTTTTGCCATGCTATAGAAAAAGAAAGGCACACACTCAAGGCTCAACACTGCTAAAAACTGCTCAGATGGACTAGCTAAACCTCCTTCACTTTCCCTTCATCCTTTCTGCATGGCAAACCTGTCACACTTATTTTCACTCCTGTCCTATTGTTGGGGGTGATGCCTTTACATACCCCAGCTCTACCAGAAAAGTCTCCATTCAGTGCCAAGAGAAACACACAGGAGCCCTTCAGGATGAAAGGCAAGAAAAGCAACTTATTCCATCAACCTAAGGAGCAGTTCTTCCAGAAGAAGCAGGCCATTTGCATGCCGTTTGGGTTTCACTGGGAGAGATGCCTTCCTTTTTCTTCCATTCCTGACTTCCAGTCCATGAGTGAACATGGGGCTGAAGAGGAGAGTCTACATTACACTCCAAATGCATTAAGGGTCCCAGCACATTGCTATAGGCCATCAGAATAAACCTGGCAGTGCTTTGAAGTCTGTAAACTGATTCCTAGATAACTGCTTAGAGTTTCTCCCCTCCCCATGCCCCAAACAGCTTTTCATTTGATGTTCTGGCACAGAGCTAATCTGAGAAAGGATCAGAAACTCGAAGCTATTGACAGTAGTGACAGGAGTGTCTCAGTGTGACAGCTGATTGAGCCCCTCTCACATTTCACTGACAAACTCAATTGCTCCAGTAAATCGAGTGAAAGTCAATACAGGCAGCTCCTCCTCAAGCTCTGGGTACATCCCCCCCTCCCCGAGCCCTCCTGGGGGCCCCTTGTTGCAGCCAGCACTTGTAGGACCCATCTGAGAGCTCATCTCTATGTGAAATGGAGACATGGACCTGCAACTCAGGGTTTGGGGTTTTGAGGGCAGCAATGCAGTGTTTACCCTACTGATGTAAGGCTTGGTTTGTTTTACTTCTCCCCCCTCACCATTTTTCTTTTTTTTTCTGTTGTTTTTTAATAGAGACCTTCCCTGGAAAATTGAGTTTCATCCTAAGTCCTCAACCCAGGCAGACATAACAGCCAGGCAATGCTGGAGGTGTGGGAGAGTGTTGTCTGCATGTCCAGCCCTCCCCAAGCAGTGCCCATATGGCAGTGCACATTGGGGTTAAAAACAGGAAATACAGGTCTGTCTCTGCAGGCTTTTTCTGCTGTAAATCAGCAATAAAAGCCAGCTGCGAGGAGTAAAATCTTATAAAGGTAAAGGAGGTGGGAGAAGAGGCTCAAGACTTGCAGATGGCAACCTTGTGTTAGTCCTGAGGAACCAGGCAATTAAATCAGTGACTTAACAGGCTTTTTCCACACTTTAATTGTGAAGCAGGGGTGTCTGTGGCCCAGAGCAAGCAAACCACAAAGCAGACTTAGCAACATGCATGGGGAACCTGAATTTTCACAGAATAAGGCACAGGGAGATCAGGTACATGGTGAGGAACATATGCAGGCTACTGTTTGCAAATGGAAATCAAATAGGCTGACATTACCAATAATGAAGTGTGAGGTTGGCGTGGTTTCTCTCTCAGATTTCAGCACGGTTTATTTTTATAGAGGCAGCTTCCTCGTGCAAAGTGTTGGCAAACAGGCTGCTGGCAGGGAGGTGGGGAGAGGGGCAGCAGGACAGACAAGGCTTCTTGGGGAGGACACAGGACATTCCCTGCCTGCTGGGATGGAGCCCTGAGCAGCAGAGATGGACCTCCAAAATAAAAAATTGTGTCACTTCTTAGACACAAAGGACCCAGATACTGATCTTGGCTGGTGAGAGGAAGAAGGTTGGGGCAGAAGGAGGGGAAAGTAGAATGGTGCTGAGCAGGTATCAGGTGCTGAGAGGGCAAGGGTTAAACATGACAAGCTCGAAGATAGAGCTGGGCAAATAAAATAACAGGCTCTCTGTTGCATGAAGTCATATGAACAAGTAACCAAAGACACCCCTATCTAAATATACTCCCCTGTCCCCAGGTTATTAGAGCATGTCAAAATTTGCCTCTACTTACCCCATCCAGCAAACAGCTGAGGACACAAAAGCTACACTGTCCTGCCTGCCTTAAGAAGAAATCACCTCCAACATTACAACACCTCCATCCCAGAGTCATACTCTGATGCCAGGATCAACACACAGATGGTCTGCCCTCCCTGCTCCCACCGCTGCACCCTGGCAGCTCCAGGCCTTGGAGCATCCTGCAGGCTTCCCTGCCTCCTGGCTCTGCACAGACACGTGTGCTCCCAACCAAATGACCTCATCTGGACTGGATTGAGCCTTCCAAGTCAAAATAAATACAGCACATAGGAACTGGCAGTGATTTTCAAAGATTTAAGTTGGGTCCTTCTCAATTTTCACTCAGCACTTTATACATTTTTTTTTCTGCTACAAAATTGGGGGCATTTTATATTCCCTGCTCCAATACATATTTTATAAACCTGCCTCTTATGCAGTTAATGTTTTGGTTCTGAAGTTAACTGGTTAAAACACATATTAATAGATTTGGCATGGGAAAAAAAAAATAGAAAAAGAAGAAGAAAAAAAGGTAGGTGAAAGAAATGCTGGGGGAAGAAAAACAGCAGTGGTGTTTGGAATGGCTCTGGAGCCAAGACAGCAAACCTGGTCTTTTTAATGGGACCACCCAAGTGAGAAAGACCTTAAGCTCTTACTCACGTGTGTTATGTGCACTGCAGTGTAATTCAAAGTCCAGAGGGGAGTTAGAAAAAGTAATAGTGGGGTTTATTAAGGGCTTAACAGATGAGACAAAGTGCTGGGCTCCCACCAGAGGCCGTTCCCAAATTTGCCAGCAGAATATAATGTGATCTCAAGTCTGGTTCAAGAAACAAAGGAGAAGGAAGACTGTGCTGCTGGAACAACCTGTCACTGCCTGCCTGGACTTTGCGGAAGTCCACCATGGTTCAGAAGCTTTTCCCGAATGTACGTGTTAGGGTTTTTCCAGAAGTGAGTAACATCACCTCCTCTAAACACATTTCTGAGTTCCAAACCAAAGAAAATCCCAACAAACCCCAGCACCCCTTCTGAAAGTCTCTGAACAGAACAGCATTTGAGGTTGTGGTATTTTATCCAAACAACAAACCTATAAAGAAAATCTTAATTATTTAAAAATAATTACTTAATTCACAAAACCTTTATGTTTTATGAATTGTTCAGTTGGGTTGGCTGAGTCAGGTCTAAGGTTCATTTCCAGGTCATAATTAAAAATATTACCAGTGAGGAAAATGTTTATGATGCTATAAGTGCCAAGATAACACAAACTAAGAAGCAATAAAGGAAAGAGAAGTTTAGAAAGCCACTTAAAAAAGAGAAGTGGGTGGAGATAGAACAGATCTCCCAGCAATTGCAAAGCTGGGTTCTTAGATTACTTGCCCCTATTGCTTTCTCCAGCCCAGCTGAAACACTCCCATCAGCAAAATCCTGTCATTAGATTTAGTGATGGCATCTCCAAGGACAGGGCAACAGCCATGTGCAGGATTGGCTGTATCAGTATCCCTCCTCTCTGGGATTACACTGTTTGTATCCTGGCCTGTAAGAAAGAGGATGATTGATGTATAACAGTAGAGGAAGGAGGAAGGGGACTATTGGGAGGGGCAGAAGACGGCAAGCCCAACATGAAACTTTTAAGCCTAAACTTTCGGGGGGATATGATCCTACCCTGCAGTGTTGCTATTTTATTTTATTTTATTTTTGCCACAGAATTAAAAATAAAGACTTTTCCTGGTGTCACTGCAGGCCACAGAGGATAAATCCAAATGACAGGGCTTAAGTTATGAATATGGGGAATTAGAGATGAGAAGTAAAGCAGCTTATAATGACTCTCCCTTTTGCTCTTCAGATCGCAAGCTCCAGTATTGATTTTGAAATGCCCTGTCTTCATCCTAACAGCTTCTTGAAAATGCAGCTTGAGAGTTTCTTCACCTTGCAGCCTCTTCAACATGATTTGATAATGATAAAAAGAGAACCTTAAAGCTTTTGCATCAGATATTGTGATATTCATTCATTCCCTTGTTTTCTAAGCACAACCACTGGCCTGCTGGGAGGGTGTTGAGAGAGAGATTTCAATTAACTTCCTTATGATGATAGCTAGTGTCCAACTCAGAGCCTCCATTCCCAACAGTGTCAGTGCAGGGAGAGAGACATGGGTGCCTTGACAAGCTGCTCATCTAAAGTCCAGCCACAGGAGTGGCCCGCAAAAATCCTGCAACAGCTCCGACCTTGCAGCACCAGGTAATGCAAAGTTTGTGGAAAGTGGTTACCACCCCGTTGTCATCTTGCTCACAAAGATATTCAGGCAGCCTCAGGATACTCACACAAGTCTTGCCCCACAACACTATAGGCAACACAAGTATCCATATCCAAATGGAAACTTTTGTTTTCCCCTGACCAACACATGACGTGGTAAAAGATCAAGCAGCTCAGTGAGTACTGAGGAGCACATAGGGTTGGCAAAGTTAATTTTATCATCTATTCTGACCCCCACTTTGAGCTGAGGCAAACACATTTCCCACTCAGCTGCAAAACATTTTGAGCTCTTTTTAAAGTGCTTAACATCTACTACCAAAATAGCCAAGATGGGCATCTTTGTTAGGACAAAACACCGGGCCACATCCCTCACAGCTTCTTCTTGTTTGCTCTCAGTGCTCTGCAGGTGGAGTCTAACTTGTCCCAAAAAGGGAGTGAAATAACTACCCTGTCAAATAACTCACCTCCTTGGAGAGATAAGGCTGAGAAGGAAAACTAAGGTGAAATAACTTGGCTGAGTTTGTACAGCAGATCAGTGCTGGAGAATGAGAGTCAATTTCCTGGCCTCCTACTCCAACACTCAGCTGCTAGATTGATCCTGCTGTCTTCCAAAAATGAACTTCACTACTCGAGGACAGACAGTGAGGTTTCCTGTGGATTTTCACTTTCCTCTCTGTGTTTTTCCTCAACAAAAGAAAAGCCATTAATATTCAATCATTCCTGCATGTAAGATGCAGTTGCTAAAATGGTTTTGCACTTAACAGCCTCCAGTTGTAGACTAAATTGATGACACTTAAAACATGCCCAGGAGCCATAGCAGAATGATCCTATTACAGCAGTGCCTTAGTAATGTTGTGTTAGTTAAGGTTATGTTGGCTGGTTCTGAGGGTTTATAACCCAGCTGTGAATATATTCTCCAGGCTGGGACCAGTTGCCAAGGGGATTTATTCCTGCAGCGAATCATATGGTTTTTTGGGTTGTCTTTTTTTTTTCCAGCTACTTTAGATCACAATTTTGTCTGTTTCTTTTTAAGATACAACATGAAAAGAAAAAGAATAAAACATCCCTCTGTCATGAGGCTAGTAGGAGCTGTACTATATTCCAAGCTAGAGTTAACCTACCTCAGGCAATCCCTACCCCATGCCAATATCCAAGTACTCCCCACTTTAACATGAAGGATATCAGTGCTGCTTTCACTGCTTTCTTTATAAGAGAGCTGAGGTTTTGCAGGAATTAAATCACGACTGGTTGAGTGGGAAACCTGTGAAAGACTGAGCATCTCTGAAGGGTGAGCTGATTCCATAGGCACTGAACCTCTTCTTTTTCCACCTGCTTTAAAGACTTTCAAACTACAGCTTGAATGATTTCTCCCCTGCACGAGGGACTTTTTTTTTTTTTCCCTTCTACAAAGACCACTTTGGTTATAGTTCTATTTGACAGAGCTTTACGAGTGGTTTCCAGGAGGCAATGTTTTAAAAACTGATTTGGCCTATATAAGGAGACTTTAAACCCAAGGTACACATGTACCTACTCTCACTTACCAAACCAGACTCGTGTGCAAGAATAAGAAACCCAGGAAGTGGGATGTAGTAGGGAGCAAAAGGACATAAGGAACAAAAGCCTGTTTGGATGGAGCAATGCAGAATGTTCCTGTCACCATGGTCAACCCAACAGCAGAACAAGCTCCCCAAGAGCCCAAGCTGATGGAGAATTTAACTGAATACACTTTCCATGTATAACCAGTGTCAGAACCAAATATTTGCTGAATGCAGAGCAAACATATTGGGTACAATTCCAGACAGATGACCTGCTGAAATATAGGACCTGAATTTCATTGTCTTGACATTGACTGTGGTACAATGTCAGCAAAAGGAGGGTGCAACCTGCCACCATTCTGCTTGGGTTGCATTTTGCACCCATGCTGACTGAGAGAGGCGTGAAGTGCTCCACAAAGCTTCGAGCATGACACTCCAACCAACAAGGCAGGTCCTGCTCTCCATCTGCCACCCTCCACAAAGCCTTTGCACCTCCCTTGCACCTCACAGCTCCCAGCAGCTCTGAGCAGGCCCCTCAGTTTGCAGGAACCTCAGAGGAGACGGGATCTGCATCCACGTGGCATCTGTCACCTAAGAGGTGGCTGACTGAGGCTGACCCTGCCGTGGTGTCTTCACATGCTGGCATGTGCTAAGGGGAAATGGGAACAGGACAGAGCGGGAAAGGCAGCAGAGCTGAGGCTGCTCTCTTCAGGAGAAGAGAAAGTTGTGTGGAGACCTCATAGTAGCATCCCAGTATATGAGAGAGGACCAGAGGGAGGCTGGACAGGGGCTCTTCATCAGAAACTGCAGTGATTGGACTAGGAGGAAAGGGTACAAGGTAAAAGGAGAAATTAAGGTTAGATGTCAGGAAGAAATTTTTTTATTGTGAGGGTGGTGAGACATTGGCACAGGTTGCCCAGGGAGGCTGTGGATGCCCCAGCCCTGGCAGTTCTCAAAGCCATGTTGGATATGGCCTTGAACAACCTGGTCTGGTGGGAGGTGTCCCTGCCCATGGCAGGGAGGGGCTGGGACTAGAGGGTGTCTAAGATCCATTCCAACCCCTTAACATTCTAAGATTCTGTGATTCCATGAGAGGCAGCCAGAACATCAGAGAATAATGGGGAAAATGGTCCTTTCTATATCATTATCAAATGGACACGTCCAAACCTACACCCAGGCTTTTTCCTCATTCATCTGCATGTTGTTGTAAGTCTCCTCACATCAGGTAAGCTGCTAAGGCAGAGGGTATGGGATCACTCCCTCCCCATCCATGCAGACAGATCAGTGAAAACAACAAAATAGTTTTTAATTCTCCCTGGGATTTCAAAGCCTAAGTTCCACAACACTGCATTTTCTTCAGCTGCTTTAGCTCTCTTTTAACACGCTGGTGCATGTTTGCCTTTGAGGAGTATAAATGACACTTTCAAATTCAGTATTTGAGGCTGGGGATGACAATTGATAACAATAATATTTTTCATGTGAGCAACACTTTTCATTCAGAGGGCTCTCAAATTGCTTTTAAAACAGTATGGCTTCCCTCCATCCAGCACCAAAATGAACCTACCTCCCAGGTGGAACAAAGGACTCATCAATGCAAGGTGGCAGTACACAGCAATTTAGGGCAGGAAGTCAAGAATTATGTGTCCCACTGAAGGCAGAGGGTCAAGTAAAGTTGGCAGAAAGCATATCCTGAATGAGAGCTTGGACAAAACATCATCACCAGCCCCAAATCAGGAGAGAAAGTGCCATGGGATCATCACTCACTAGAAAAGGTCAGAGCCTCAGTCTTTACATCTTGAACAGGGGCAGGGCACTGTGTTAATGCACACATTCAGAAGTGCCTCAAAAGAAAAAGAAAAAAGGCAGTTTGCTGACTACACTTCTGAAGCTTTTGCTGCAACAAAAAGAAAGGGCACTATGAGTTTTTTGGTCTCCCTTTTCCTGTAGAAAGGAAAGGTTCTATTGAACTTCAGTCTGCACTGTGCTACATTTTACAGGAAGCCCAACCCACTCTGAAATTAATATGAACAGTAAGAGGAGACCACAAGGTGGAAAACTCTTGAAGTGAGTACAAGACTATTCATAAAATGAGTGAGAAAAGGAAATAGGTGATTATAAAAGGTCATTAGAAATGTCAGCTTACAAATGGCATTGTGTGAATGGAGGTGTAACCCACTGCAAGACAAGCTTACCACAGCTGAACTTGCAGAGGACACCCATAACCTTAATCTATTTATTTCAGAGATTTACATTTAGGAAATTTCTTTCATAATATTATCACTCCAAAACTTACATAAATCAAAAGAATGAGGACTAATCCACCCAGCTTCTACTTCACAACTGCTTCAATTCCTCCCAACAGATGAATGAAACTAAAAAAAATTTCCCAGCCACCAGGAAAGCAGATGCAGGAGATCCAGCAGTTACCTGGACACAACTGCTGTATGAAATTGGGAGGTCCTGAGAAAAGGCATCTGGGGTATCTGTTGTTCAAACACCTCTTGTCCCCAGACAGATCCCACTGAGAAGATTCCAGCTTTTAAACAACATTTCTGAGATTAAATTTTCTGCAGCACTTTGGTCCACCAAGTGAAATTTCTTTTTTTCTTTAGAGCACCACCAGCAAGTGAATGGATAAGGTGATCCATTTTGCTAAGTACAACACCTGTATCATGGAAGGGTGAAACACTCTGATGTGGCAGGAGGAACAAGACGCACAAGTATTACGTAAGTATTTTGAACATTAAAAATTTAATTGGTTAGATAAGCATAATAATAGAGGTATAAGGATTGCTTCTAATAGGCACCAGAGCCAAAAGGGATGTGTTTATCAGTGGTGCTATATATAACACTTCTATGAGTTCTCAACAACTGGAACACTTTCCTACAGCTCCAAGTTCTTTGTATGATCTTCTACCCCGCTTTATTAAATCAGCAAAGTATTTTTAAGAGCCCTTTACTGCCCAGATACCTCAGACATTTAACAGCTCCTCTCCATGAACTTTACTTCATGTTTTAGGTTTTTATAACCTGTGCAGAATCCAATGATTTTTTTCAAGCAGAGATTCAAATTCTGCCATAAATGTGGGCACAGGAGATGCTGGACAATATACCCTCACCCTACAATTCTCTCCTCCTGCTTCATTCCACCCATGTAATTCCAAGTTAGCCAATGTCTTCACTTATCTTTATTACTCTTATTTCTTTTAGCAGAGAGAAACATTAACTGAGGGGGTGTGATCCAGATTTGCTCAGATGAAGTACAGGAGCCTTTGCACTCCTTCATTTCATGCCTCAGTGCATTTCTTGCTAACAAGTGGAAGAATGCAAAGGAGAGCCAGCCAGGCTAAGGCAGATTCTCCGAAATTTGGTCTCAGTCCTCTGCTACACCCTGGGCAGATTTAACAGTGCTGGCTGCCAAAGGAACTTAGCTCTGACACAATTCAGCCCAGGCCAGTTAGCTATTTAAAGAGTGGGTTTATTTATACACTTTTCACCCTCCTCCCTCACAAACTCCCACCCTGCTTTTTTTAAGATGGGAAATTATCAGTAGCCCTGAGCATGTAAAATTTGACAGCAGCTTACCAGACAATTTGTGTTGGTCCCTTCATCTTTGCTGTTACTTTTATTCTTCTGTAAATTCCTTCAACTATTAAACAGTGTTATTCCCACAACAACTTTGGCAAAGATCAAAATAGTGTGGCAGGTTTGCTCCAATTTTCTACTGCTACCAGCCAGGTAATGAAGAGCTAGATGGAGACAAAAGATGTTTTTCTTTCCTTTTCTGTCCTAAAGCATTGTGTCCTGGAATTCCACACAGTCAGTGAAAACATTTTAAAAAGTAATTAAGGTGGACTTTGTGGGGTGGAAAGGTTGGTGGAGATTGGTTTCAGTCCAGTACTTAAGTCATTGTGCTTTTGCTAAAACAATGACAATATCAATGGATAGCACTGCCTAACCTTTTTAAACAGAACCAGTAACTGCTAAGGAAACAAGAAAAAATATGAATTAAACTACTCTTTACTCTCAGCAGATCTCTGGTGACAGAAAGCTCTGTTCTGGCATATATATGTATATATTTAAGTCTGCAAACCCCAGCCCAGTGATTTGGAGAGAGAAGTTTGACTTCTTACAACTGTTTTGCACAAGATGAACATCACTGCATGCCTCACCTCAACAGTGCAGTGTTTTCTTCAAGGAATCCATAAATCCTCAAAAAGGGAGATTGATTTAGGTTCTGCTTGCTGCAACTGAAGTCTCAGGGAGCCAAGCTCCTGGTTAGTCTCACCAACTGTTGAATCCTGCTGCAACCAGGATCTTAAAATGTATTTAAAATCCTATCCTGGCAAAGGCTGCATATGCATTAGATTATACTGGAATCTACTTCAGTTTGAAAAGAAAAACAAATTAGCAGACAAACAAAAAAAGGTCTGAGAGAGATTATTTAATCCCTAACACTGAGTTCAACCTTTGGAAAGAGTCAAAATCTCACGAGGCTTCAGGGGAAAGGAGGACACTCAGATGAGGCCGAAGCAGCCCACAGGGGAAGCTGCCTATTTCATTTCTGGAACATGGGCCATGTGCATCTATTTTTAGCTTTGAACTGAGTTCCTCTGCCTCCTGCCAGAAGTCCTGAGCCCTGTGCTGGTGCAATGAAAGCAATGGCTCAGCCATTCTCTAATAGCTTTTACTTCCTAATAAAGAGCAGCACTTAGGCAAAGGATGAGGTTACTGTCGGAGGGGTCATGATTAATAATGATTAATCTGATCCTTGCCAACATGAACTGGATCCACCATTCACTAAATAATTACTCTGCAGCATGGATACCA
>VWZS01004354.1:43436-55998 GCA_013397075.1 Rhabdornis inornatus
GAGGAGGCATACGTTTGTCATATTAAAACCAAGACCAAACACACGGATGGAAAAGGGCATCTGACTTCTCACTAACACTAGATCTCACAGGAGCCACCGGAAAAGTTAAGCAAAGAGGGAAAAAAAAAGAGGAAAAAAAACCCTTACAACAACAGCTGCAAATCAAAGGATAAGAGCAGTTAAATACTGATGAATCACCCACTTTTTGGGAGAAGCAATGGAAAGCAAATAAAACTAAACCCTCAGAAGGCAGAGCTGCACGTGCTGAGGATATGCAGCACTCTGCTACTTCTGGCTCTTAACCTTATGCATAACTCTAATATGCACATTATTTGCCCACCCACACATTTCCCTCCTGTTCTTAAATTACATTTTTGTTTTCCTCAGAAAGCACACAAATGAAATTGCTCCCTGGGAAACATCTTTCCTTCTTTGTGTTAGTATGCTACTTGGCACAAGGAAATCCTAGTCCAGGATTGTCATTCTTCAAAACAATGCACCTCAAATAATAAGCAACATTATAACTTTATAACATTATGGGCAAGTATAAACTAATGGGAATCTAATAATCACTCCAAAGGGCATATATGAACCTTACAATTACAGAAGGATGCTTGTGGTGCACAGACTTGGTTCTGGGCCTCAGAGCATGGATAAATTTTACTCCCACAAAGTACACAAACAAGCAGCAGTGGTGCCAAAGGCAGACAAGGACATGGAGGTTTTGCTGGCAAGAGGTGGTCTTATCTGGAGACTCCTCTCAGCCCTCCTGCTTCACTGACCCAAAGCTTTCTTGAGACCATCCACAGGAGATGACACTCTAGTTCTTCAGTGCACTCAGCTCTATTCTCTTTGAGGTTTTCAAAGCTTCTGAGGGGTTTATATTGCACTGTTTACCCTTCCACATCATCATGCAGGGTTTGATTTGGACTGGGAGGCCACAGAACACAGACCACCAATCCCTCTCCTGGTCTGATGCAAAGCCAACAGGAAGGTTGTGTTCCTTGTGCCTGTTGTGAAATCCCAGCCCCATGTAAGCCTGTTTGGACTTCTGCACTTGACAGATCCACATTTTACACACTGGTGACCTGCACCATGGAAAATACCATGCAGAGAGTTGGTGTCTTTGACTGCCAACCTCAGGGAAGCAGGGCTCAAGTCAAGGAAGTGCCACTGCTTCTAGAGGCACCCTGGGGAATCACAGAATATTCTGACTTGGAAGGGAGCCAGTAAGATCACCAAGTCCAACTCCTGTCCCTGCACAGATACCCCAACAATCCCACCCTGTGCATCCCTGGGAGCAGTGTCCAAACTCTCCTGGAGCTCTGGCAGCCTCGGGGCGGTGCCCATTCCCTGGGGAGCCTGGGCAGTGCCCAGCACCCTCTGGGGGAAGAACCTTTCCCTGAAATCCAACCTAAACCTCCTCTGATTCCATTTTATGCAGTTTCCTCAAGTCCTGACTGCTCATGAGAATGAAGAGATCAGTGTCTGTCCCTCCTCTTCCCCTCATAAGGAAGTTGTAAGTGCAATGAGGTCTCCCCTCAGTCTCCTCTTCTCCAGGCTGAAGTAAGAAATGCTGGTAAATTAAATCCTTGGCAATGATGTTATGATTTGGTTTAGCTGGGGATTTTCCTAGTGGGACATTGTGTTTAAGATTTTTTGCAGTTTCCAAATTGACTTGATGGAATGAAAGAAAAATAAGGTCCTTGCAAAGCAATCATCTTTCACAAAAATTTCAGCTGAAAAGTAGTTGGTGATTTCAAAACCAAACCTTTAAATAGCTAATGGCATAAAACCCACATACCTATTTATGCATATATTCATGCAAATGAAAACTAAGTTGCATTTTCACAAAACTTTACAGAGGCACCAGAGTGAAACACAAAGCAAGGTAGGGAAAAAAATAAAAGGACAATAATGAAGGTAAATCTTTAAAATCTGAGACAGGGTGCAGGAGGCAGAGAGAGAGCACTGCAGACAAAACTAAATCCAGTGCACTGTTTTTCCCCTTCACAAAGTGAAACAAGCTGTTCCTAAAATAATGCTTCCTTGGTCTTCTGGCAATTAGTGTCCTGGAGGATTAGCCTACAATCATTGGCAAGTGTTTGCCTTTCCCAGCCAATGTCACCATAGAAGTCTGTGTTTATCTACAAGGCCCAGGGGATAATTTATAAGCTGAGCTGAGGTCCTGCATTCACACACAAATGTTCCACACTGCCCCCCACTCTCCTGTACTAGTTTCCTCCCCATCCACCTCCTATCCCCTGAAATATGGGCAGGACCCTGCCAGGGGGATGACAAATGAGCTTTACAGCCTCTGAAGCAAACACTTGACCAATAGTTTATGTTGATACAGCAAAAAAAGAGGTACTGATATGGTCAACACATCATCAGACACCAAAAATTAGACTTCAGGAAGTAACTGAAGGCAAAAAATACTTTATCACTGTTCCAGAAAAAAATCAAAGAGGATGGGATCTCTTTTGCCCTCCAAAAAACTGTTGCCAATACTCTAATTGAAATATTGCCATTTGTGAGTTTGAGGTCTACTACCCAGGATTTGTTAGAGATAGTGCTTTTTAAAACCTCTCAGCCATCCAACTTTATTTCTAACCTATACTACCAGTGCTTTAATGGTGTTCTGGTCACCTTGTAAATTAAAAGTGATTCAATCAGAGTACATCAAAATGCAAAAGACTAAGATTAGTAAGAGTGTTTATTTCTAAGTTAATTTTCCCCTGATGTGTTAGAATCTCAATATGAGAATATTAGGCTTGCATTTGAGAGAATGGGAAGCTAGTCTTTTAAAGAAAAGTAATATGAATCCTTGTCTTGATGGTAAACTGACGATATAGCTCATGACAATTAATCTGTTAATTTGAAAATTCTAATAAAAGCACCCAAGCAAAACAAAGCAAATCAATGAAAGACTCAATTCTAGAAAGAATTCGTAAGTGTGACCAACATTCCTCACAACAGAGAATACTGCAGAACAGGTACATGGATGGATGGGTAGGTTTATGGATAAGATAGATCTGTTCTCAGATCTCAAACATTAAAAAAACAAGGCTTAGAGATGCTGTTATCAATTAAAGTTGATGAACATGCATGTTGAAGGTGAAAAACACTTTTTTTCCCTGAGAATGCATCTCTTTTCTCTTCAGGAAACTATCTTCAGGAGTTTCTGGAGCATCATGGACACATTTTGAATCTGCCTCAGGTCTAAACCCAGTCACAGGTTATCCACAAGGTACATTAGAGAGCAAAGTTATTTGGTAATTGAAACCAACTGCTTTACTATGCCACATTTAACATTGGGTGACCTGATTTTATAGAATGTTTTAGCTCAAATCAAATTTCGTTTGGAAAGAATGATCTCCAGATTCAAACTTATCTTTAGCTACAAAGACAGGAGACCATAAGAACTAAAAAATAAATGTCAGGGATGAACCTGGCTAGTCTGAATAAGTGCCAAGTGGCAGGGGGAAGGAAGAGACCACCAGCTGGCTGTTATTCCAAGCACAGCCCATCTCACTTGCAGTTACTGAACCCTACCAGCAATCCCACCAATGTCAATTTGACCAATTTTAGAATAAGGGACCATTCATCCCAAGTAATGAATATTGAAACCTGGCCATCAGTTTGGGAACAAGTTTTTGCACATCTGTCATGAGGAACTCCAATAAAGAATGTCCTTCTGATGATGTCACTTCAGAACAAAAGCAAGCAATGAACTACCACCCATCCAGGCAGCTACAGTAGGAGACCAAAGGTTGCATGCATTTAGCCAGCAAGGAAATGCAATATTCTTTAAGAAAGGCATTGCCTGGAGTAGATTTTATAAAGAAACAGAATTCATGAATAAATAAACCAGATGGGAATAAACCAGGCTAAGGCATTAACATCTCCTAGTGCAATGAATCCCCGATCTTGCTTGAGGGTTTTTCTACAAATAACAAACACAAAAACATTAATGTTGTACCATTGTCAATCATGCCAAGGACTCTGTTTGTGTCCTGGAACTCTGATATGCCACAACACTGATCAAATCCACCAGAGGTTAAGACATTCTTAGATTTCACCAGTTAAGGTACATATTGACTGACCTGATCTGAGTCTTTCACTTGAGAATTTTTCCCTTTTCTGCAACCACAACTCATAAGCAGTTTTGCATCTCCAATGACTTTTCCCTATAAGAGATAAGGAAGGAAAAACATCAGCGCAATCTGTACCACTGAATACCAAGAGGCTTGTACTTGTGATCAGGACTCTTCCTGTGTTGCTGGGAGATTCACTTTCACAGAGGGGGAGCTCCCAAATTGCCAAGAAGACTTTCCCAAAGGATAATATCACATCAGAGAAGTCACACAGAGGCAGAAGGAAAGCAAGGTGTGTAGAAAAAGACAGTAGGAAAGCAAAGCTGAAAAGAAACATGTTATTTTAACCCATGGTTTTCATATACTTGCATGAACAGGAACATGTCTAGCATGCTCAGAGAGTACAAATACAAAACTGCAGTGACTTGAGGAAAAGCTCATACACTAATTTTCTGTTCACCTTTACCAAGGCAATGCCTACTTGTTTCTAATGTGCCCAGATTTGGTGAAATAAAGTCTTCAGGAGAGACTTGCTCTCAGTAGAACAACGAGTCCACATCACATCTGGTAAACCCATGCCAGGAATCCAAGAGCATACTCTCACCTAACACTGCTGGTACAGACTCTGCAATGACTGTGACATAGAATCATAGAACGTTTGGGTTGGAAAGGACCTTAGAGATCTTCCAGTTCCACCCCATGCCATGAGCAGGGACATATTCCCCTAGACCAGGTTGCTCCAAGCCCTGTCTAATCTGACCTTGGACATTTCCAGGGCTTGATGCTCAAACCAACAGATTTGCAAAGAAACAAGAGTCTACTTACTTTCCTTTTACTTGTAACCAACAGTCTGAGAGAGAAGCTGAGCTCAGACACCTTTATTTTTGTTGAAAACCCATCAGACTGACTGAGTGTGATCCAAGCAGCAAGGTTCCTCATGTTAACAGGGCTCTTTTCTGGGGGTTATTTGAATCACTTTAGTTCTTCACCAAAGTATTTTAGTTGCTTATCAAACCTGGACATCTTGATAAATCACCACAGCAGAAAGGAGTTGGGATTCCAGACCTGGTTAAAATGCTGCTTGAATTTAAACTGCATGGAGCCAAAAAGAGCCAGTGGAGCCTCCACAAATGTATCACAATCACTTGTTTTTCCCTAGGCATGCACACAAAGACATTGCCCACTTTCAGAATTTTGCTGTCCACAGCTGAAAAATAAACTCCTGGCATCTGTTGGGGAACAGAGGGAGAATCTGCTCATATGCAGTCATGAGCGGTCATGAGATTTCAGCTGGATTAATTTATACAGAAAAGGAGATCCCAACACAGTTAGTGAGTTTAGCCAAGTGGAAGTGCTCTGCCCTAAATGATGAAGAAGGGAAAGGGCAGGATTAAAAGGAATTGCAGCCATTGCTCAATGTCAGGGCACAGCAGAGTGATGACCCTTGGTGGCAGGAGTTGAAAAAAGGCAGATAAACTTTTGGTCACCTTGGGAGAGCTTGTAGTCTGCCAGGTGTGGGGACATTTCTTATTTGGTGAGCTCAGCATCTCACAAATCCCAGCAAGGTCAGATAATGTGCAGAAATTATTTTTTTCTTTCCTTCCAAAACAGAAGCTGGGAAAAAACTAGAACACTGAAAAGGTTGTACTGATACCTAATCTGATAACAACCCAAAATGCCTCATGTTTGGGCTACTGATTACAAACTGTCACACTCTGAGCTTTTCAGGAGACTACTTCCAGCTGGCCTTCTCTGCCGGAGACTCTCATCTGTCAAAGGTGTTTCACTCCTGGCCCATTACTAGAATCCTTCAACAACTGGTCTGTAATCCACTGAAGTCAATTTTTTTTTCCTCAGAATGAAGTGATTAAACTATAAGTTAAAGCAAGTGTATTAAAATACTGTGTTAGAGACAGGCAACTGAGGCACAGGGAGAGAACCCTTTGTCTAACCAGAGAGTACCTTCTACCCTACAGCATATGAGACAAGTTATAGCTATAAAAAGACCTAGGAGACATTCACACATTTCCCAAAAGGCCACTGGATACCTTGGGGTGGCTATAGAATTAATATACACTTGTAGTTAGGAAACTACATCCACATATGTCTCGTTGATGTTCAGCTTGTCCCACTGTCCGCTGCAAAGTTGTTATGTCAAAGAAGATAATCCAGTCCTTTTCTAATCACAAGCCAAGGAAAAAGCCTCCAATTTTTAGACCCTTCTATGGCTCTAATGCCACCTGAACTCATGGCAAACCATGGCCATGTTCTCCTGTCCAAACAGAAGTACCATCAGTTTTATTTAAGCAAGAGAAATCACAAGATGTTGCCCACAACCACCTGGAAAATCAAGAATACAAGGGAAATATGAACCCAAAACCTGAGAGTTTTTTTCGTCTTCTCTGACAGTACAAGAATGAAGGGGCTCTTCAATTCCCTAAGAAAACCCAAATGAAAGCAATGCACTGGATAAATAATCCCACCTCCTTTTCCAGCTGCAGATGCACCTCTCTTAATGTGCATTGGATGAATGGGCTACTACCTCCACCTTATTTTAGGAAAGCTCCTTATGAGCAGATGCTTAATTTGCAGATAGGTGTCTAACATTAGGCAGCTAAGTTGAAAGGCAAAAGGGGAAAAAAAAAAGCATATGGACAACATTTGCAGCCAGTCGCAATTCTGTTCCAGAGCAGATGGAGGCCTTGTCATTCAGGGGTTTCCTCACACACACCAAACAGTTCAGTGGGGATAGGGAAAGGGGCTTCTGTTTGGATGCTTCTGTCTGGAACCAGATTAGAGGAAAGCACGCTTTTCCACAGCACACGCCTTGTGTTACATTAAACATGCATGTGCAACTTCAGCTTTTATTCAGCGATCTGAAACAGAGCCCTTCAGGGTGCTAAGGGTTAGTGAGTTTTTGTTTGTTTATCTGTATGTTATTTTACAGCTTCTAGTGCCCAAGGAGTTTGTTAAGAAATTAAAACACCTCACTGGGGCTATCCTGCTGTGGTTGTTACGTCCTCATATTTCCCTTCTTTCTTCATTCAGCAGTGCTTGATGCTCACAGGGGAAGGAGAGAACACCATAAAGAGAGAAGCCTCATCTGGCTGGGTATACATGTTTGGTCTTAATTCATGGAGAATAATGTCTATGTTTCCTTACCTTTTAATAACACGAGGTGCTATTGTTTAGAAGCAGGTAGGCACAAGGTTTTCCAACAGGGAAGATTGCTTTGCCTTCTGCTGGCTCACATCCACTGCTAGACATCACCCTTCCCAAGGCAAAAGAGCAAGAAGGCTCCTTGACATATGTCCTATTATCCCACCTCTTACAGGGAATCTGGCTGGCCTCACCCACCTCCTTGCACCATGGGCTCCAGCAGTTGGCCAAAGTTTGCAGAAAAATAAGAAAAAAACGTAATAATAGTAACAGGCTTAATTATCTCAGCTGCACGGGTGACAGGAGCTGAGCAGCTGCCAGTTTTAACAGCCTGTGGTCGAGAAAGACTGAACTGCATCACCCAGAAGTCAAATGAGGGTCGGTCACAACTCGCTTCACGCCAGCAGCTCCAGGGGAGGCGCAGGGCACACACAAATCACTGCGGTGTTGCCCAGAGCCATCCCGTGTGGAGCTGCCAGCCCCGTTTAAAGGAGTCAGACACGAGGCACATGGCACCAGCCGACCTCCAGGGAGCTGCCAGGCTCTGTGCTCTGGAGTTGCTGGCTGGGATTAAAGGTAGGATCCTGTCTTCCAAGTATGTGGCTGCAAAGCTCAGCTCCAGAGGTGGGCTTGGCTTAGCACTGTGCCATGCACCTTGCAGAAGCTGACAGGTCCAGCTGGGCTCTAACCTGCTCGGTTTTCACTAGCCTTTCCCTCTTTTGAGCAACAGCAATTGAAAATATTGGAAGCAGCTTTTTCCCCAGGGAGCTGGCACAACCAGTCAGAGGGTGGTCAGGCACTGGAACCACCCCAGGGAAAGCCTCAAGTCTGCCAGAGTCCAAAAAGCATTTGGACAAGGTTCTCACACACACCGTGTGATCCTTGGGGCTGTCCTGTACAGGGCCAGGAGTTGGACTCAATGATCCCTGTGAGTCTTTTCCAACATGGGATATCATTCTTTGAGTCTGTGTACAGCACTGCAACAGCAAACTCTAAAAATCCCCGTGACTGCAAACACGCCATTAAGAAGAACAGCACATTCAGTGTTTGTTATGGTTTTTTTGCTGTTCTGTCAGGGTGATCCACACATTTTGAAGAACCAGTACCCAAGTGCCTACAGTGGTAGAGTGGGAGAGAAGGGGGGAAAGGAAGGGAAACAAGAACTGAATCCAAGGTGGAGGCAAGCAGCAGTACAACAGACAGCTGGTGTTTGGGTGGTGGTAAATCACCCTGAAATGAGCCTCTTCCCTCAGCTCAATGAGGCCTAAACAACAAAGGAAGGCACAGCTTGCAGCCGGACAGCCTGCTAGCCAACCACAGACACACATGACAGCTTCATTCAGGAGCCCGGAGTCAATACAAAAGCTCCGAAATCAATCCGACATCCTGCGACCTCAAACAATGCGCCAAATCTTCTCAGAATTGGAGCCCCAAATGAGGGGGAGCAGCATTCAAGGGAGATCAAAACGCAGGGCTGGCATTGAAAGGGACTAAAAAGGAGAAGAATGTTCCCAGTTTATTAATGGTGAGGTCTGGCCGGCTGCATCCCAGCCACCATAGGTTACGTTCATTAAAGGGCAGCGCTTTGCACGTATTATGCAGAGTGCCCGGGGAGTATGTGTTGTGTGCGTGTGTCCGCCAGCGTGCCCCTCACTTGCTAGAGATCAGGATGTGCCTTTCTGCTTAGCACTGTTGTCTCCATCAGAAATTCCTCCTGTGTGAACCGCAAACGGGGTTTTTTCCCACTTGAGCCACTGTATGCGCACAGACGCGGACACGTACACACGCTCTCTCTCATCCCTGAGCCTGAAAAGCATAAAGGAACTCAGACAGACTCTTTCTAACTTAAAAAAAAAAAAAAAAAAAAAAAAAAAAAGACAACATTTCACATCCCCTCCCGGCCATACTTTCAGCTCACACACACAAAATCTATTACAAAAGACCAAAGCATTATGCGATTGCCGCTACTGCTGATGGAGTTGATTGCTCCATAAACCCCACTCCTACATGCCATAAAGGACCTGGTCCCACAGCACAACAAATCCACAAAGGACAGCAATGGCAAAAAAAAGAAAACCTGCTTCAGTCCCTGGAGTTGTCCCCTCCGGGCAGGATTGCCCCTGCTGGGGTAGTTTCACTTGCAGAATCTGTCTTGCAGCACTACACAAAAATGGCACCCTTCCCCCTTCAGCAACAAAAAGGCCAAGCAAATCCTTTTTATCAGCTTCCCTTTGAAGGCAGGTGGAAAAGTATAATATAGACATACACAGGGGAAAAAAAAAACAAAGATAAATACCATTTGCAAAAGTACTGTTTGGATTTGTCTGCCCTAATTATCTTCTTTTCAGCTGCCACATTTGAAAGAATCAGACCTTGAAAGTTTTCTCCTTCTTGGATGCACAGCCCAAGACGAAGGGCTTTCTAGAGGAGGTCAGACTTGAAAAATATTTCTCTTTTTTGTGCTGAAATGTTAGTAGATGAAGAGGAAGGACTGAAATTTTCAAAGCTATCTATGGGTCTTGATGCACATTTACCATGAGTTTTTACTGAAGACACGTCAAAGCTTAATCGCCTTTGCTTTTCATGTGTCACACTGATCTGATATTCAGAACAGACATGGCTGAGCAAGCTCTCTCAAATTTGGAGACTCTTGTACAAACAGAAAATGAAAACATTAAGTGTTCCTTAGGATGCAGCAAGTCCCATGTATTTTATCGCAAAATTAGGGGAAAAAATTGGTAAAAAATTAGAAAAAAATGTGCAGGCTCCATCCCTGGAAGTGTTCAAGGCCATGCTGGATGGGGCTCTGAGCAACCCAGTCTAGTGGAAGGTGTCCCTGCCCATGGAAGCAGGTTGAAACCAGATGATCTTTAAGGTCCCTTCCAACCTAAATTGTTCTGTGATTCTGTGAAATGAATGTTAAGGGTACACAAAAAAGTCTTTATGCTTATTCACACTTTATTCACACGGTTATGATTCTACACTGTTATTGCCTCCACTCTGGAGTCCTTAAAGACCACGAGCAGGATTGCTATGTCCTCCTTTGAGAAGACATCTCTAATTTTACTTTGTGGTAATGTCATACAGATGCCAGAGGGCAACTGGGCAAAGACAAGTGTAGCAGATGCAAACAAGCTTTTTCAAGGCAGGATGGAAGGTCTCCTCCTAGGGCAAGACAAGATGAGGTGATGTCCAAACCCCAGGCAAGAAGACTAGAGCAGTCCTCACCTGGTTTATCAACAGTAAGACAAAAAACCTCTCCATTAGCATTCACAGAAAGAGGAAAGCTGCATCCAGTCTGGGTGAGTGCCCAAATACATGCTAGATGAGTGTTATGAAATGATGGAGGCTGCAACAATTCCTAGCACTGCAGATGAAACACAGTCGACAGGGATCAAATGGCAAAAGATTCAAGATTAGGTTTTTTTTGTGAGGGTAATAAAGTGGAAACTTTTTTCAGATAATTAGCGAGTCTAAACGTACAGTTTTCAAATTCAGAAAAACTGAGTTTTATTTGGATGAACTGTCTTTTTTGTTTTGTTTTGTTTTATCTTGCCTGCTTTAAACTCTGCTATTTAAATAATTTAACAATCTATCTTAAATATTTCACCAATAAATCACAGGCTTGTGTTTCTATTTCATGTTAAAACTAATCAGTGGAGGAGTGCCTGAGATGCAAGTTAAAATTCTGCTCCACCAAGCCAGTGATGCATAATCATTTCTCTACAGAATCTCTAGTGAATAAAAACTTCTCTGCAGAATTAATGCCATATAAAAAGTTCTTTGTGCAGGCTTAGAGCACAACTGCAAGGGCACAATTTAGACCCCAGGATCATCTGCATCCTGCCAACAGGATCAGGATTTCCAGAGCTAATTGGTGTGTCGAGTTTTCCCACCCTGGCAAGCACAAGCATGGAGCTCACAGCTGAATCTCAGACATGGGTGCATCGAGATGGAGTCTCATTCACCAGTCAGGATGCTGATAACATGCACAGAGCTCCAAATGGTACATGTGTGTGATGATTGTATGGGGATTAGCTGCTTGTTCTTATCAAAGAGGAGCAAAAAGAACAAAATTGTGATGTTGTTGGCCAAAATAGGTGATTTTTAAGAAAGCCTCTAGGATGAAGGTGTTGAGAGTCTGTACCAAGGAACACCAAACCCACTGAGTGTCAGCAGGAATAAGACTTCTCAAATTGCTAAATTGTGTAGCCATTTTAAACTACATTTTAATTAACCTGAGATTTAAAAGCAACACATTCACAACAAGTAAGAAAAGTACACCTACCTCTCCTCACTGTCTCCCAAAGTCGAGAGTAAATCAAAACAAAGCCAGGAAGCCTCCCATATCTATAATTTACTGCAATTCACTCTAATTTTCTTCCTAAAACATTGAGACACATTTAAGGCAAGACTCCCTTTGGTCTCAGTCTGCAAAATCCAAAATGCATGAATGATGTGAACAGATAGCCAGAAGCTGATATCTCGCATATTGAATCTAAAAAAGCAAATTGAGACAGAGAAAAATGAAGGCCAAAACAGAAGGGAAGAGGAAAGGGGAATCACTGTCAACTACATTGTTATTAAGCTGCCTTGAATTTTGTTTTGTGTCAACTTTTTACTTTGTTTTGTTTCAAAATTTAAAAAGTCATGGCTTTTGCTTCAAAGGACTGTTTAGTGGGTGATCTCACTTTGATGACTATAGGAGCAAAACATACACAATCCTATTTGCAAAGAATAAAATCATCTAAGCCAGCATGACTCCTCTTCTGCAGCTGGCCAAAAACCTACACATCCCAGGTCCTAAACCTGGCTGGAGCTTGCCTGGGAAAGGGGGAGTGAGATGGAAATCGGAGACATGTCCTCCTCCTCCTCCTCCTCCTCCTTGTTCAAGGCAGACATCCCCATCTCTCCTTCCCCATGTGCAGCCAACAAGACTTCCTGCACCAACTGACACGGAAACAGCTAATTTACTGCTTTGTGTCAGGAATGTAGCCAAGGTTTCAGTCCCCTGTGCCCCAGACTCCTCTCAGCTGGGCTGCTTCATCTCAAAAAGAGTCTTCCCTTCCTCCTGTCCCTCCCCTCCAAAACACACTCCTCCTCCTCTTCTGCTTTTGTAACTTATCTCCCTGCAAACCACTTCCCAACAGGAGTTGAAATTAAACAGGCTGCCCATATGCCATGGCTCACTTGTTGTCTGTTCCCCTCACTGCCATCTGGCCTATTTGCTCAGCCAAAGAGAAAAACAAAAATAGTGGGGAAAAAAAAAAAAGGTAAGAAAAAAAGAGAAGAAAAAAGAGAAGAAA
>VWZS01004354.1:66575-79461 GCA_013397075.1 Rhabdornis inornatus
TGTGGGTATACAGGTTTTCAATCAATCTAAAAACCAAAATGAATCATCACCTTGAACTCAAATACAACCTGCACTGAACTGTCTTTTAGTTTTACAGTAGTAAAAGTGAAACCTGTAAAGTTCATTTGCTTATTTTCCCGGGCCAAAGTTTTATGTCCTTGTAAACCATTTTCCTGTGCCAAAGTACTGCTAATATCACCTGATGCAAAGATTTTAGGATTCAAATATCTGCTTCTATCTGGGAATAACCACTGACAGAAACGAGCATGATAATGCTTGTTTCCTCGAGATTTCCAGCTTAGTTTAAGAGATTTAATCACCTGGAGGAGCTTCGGGTGAATCACCTGAACTTTTGGATACCGACTGCAGCCAAGACCTCCCATCCTCCTTGTGTGTGCACATCCTCGCTGATAGACCTGGGCTAGCCAAGTGCTTTAACTGATTGGACCAGGCTCAGCTTTGCTGGATTGCCTGCACAAAGGTTGTGAAGGGCTTCTGTGAAGACTTCCACATGAAAAGCGCTGCAGACGTTTCCAGCAGCATTATTCGAAACTAAATTACTGCTCAGAGAAGCTGTTTATACCAGCAGTGTGAGGGAATGAAATTCTCTCTTCCTACTACAATCTGGGCACTGATGATGGCAGAACAAAATCTTTCCAGGCTGCCTGCGACCAACGAATCTGACCAGAGACGTGGGAAGACCACCACAAAGAGCCAGGGGCTAGTTCAGTTTTCCAGTCCATCTACAGCTGGTCCTCTCCTCCACACGGGCTTAGAAAGGGTGGGGGTCACTAAAGTTGTTTTACCAAAGACCTTCAATCTAAACTTGCTGGCTGGGCTCAATACAGCTGCTGGTCAGGGAAATGTGCTGCAGTTGAGCTGAACCCCACAAAATGGTAGTCTGGCTTTCCAGCTCACCCTCCTAACTCTGCTTGTACTGCTTCAGGAGGCAGTCCCCCCAGTGCTTTGTCTGATTCTAGACAGACAAAAATATAAACTAGCCACAGCTTGGTTCATGAGAAACACACTCAGCTTTTAGGTGATGTTGTATGATTAATAATATATGCTTTAAAAAAATAAAAGTGTTCTCAAGAAGGAAAGGGGAAAGGAAGGAAGAAAGAAAAACATGCACGAGTGGGGGAAGGGGAAAAAGGACAACAATCTGAGACTTTCAATGGGAATGTCCAAAAATAACACAAACAGGATCTCCCTGCCATCTGCTTCGATCCTTTCTGAATGGCTTTCAAAGCAAAAAGCCTTGCCAAAACCTGACAAACAAAGCACTGAGCATCAGTTTTAATGGAATACCAACACTGTGTTCTCTTTTTCCCCCTTTTTGCTTCATAGAAACACACCTTCCACACCCCTCCAGCTGCCAAATAAATGACACTATGCAAAAAAATTTGCTTCGGTTACGAAGCTGAATAAACAAGAAATAATTTTGCAAGTGGTCCCATATGTCTCCGCTTCTCTGCTTACAATGGACACTAATAAGATTTGCCATAACTAATTCTTTCTTTCACACCACTACTCTATTCTTTAACTTAAAAAAAAAAAAATAAATTCTGCATATCCCATGTGCATTTTTCTGCAACTTTCACACAGTTGAAACACAAGGGTTTGAATGGCAAAGTCCACCCTTCACAGCACAGACATTTTCAACTTAGTTTAGGCCTTTCAATGAGGCTTAAATGTTTTACTTCAACCTAAAACGAACAGAAGAATGTTTGTCACTTGTTTTGTTTGATTTTCTATTCTCATTTAAAAAAAAAAAATGTCTAATGGGGTTGTTGGGGAATGGGAAGGCATAGGAAAGCTGCAATGTTAACACCAAAGACAGTGTGTTAGTGCACATGAAATAGAAAATCTTGACTCCAAAAGAAATGTGCTAGCACATATAAAACAAAATTCATTGGCTGCAAAACCCAGCAACTCTGCTGTGCTTGCTCTCAGCCCAGCTAAGCAGACTAAACTAAGCAGACTAAACTTCTTTCCTGCTTTATTTTCTTTGTTTTTTTCCCTCGGTTAGTTTTTTGTTTGTTTGTTTGTTTGTTGTTATTTGTTGGGCTTCTTCCAAGATTCACATCTCTCCTGGCAAACTCAAGGAGCAAATGCAAAACGCTTAAATCCACACTTCTTTGGTGCACTTTGCTCCCTCTGCTCTCGGGATATTTTTTAAGCACTGGGAGCACACCTTTGCCAGCGCCGACAAAAAAAAAAAAAAATCTGAGGCCTAAATTACTTGAACAAACAAAGGAGATTTCCCTGCGTCTCTCGCCCGCTGCCAGCTCCCCCCTCAGCGCTGGGCCTGCCCCTCCTCCTCCGGCGCACAAATGGCCTCACACCAGACGGGACGGAGGGAGGGCTGGCAATTACACCTCTTTATTCACCAGGGGCCAGCCGGGGAAGGCAGCAGCGTGGGGTACAGGCTGTGGCTGCTGCCTCCTTCCTGTCCCCCAAAGCGAGGAGCAGAGGTCAGGGGTGATTTGCCGGGAAGGAGTCCGGGTGCGGCAGCTTGGGCCCACCTGCCGCCCATGGTGGGTGGGCATCGCTGGGGCTGCCCGCGCCGGCACATCTGGGCAAGGAAGGGTGGCAGGAAAAGCCTGCAGGGTGCCCTGCTGTTCCTTGCAGCCTGTGGACAGGAAGATCTAGGGCATGGTGGGGGAATGACCCATCCAGCCAAGCCGTGGGGTGGGAGCAGGGTCCTTGGTGCAGTGGGGGCAGTGGGTGGTGGGATGCCTTCTCCAGTGGCCCCGGGTGAGACACCTCTGTCTGCCTCAATTTTCTGCTTAAAAAACCTCCGGAAAGACCTGAAAACCTGTGTTCTGTTGTTGCATTCAGAGGTGACACAGTCTAAAGTTGTCTCTACCCATGGCAGGGGTTTCCAACCCAAATCATTCTATGATCTATAACAGTTACAGGGCACTGCCTTCAATTTTCTGTAAGTACCATCCATCATCTGAGTCTTTTGTCCCTTGTCTTTGTGGTGATTCATTTTCTTGTTCTACTAGAAACAGACAGGAAGGTGTTTTTTGATGGTCAAAATCAAAACCCTTTCTTTCTCTCCTGTTTCAGCTTCGGGCCACCTTTTGCATTCACACATCAATGCTGTGGTATCACACCTGATGGTAAACTTTTTGAGCCCCTTGGACCTCTTATTTACCCATCAGACCCTCTCCAGCACTGCCTGCATGCCTGTCTCCATCTGGCAGAGCCCAAATCCTCCTTTCTCCTTACCTCACTGTTTAAATTCATCTCCCACTGGGCTGCTGGCTTTTCCTTGGGAACAAAGCACAGGCCCCTTGAGCAAACACTTCTACCCATCTGTGTCCAACAGCTATGACAAAAAAAGCTCCCCATACGCTAAAGGTCTCCACAATTTTTCCCTAGACCTGATAACACACTTGTCCTTTCTGACTCCCACCCTACTCTCAAAACTATATTTGGTCAGTTTGTCCAGGCTTTAGGCTTACTTATTTACAGACCTTCATGCTACCTGTGGTTCTTGTTGAGTCTCTTTGGTGTCAACCTGCATCTGTTTTCACACAAGTGGCAAGTCTGGGGACAGGCAGGCAAGATGCAGAGAGAAAAGGGGGCTATAAGGGGAGCATAAAGCATTGCTACTTTTTCTAACCAGGGATTAACACATGGTTTTTAAACAAGGGGACTCCCTTCCCAGCTGACAGCAGCAGCTGCAGCTTCTGACTTGCTCGCAGAGTGGCAGGGAATCGAATCAAAGAGAAAAGAAGAAAGGGGACAACTCTTCCTTGGGGAGCAGGAAACACAATACAAGCTATTCTAAAATCCCTGAAAATACTGGCTTGGTTTTAGGTCAGGCTCTCCTTCCTCCTTCTGTCCTGCATGCCCCCACCCCCTCACACACACCCCACTCAACAAAGGGAAATTGGTATTTTTCAAAATTCTTCTCAAAGCCAACCCGGCAGATGGTTCTTTCCATGCCGGGGAGGAACAAAAAGAAAAACCTGCCAGGATACACATCACTGAGATGTGACAAAGATGGGCATGGTGGCTGGCCTTTGACCCAGGGATTTCATAGGCCTATTAAACCATGTGGCCTAGATGGACTGAGTCGACTTCTATCTCCAGCACGCAGCTGCTGTACCCCACGGGCTCGTGCTGAGTATATTAGATTAAGTGAGGTCAGATAGACTGAAAAGAAACAGGGTTTCCATCTCCTACCTTATCAACACCCCAGGACAATCCTCAACACCAGCACCTAAGCATGTCAAAATGAAATTCAGTGGCCAAATTAGCATGTAGATAATAAAACACTTATTTAGAGAGTAATTTGCAACGGTCCTAGTATACCAAAGTCTTGCATATGTGTATGTGATATGAACTCCACCAGATGCAGAAAGCCAAGCGTAAATCACTGTCAGCCCTTCTATCACACTTAAATGCCTCAGGTTGGGCATCTGGCTGTGTTTTACAAGCTGGCCTCCTTTTTCTTTAAAACATCCTCTAGATAACATGAACATCCAAATTCCCATTTTCTTCAAGTGCACCCCAATTACAGTCCGGAGCTCCGTATCCCAAGGACTCCAAGGATGAAGCATGGCTTGGTTATGCACTGCAGCTGCCTGCCAGAGCACAGGGAGCAGCAAAGGACGTGCTGCAGAGCCACCCTGTTCTTTGCAGATTCCCAAGGAGCACGCTGGCAGTCGCTGTCCCCAGTGACTAAGAGCAGCTCCTGCCCACACCCAAAGATGATGACCTAAGGACAGATCTGTCCCTCCCCATCACCCTCTCCCCATTCCCTCCTGTGATGGCTGTGCTGTAGTCGCAGAAGCAAATAGGCTTTCCCACACCCTCCCCCCCTCAACACTTCAAATCAAGAATATAATTACAAGTGGTGCAATGGAATTAAGACCAGAGAGAGAAAAGGCTGGAGGGTGTTTGTCCTGCTGATTACATAAATTATTGAAGAAAAGTATCCCATGGAAAGTAAGAGGCTGTCTTTGGGAAGAGAACTTCACCAGCTGTGTGCTGGTGGACACAATGTCAGAAAATGGACAGGCCAAATTAATTATCCCCATCTAACCTTCACACAACATGGGATATAAGAACCAGAATGCCTTGTCAATCCAACAGCATCAGTTCCCAGTGGAAGATGCAATAAAGAAGTGCCTCCAAGCTCCCTGTTAATGTGGATTAGACAGGTGACTAATGTAGGGACTGTCCCTGCAGCTGAACAGACTTTGGTGGAAGGCAGAAATGAGGGCTGATTAAGACCCTGTTAGTGCTGCTGCTCCCCAGCAGAAAAAAAAAAATCTGCCTCAGTTCTACTTTTGATAGTTTTAGTGTGACCTTTCATCAAATTACCCAGCTGGGAATACAGCAGGTAAAATTTTAGTGAAGCTACCCAGGCTGGCACAATGTTCTACTGAGGAGCAGGGGACACTACTGATAAAAGTTTATTTAGTAACCCCAGTGTAAGCTCTACCTCGGAGGTATGAGGAAACTGTTTCCTACACATCTTCCTGGGAAATGTTTGCCAACCAGGTTACAGAAGTGCCTTCTCACAGAAGCACCAGCTGGGGAGGCAGTGACTCGCCCTTCAATGAAGCAAGGGTGTGATCCTGGTGACTCATGGAAGTCCAGTGCTTGCCCCTCTCCTTGTCAGAGTCCTCAGCATGGAGAGAGGGGGGCTATGTTCTCTGGCTCATTTGCTTGTGCCACCACATTCCTTCTGAAAGCGAGAGCATTGGGCAAGTCAGAATTACCCACTAATCCCCTCAGGGCTGATTCTCATCTTTCAGCCATGTGGAGGGAGAGCAGCTCACATGAAGTTAGGATGCTGTAAAGTGCTGAAATTCCTCAATGAACCACCCAAGTTTATAGTGGTAGAGTTTTTGTAACACCCAATGTCAATAAAAAGATACCATCTCTCTCTGCAAACCTTGCCACCCAGTGAGACAGAGCCATGAGAAACTGATGAGGAGATAATGAGTCCTCCAGTAGACATTCCTCATTCAACTCTTACCACATTTTAGGGTTTACAGACCAGAAGGGATTATTAAGGGCATGTAGGTCAACCAATTGCAGGCTGGCCCCAAAACTCCACCCCTTTATTTCTGCATCTAGCCCTAGCTCTTCCCCAAGATAAGTTTTATTTTTAAGTGAGCAGTGAAGATGCAGAGAGTTAACCATTTTGAAACAAATTGGTCTGTTTAAATGACGGCTAGAAGAGGACTGGTTTTCAGAAGGGCTCTGCACTCAGTGCTTGGAGACCAGGCCAACCCTGGGAGACTCAGCTGTGTCATGGTTAAGCAACGACAGCTCAGTGACAAAAAGTTTGAGGGTTAACCCAGCCTGTGACAGGTTCCTTGAGTGAGTCACTTAATCTCACTGCTCTATTTCACATTCTGTACTAAGAGACAGGATGGTTCCATTTATCCTCGTCTCTGCAGAACTTGTGAAATTCTTGCAGGATGACAGTCTCTCCTGATGCCTTCCTTTGTGCAGGACCTGCCAACAGCAGACATCGATGCACAAGAGCAGCATGGGACAGCACCTTAAAACCCCGTTTGGTTCTGAAAACACTGTGGTTGGCTGTCTATCTTGAATGACCATGTCCTCATGTTCAGCTAACCTGTCTTGGCCACAGACCAAGCCAGATCTCAGGTGTACAATCCTATTTGCAACCTGTAGTAAGATGCCTTAGCCCTCTTGCTGTTCTTTTCACTGCTAGCCCACAGCCCCAAGAAAAAAAATAAAAATAACAACAAGATGTTTGGATTAATACTACTCTGTCCAGTCTGGAGAAGTAGAGTTTGCTGTCCATCCTATATTGAAGCAGTGTCATGCTACTGGTACATGCACCATGGCTTGAGAATCCTTTTCCTCATAGCAACCACCTGCAGCTCAGAGTCTACATATAACCACCATGTAGAAATAGCACTTTATGTCCTGAAATGAAGAAGCCAACAGCCAAAATAGTGCTCTTATTAGAACACAAGCTAACTGGACTCATCTTCGAGGGTCAGATCTGGAATGGAAGCATTTTAAGGTCCAAGAGTTGGAAAGGTCTCAGCATTAAAAATCAAAACAATTCATGTTTATGCTGGATATTTTTAGACCAGTTTCCTAAGGAAACAATGCTAACATGGTCACACTGTGTTTGTGTGTGTGTGAATGCACACACAAAGTCCTTGCCTGCCTCCACAATCCTCTCTTCTCAATATTTTGTCCAGTTTTGATCAAATATGATGCAAAATCACAGTCTTTGGGATACAATATTCTAACATGTTTTATTCAAATTGTTCTCTAGCCAGAAGAAAGGGAACTCTGAGAGGATCTCAAAAAGGACTTGGCTGAAAAGTTCATTCATACTAGACACCAGAGGAGTCACATAGGAGGAAAGTGATCAGAAAACAACCTTCACAAGTCTTTGTTCTCCTAGAAAAAGCAAAAGAAAAGACAAGCTGAGGGCACCAGGTAAAGACACACTTTCCATTCAAATGAACTAAGATGGGACCAGCTTACTGGCTGGGCAGGAGAAAGGGGCCAGCAAGAAAATCATCTGGGAATGAAGCATGGGAGGAATTAGACCTGACCTAGGGGGGCTAGCTGCGTGTGTTGTGTGTGTTTGTATTTGTGTGGAAAAGGAAGTCAAGATGAAAAGTCTGCAGGTAAATCAGAGGGTATCTGTGGTCAGACATGCCTGGAAGGGGAGGAAAGGAAGCACTGCAGGCAAAAGCTGATGCTGGAAGAATACGATCATGTCCATGAAGGACTGACAGCCCAAAACCTCTGCAAATGAAAACAACCAGTTTGCAGCCCTGGGTGTAGATGCCAGCACATCACATCTCTGTCTCTGTTAGCCTGGAGGCCACAGTGCTTTAAAAAAAACACACGCGCAGCAACTTGGTCAAGGGTTTGCACCCTCTCCTCCTGCATTTTGGTGACTGGGGCTAAGGACCTCCACCTGGATCCCCAGCTTCCTGCACCTGTCCCGGTTGCTTCCTTGCAGCACCTCCTCGTTCCCAACACCAGGTCTGTGGATATTTTGTCATGGTTTGAAGAGAAAGACACAGCACAAGTAAACAAGGAAATGTCACAGAAGGCCATCGAAACTCAGCTGTGGGAGGGAGAGACTGCTGCAAAACAAAACCTGTCCTCTACGCAGACAGCCTCCCCAAACCCTGGTCTTACAGCAGCTAATCAAGTACTCCAAGTCTTCCTTGTTTGGCAGTTTGTCTGTGTTCAGCAGAAAAAGCCTGCTTACATTTCCTCAGCCCATCCCATCACAGATAGATGTTTGCTCCTTTAGCACCCACTTGACTGGATTTAAAAAAAAAAAAAAAAGTCACAATTCTTTGGGAGCAGTCAGAACTGAAAGATGGGCATCAGCTGGCTCAGGCAGAGCACTGAGCTGGAAAAGACACTCTGCCTTATTCATGTCACAAGATATCCAGATATCCAGGACATGAGGCAAGACAGACACTTCTCCAGCAAGCTTTGGAGGAGAAGGAATGGTTAAAAGCTGGGCTCAAGCCTTCCAGCTCTCCATGGGGAGGCTTTGAACCACCTTCAGGTGGGACCAGGCTCCTCCAGATGGCTATGTGGGGGATCAAGATGACTCAGCTCCCAGTGTGAGCACCTCAGGTGCCTTCGTGGACCAAGATGAACCTAAGTGGTTCTCAGCTCCTGGAAAAACTGGTTTCTTAAGTGAAGAAATTAATTTCTTCACAAAAACATGACCCAAAAAAAGCAAAAACCAACCAAACAAACAGCAACAACAACAACAACAAAAAAAAAACACACAAAAAACCCCACAAAACAAAAAACAAAAAACACCAAAAAAAACCCCATTCATTCTTGTTCTTTTTTTGCAGTGATCCTAAGATACCTGAAGTGGGAGACCACCAAACTGCAGCTGTTTCATTTGTGCCTTCAATAGTACAGTAGAAAGAAATGCTAGCCTGAAGGGAACCTGGGATGAGTATCAAAGAGCCGAGTTTGTGTAGCTCTGCACCCAGTGCTTGTGTAGAAAGACTAAAAATGCCAGGAGCCTCATGCCTATTAGAGCAGCTCTACATTGATCTCTCAGCTGTTCAAGAGCCAGTTTCAGCTTGCAGGCACTCCTCCACTGTGTTGGCACTTCTGGGGCTCTACCACTATACTATAACCTGGGAGGAGGCTGAGCAGGGACTAAATCAGCACAGAAACAGGTCCAAGCTGAAGGGACTGTGGATGTTCCATCTTTTTTTTTTTTTTNTTTTTTTTTTTTTTTTTGGAAGGGGGGAGGGATGAGGAGAGGGAGGGGAAGAATAAGCAGCCGTAAATCAAGCCCTACCACTTCAAGCAGGTACGACTAACACACACAAGTGCCTTTTTATACTCAGGAGCAAGGACTCAACCCTGGATCACAACAGGAAGAGCTGACTCAGATGATATCTTGCACAGGGATGCCCCTAGCAAAGAGGGATAAGCATGCGTGGTGAGCAATTGGATGATCATGCACACAAATCACTGGGGAGATGAGTCCAGCACAGGGGTAATCCAGCAAGAGCTGTGGATGCACATGAGAACCTGGAGGGAAAGTGCAATGTGCAGTCATCAATAAAAAGAAGGGGGAAGGAGAGGAGGGGGAGCACTTGTGATCTTCTGTGGAAAAAAGGAGGCGTGCAATGATGCCTTTTCGCTGGTCCTAAAATCACGAGCCAGACACAGGTGATAAAAAGGGATTACCTTTACCAGGATCCACAATTTGCCAGGTGGAAAACACCGAAGATGGACCCATAGCTTAACACATACATAATTTTTATATGTTTAGCAAATTATCATATCTGACAAAAATCCCCAGTTAGAGATATCAGTGGTGAGGTAATTCCCTCCCGTTTCAACCTTCTTTCAATTCTCCCTCTTTTAGATTGGAACTAAACTTTGTTTATGGAAATGTGTCTGGGACAGCTAGTTTCAACCTTGGCTTCCCCAAGGATCTAACCTTGGACCCCCAGCTTGGAGACACTATGGAATTTATTTTGTCTTGCTGTCTAATAGAGTAGGTAAAATGCTAAGTATGAATACTATCATAGGCTACAGAGCAACAAATATATGTGTAAAGAATATAGAAATATAACAAAGGTATAAAAAAAAAAGGCAAAAATCAATTTGGCATCAGCAATGGTGAAAGCACATGAATGAGAGAGTCTTCAAGGAAAGGTGAATCACTTTGAAAAAGTTGCATATGTGGGGCAGTGAAAAGGAAGACTGTGAATTGAATTTCAAGGGGGAAAGTGTTAGAACTGCTTCCTGCAGAGAAATGGCAAACACCTACAGAAACTTAAAAAAAAAAAAAAAAGCATTTCTAGAAAATCCAGAGATAGAGTTTCCTCTGACTACACACAAGGAAGCTTTGCTTCCAATTGACTTACTGCTGTGCTTATCTCTCAGCAATAAAATGCATTCACCCATCCCAAGCTCTCAAAAAAGCCTAGTGCAATAATAATTACAAAATCACAAGCTTACATCCTCTGAAGGACGTTATGCATATGATGAAAGCTGCAAAGAACTTTTGTCAGGCTGTGCCTAAAGAAATATGGGGTGGAAAATGTAGTGTTTAAAGACATAAGAGAATAGGAAAAAAAATGCAAGGAAGGGACAAAAAAAGGAAATGAAACAAAAGCAGAGAAATAACTGTTCATCTGGGACTTGTTAAATGCTACATGGCAGGCAGGGAATGCTGATAGGTTGCTTCATTGCCTTTGGTGCCACACTTTTCAGTATTCTTCCAGACTGATAACAAATTTCCTTATCTGAAGGAAAAAGCACCTTTAGTGTTGCTGAGGTGGTTGACTCGAACAACCCTACTGCAGGTGAGAGAGCAGCAGCTGCAGGGCTTGCCAGCATGCCAGCAGGACATCCTCTGGGCTTCTGGCTTTTTTCTTCCCTCCCTCTCCAATCAGACTAAATGAAATTGAGCTATTTGTGGGTTTAGAAGTGGCAACGATTCAGCCCGTTGCATCCCCAGGTGCCAAAGGGTTGAAACAAGAGAAAACTCTTACGGAACATTTGTGCATTTTCCAGCTGCCACACAAGCAGCAAGAGAAACAGCTCTAGCTATAATTCAACTTCTGAGCAGCCCCGGGAAAAGGGTTAGGAAACTACCCTTACTCTTTTTTTCAAGTAAGGGAAGCCGATGTGAAACTTGGCATAGTCTGGACTTAAAAGAAACCCCCAAAAGTTGTTGGGTTGCAGCCAGGCATTCAAGCCAGCAGAGCAGAGATTCCCAATGCTGGTACTCTCTCCTCTGCCTCCCTCCCCACTCTGGGGCATCAGCAACTGCACCCAGCAAGATCCTCTCTTGAATTCCCTCCCCTCCCATTCAGGATCGCATAACATCCCTGGGGCGATTGCTCACACGGAAAAGCAACATGAGGAAAGTATTTAATGCATGTTTATGTCTTTTAATATAGTGTAGCAGCTGGAATCAAAGGCAAAAACCCCGGGCCTCAGCACACGAGCATCGTGGCTCTCCACAGAGTCCCCTTCTAATCACTGCTGCTCTCTGGACCACAGCTTTAGAAATTAGGCACTAACCCCTATTGCCTAATTAGCAGAGCAGTGTAAAGCTTAGGAACAGGCATATCTTCTTCCTCCCTAAGTGGCCACTGAATAAATGCTATATCCCCAGTTCACAGTCCCTTTTTACATTGCTGGCATTACCAGTCCTTTGTGTACCCACATGCTGTTACTTAAATTGCTTCCATGTTTTCATTACTTGCTCTCTGTGCTGAGTGTATTGAAACTCCTGCAAGAATGCTTAAGTGGTATTTCAAAGCACTGGGGACTGCTGGAGATGTAGCTGGAAATATTATGCAACAAGCTAAGGGGATTTTTCAAGTGCAGATAGAGTTTGCACTTCCTCAGGGGAAAAATAAATTTGGGTGCTACTTCATGATGTGCAGGACAATCACTCCCACTCACCAGAGGCACAAGAATGGCACTTGCAGCTCAGTCTGTGTATATTCTCTGCACCCACGAGCAAGGTGGTAAACGCAAATAATGCTCCCATGTGCAAGAAAAATGTCTACATTGGACCAAACTCTCCTGGCAAAAATCCATAAAGGACAGTGAATTCATGCCAGCTGAAGGCCTGTCCTGTTCTTTAAATATGTTGTTCCCTCCTTCTGCTGCCAGGAGCTGCTTTTCTGGAGCTTGTGCTGATTAAAGCAATAGGCAATCAAAACAGCCTAACGCTGAAATTTCAAAACCGCCAAAACCATTTAAATGTGACAAATCACTTGTTTTCCCCCCCCACAACCACTACTGCAGCTCTCAATGGTTCTACAAGTAAATGCAGAGGGTTCCTGTATGCCTTACTCTTCCAGGGAAACACACAGATAGACCAGAGAGCTACATCTCCATGCAAGTTTCAACTTGCTGTTTCCTCCTAGTTATCTTCCCCCAAAAAATTTCTATACCCACCACAAGATAGACACTGGCCATAGAAGAAATCACTCTGCCTGCACAGGAACTTTTCTCCCACTCACTCCCAGCCTCACTTTCTGTACTGCCTTTGATCACTCCTTGATGCAAGGCGCTCACAGCCCAATCCTGGAACCCCACGAACCAAAGGGCAGGTGTGTGTGAAATCCCCCTGGCTGCAGGGACACAGGTCATTCCGCATCCTGGTGATGCAGGCTGTAGGTCTCCATCACACCCCTTGAGATCACAGCACTGGGGTCTTCCAGAGCCCTGCTGGGGACATATCTCTGCCGCAGCTGCGGCTCAGCAGCTGCCGCACGGCAGCCGTTGGGTGTTATGCTAATAGTGCACCGAGGCAGCAGCCTTCTCCCCATCTGCTCAGAGCACCCACCTGCTGGGTGCTGAGGTTGTTTTGTTTTTTCTTTCTTTCTTT
>VWZS01004354.1:79504-97447 GCA_013397075.1 Rhabdornis inornatus
CAGATTAGACCAGTGTTGACCCAAAGCGCTCCCAGCTTAGAACAAGGTGTGTGTGAGCACAACCCCAGCCAGCTCGGACCTCACAGCACAGGTGCAAGCTGGATGCAGCCATGTCTGAGCCTTGATCTGTTTCTTTCAAACTCCTTATTCTCCTGCAATTAAAGTCATCACCCTAAGCATAACCATGCTACAAGGTGGTTTTTTTAGATATTGTTCCCACTGGGTTTGTTTGGTTTTTGTTTGGGGGATTTTTTTGCATGTAACTTCCTTATGCTTAGCTTTATTTATTCAACCTTTTGGATGACCACACAAAATAACACACCTTCCATGCCCATCAGACTGGGTAATAAATAGAAATGAAGGCTCTGATTTTGTGTAGTCATATTCTCCACAGTCCATTCATGGTAGGCAGGGGGTTGCAGTTCTTTTTTTCCCCACTACATTGCTATGGAAGAATTGCTTCTGACACCTATGCTGTCGCTGAGCATAGTCTCATTCTCATAAAACTTCTGCTTCCCCAGAGACCTCTACAAGCATTCAGGGAGGACAGGAAAGTGGAAATTAGTCATTTTTTGGTGCTGAGAAGGCAGCCCATCCTTTTCAATAGGTGGGAAAATCTCTTCTCAAAGTGTTATAGGGCCAAACCTCTTCTGTGTTAAAAAGAGCTACTTCTTTCATGCCCATACACTACATCATTTAAAAGATTACGAGCAAAAAAAATCCCCTTGTTTTTTTTTTTTATTGGTTTGTTTTCAAGTTCAGCTTGTAAGAAAAGTACACTCCAAAAGTGAGTGATGTTAATCTCCCTGTGCTTTGCCTTGAGTCAGTGGGAAATGTCAGGGCTTAAAAAAGTGATTTTGAGTCATGAACATTTTGGTCTCCTCAGTCTGCTGAGGAGGATTTCTCCAGGAAGAGGAAGCAATTAGCCTCTTCAAGGCTTTACAAAGCCATTTGAGCACCGATCACATGTATAAGGTATGGGAGAAGAAGGATCAAAGCTGCATGAGCAGGAAAACCAAGCCATGACTCAAGCCCTGATCAGTGGGTGCCTAAATCCCAGATCAATTTGTCCAGGTTTTGGAGACACTCTTGTGTCTTTTATCAAATCTGGGTTCTGTCTGAACTCATCATGAAGGCCACATGTTACTATGGAGGCAGAGGTGAAGTATTCTTACTATGACCTAAACCAAGTATACTTGGCTAATGCTTACAAAAATTTGTGTCCTCAGCAGTCCTGCTTAATACACTTGAACTAGATTTGGTTTATATACTAAGTGTAGGCAACACTATAGAAAAATCAAGCCAACAGCAAATCGAAAGGGTGTTCCTGAAAACAACCCATATGAAGAAAGGATTTTCTTTCTTTTCTCGTCGCTGAGTAAGTGAAAAAACAAAAAAAAAGTTCAGTTTTTACCCAGACTTAAAGTACCAAAAATTTCTCTGCAGAAGGATATCTCAAGAAAATTATATGCATCTGGAAGAAAATGAGACTTATAAAGGAAGTATTTTCTGTAGCATAACTATAGTGCTACTCACACAATGCTGTAATCAAGAATAATGGAGCCCATCACTCAGAATATAGGAATGAATTCAATTGTTCACCATGTGCATACCTCTATTTTAAAAATGCAGTTGAATGCTTTAACTGCCAAAAGGCTTGAGCATTAGTGCTCAGGCACAAAGCAGTTTAGAAGTGGGCTCCTTCATTTCTCACTCATGTAATCATTAATCTCAAAACTCAATTACATACAAAAATAGAAGAGGCCTGGTTGAACTTTTGATCTCTTCTGAATTGGTTCATCTGAAGGATAGTTCAAGATCATTCCCGATGCATATGTGGCAGTGCAGGATGATACTTGCCTTGTGCTACTCCAAGGCCAAATCTTGCAAAGGCTATGCCTTGGACACAGATTGTTTGAGAAGATTTATTCCTCCCCTCTCCCTCGCTTCCGGGGGAAACTGGGAATATGTAAAAGAATGGGACCTACCTTCTTTTTGGAGTGTGATCTGTCCTCTTCTTTAGCTGTTTTGCTATTTTTCCCAGATCTGGAAAGCTTCTGCTCCCCAGACTGCTTGATGGTGATTTTGATCTCAGGAGGGCAAATATAGTTCTCCAAGTTCTTTGGGGGCTTCTTAGCTCTCTTGGTGGTCTGGATCTTTAGTTTTAAACTTCCCTCCGTGAAATTAGCCTCCTTGATGGAAAACTCCTGCTCCTCCAGGCCGTCTCCCGCCACCCATTTCTCGCTGTCTGCATTGGAAGTAGAATCCACGTCTCTTCCAGAACCCAGCTCATCCTCTTCCTCGGGCTCCAGCCTCTCGCTGCTCACCGGGATCCCTTTCCCCGCGCCTGACGAAGACAGCATCGTCTCCCCTGCACAGCCCGAGACAGGCGAAGGCTTCGTAGAGGTGACAGCAGCTGGCAGAAAGTCTGCTTCACCTCCCCTTTGCCGGGAGCTGCTCAAAGTCTCTCTGGGCTCCATGGCAATACCACAACTCCCTGGAGTTTGGTCGGAGGGAAGGGGAGTACGGGAGGGGATGAGGGAAGCAAGGGCAGATATGATCCCAGGGAGCGAATGGCAACTGTCCACCAAATTCAATGTCCCGGTCACCCAGAGGCTGCAAGATGCTCAGAAGAGACCAAATGTGCCACTGTCAAAAGAAAGGAGAAAAAAAAGAAGTTAGCATGTACACACACGTATCAAATGAGTGCGGAGATGTCTGAAACAGGGCATGGGGCACATTCAGGCTTCCCTTGAAGCAAAATGGGAACCAAGGCTCACCAGCATTTCTGAGGGCTGGATCTGACATCACAAAGCAATGAACAATAGCCAGGTGTATTGTTAAATTGATGACAAAGAACATATATTAAAGAAAACAAAAACAAAAAAAAAACAAAAACAAAGAACACCCAAGCTGTTGTCTAAATGTAAACATCTTCAGCTCGACTTATGCAATGGATGAGAGGACAGCCAGCTCTCTACACCCATGAACCTCCTCATTACCTCAACATACTCACTGTCACAAGGTTTCCAGCGGGGAAAAAAAGTAAACTCAGACACTTGCCTTGGGTTAAACAATAACCCAGTGATCAGAGCACAGAAAACATGGTGCTGCCCTCTGAATCAGCAGCAGAGTTTCAAACTCTCTATTTCCTCACTTCCCAGGTGTGAGAGAGACATGCCCTTGGCTTCCAGCTATTCTGAAGGGGATCCTGATTTGGATGAATCATTCGTTAGAGACCAACTGCAGCCCAAGATGATGTGTGGGATACTGGAGTTGCAGAAGGATCCACCTGGGCTTCTTTCAGGGCATATCAGTGTCCCAAGCATTAAGGTGCATGGAGGAAAGCTAAACTCAAGGTTTTCCAGCGTTCCTCATGCCCTCACTGTTCTGTGGAAAACCCTTGGGTTGGATGATGCATAGACAGTGCTCTCAACCTTGCAAATTTTATCCTTCTTTAGAACATCAGAGATGGAACCCTTAAAGATGGAAACACTCCTGCTTGGTAGCTTACAGAGCCTCAGTTAAAGGTAAAGGGAGAAGCCATGAATGTTCAGTTGAGGCAGAAGTTGTACTGCCCAAGGACATCTTGTTAAGAGTAATACTTACGGAGTGTTTTAAAAGGTATTGAGGTACTTTCACGCACCATCCCTAAAACTCCCCTATTGCCACACCACACACACACCGCTCATGGCAATTTCAGCCACAAAATTAGCAGAAGAATCCACAAAAGTGTAAGTCTACAAAATCAGTACAGAGAAATAAATACATTTTACACTACTTTAGGAAAAACAGTTCCCCAGTGGATCAGAGGAGTCGCACTTCTGGCAAATGGAGGCAGAAATTAGAAGGCACTGCCAGGAGTAGGTGCTGGGGGTGCAGACTGAGGAGTAGCTCCCTGCTAGATTAGCTCAGCTACACTTGACCAACTGCCATCAAGATCTGAGCACAGCCAGGGATTTCCCAGGTCATTCTTGGCAGCAATATGCCATAGAGAAAAAACAAAAATTATCTTGCTACCTATCACCAAATCAGAACAACAGTGCCAATGTACACTACTGTAAAGCACAGCTCGCCTAGAAGAAACACATGTCCTTGTACCACTGGCTTCTTTTTGCTTTTTAAAGGTACCTTGCAGGAGCTTGGAATTGAACAGGAAGTAATAGCAAGTGTCTTTTATTAGTTATAGATCCACATTTGCATTGGAGTGTGGCCGTGTGTCATTTGTCTGACCTGGGCATGTATGGCTACTTGTGGAAAGTCCTCAGTATCCTAAATCTCCATGAAATCAATAGGGGACCTCCACCCAGCTCCCAGCAGACACAAATTCAGATAAAGTTCCCATAAATAGCACAAGCTGACAACCCAAGCAGAAAGAAAAAAAAAAAAAANTAAAAAAAAAAAAAAAAAAAAAAAAAAAGAGAACTTGTAGCTGCCATCTGGCCTTAGGGATGGTTTCTGTAGCTCACGGGAGATAGAAATACACCACAAAAACACTCATACTTGAGATGCATATCTCCTGGCAATAGTGGAGAGACTCATTTCCCAGAGCTGGTGTCACTGGTCTCGTTTGAGATGATCTTGAGGAACTAACAGATCCAAGGTCACATGCATGCCTGCCTTGACTCACCCTGTGGTCAGCTAGCCTCTCCAGTTCAGCTCTGGGAAGCAAGGATCACACTTATGTCCTTCAAAGCCTTTGCAGAGTGGGCTAATTAATGCCCTTACATAGTTTTGAACCCAAACCATGTGGTAGCTGCTAATTACTGACACAATTAGTACACGAAAGCCACCCAGTTGCGAGGAGCTGCTCCACCTAATTGACTGACTTTGAACCTTGCCTCTCCTTGTTCCTATGGAGGTGATGGGAGTCAGAGACACCTTTCTCTTCCAACCGGCCCAACCAAGGAAAAAAAAAAAAAATAGTTCTCTTATTTATCTGCCGTTTTACATTGTTAATCTACGTGGAGAGGGACACAGTGTACACAATCTCCTGGGCTGCCACACAAACACAAGGTGGTAAAAGCTCGGTGGTGCAGCATTCCAGGGAGTTACCGCTCTGGTATGCACGCATGTACAATGGGCACTCTGTGCTGGCCTCCGCCCACAGGTTTTAACCTCTCTCACTGCTGACTGCAAAGAGCAGGCTCTGGAGCAGCTCAGCAGGATGAGCCCACAGCTATCAAGGGTGCAAGGGAGGGAAAGCTGCCACTGCCATAAGGAACCAACCCTCCTGGGACCCTCACCTGAACGGGAGCTTAAATGCATCTCAAGGCTCCGGGACAGGAAGAGTCATTCAGGTTTTGAGTCATTGGGCAGTGTTTTATGGAGGGTGAATAAAAAGCCAGGCTTCTGCTCTGAAGTCTGGTTATGAGACACAAATGCTGGATCATAATGTCCAAATACTCATCCCTGCTCGGCCATGTGCCCCCAGCTCAGCATAAAGAAGCAACAGATAAATAAAGTCATAGCATTACACCCAGATGAATTCATACCAAATCCACCTTAAAACCCAACTTAAAAATATTGGCCTTCTGTTCTGCCAAGAGTCTGCAGATGGTATCACCAGACCCACAGGTAGCAACAAATAACCTTGCACTCAAATGCTGCGCCCAGAATTAACTGGGTCATTGTTTTAGATATCTCCTTACTCTCCTTCAGGGTTAATAGTTAAATGACTTGGGTGCAGGGACATCATACTCGTCTTTCTAGTTTGGGCAGGCTACCTGTGCTTTGACTAATTAGAAATCTCACTTCAGGCCTCTGAACGTGTAACCTCTACTGGAAACCTCCCCTCTACAGGGTGCCTGCAAGCAGAATCACAGAATGGTTTGTGTTGGAAGGGATGCTAAAGCTCATCCAGTGCCACCCCCTGCCATGGGGAGGGACACCTTCCACTGTCCCAGGTTGCTCCAAGCCCTGTCCAACCCATCCTTGGGCACTGCCAGGGATCCAGGAGCAGCCACAGCTGCTCTGGGCACCCTGTGCCAGGGCCTCCCCACCCTCACAGGGAAGAATTTCTTCCCAACATCCAATTTAAACCAACTTTCTGTAGGTTTAAAGCCATTCCTTCTTGTCCTGTTGCTGGAAGAGCTCTTATTTCTATTTTAAATACTCGGGACATGAGGTATGTCTAAACTTCTAAGTGCTGATCCAAACTGCCCTTCCAGGCCTCCAGTGCTGACCAGCATCAAGTCCCATTCAATAAGCAGCTACAGAGGTGTTTTACCATCCAAATTAAACTCACGGAGGAAAGTGCTACTGCTAGCAGGCTTCCTGCAGTCAAGTTAAATTTGAGGAGGATAATTCACAGGTGAATGACAATAAATTTCACAGAAGTTGGCATTAGCTCTTAATTAGGGTGATATTCACACTTCCTCTGATAAGTACTGAGAAATAATCAAACGCCTGCTTGCTCAGCCTTGTTACCAGTGCTCACATTTCTTATCAGCTCCTCAGGGCACCTCAAACACTCTTCTGGAGGCAAAGGCCTTCAAGTACAAGACCTCCCTTTGGGTCATACTGGATGTCTCCTATTAAGGGTTCTGAATATGCTCCCTTCTTCTGCCTCAGGCAACCTGGTGCTTGTGAGTATTCAGATGCCACAGCTATAAAGTGACTAAAGTGAAAATTTGCCAAGGACAAAAACAGAGGGGAGAGCCAATAGGAGGGAGGAGAAATCCACCTGCTTGGGATTGTCTGTGAAACGAAGCTTGGCATAGTTTTTGCCTTGAGCTTGGATTCAGTGATCTTGAAGGTCTTTTCCAACCTTAGTGGTTCTATGATTTTGTGATTCTGAGTGTGACAGCAACCCATTAAGAGCAAGCAAACACTGTTTCGACACCAGCAAGCAAGGCAGGCTCAGATGCCCAGTGTTTCTGCCGTTCCTCTGAACTGCTCAAGCACTAGGAACACCGGCAGGGAGGTGGGAGCAATATTTAGAGGTGCTGCCCAAATCACTGCTACACTAACACCACTGAGTAACTACTGAGACTGCTTTAATTTAATGCATAGAATCCAAAATGAATGGGAGAAAAAGAAAAAAAAGTCTGTTGAACAGGTTCAGGTGAGGGGAAACTAAGGCACATGTCTGAGGCTTGTAGGGGATGCAAAGTGGAGGTCACAGCTTTTCAAACTCTGTGTCTGTCAGATTGCCTTTGGATCTTCCATTCTCCCATGGGACACTGCATTAAATCTCTAATCTCTGCACTATATCAGGAATCCCAGAACTCTCTTTACATTCCATCCTTCTAAAACCATTTACCACAAAGCACTGGAGACTATGCAGTACTGTTTAATGATGAGATTTCACCTTTCACTCCAAAGACACCCATGGTTGCTTCCATGGTCATATATGACAGTGTGGAAATGCAGCTGCCTCTGGGCCAGAGGCCAATGGACAGCCCATGTTACAGCCAAGGGCAAGTTTTTGTCAGAAACCTGCTTTTATAAGCAGTGTCTGTGAAACTTCACAATTTGTCATGGGTCTTAAAAACCCAACATCCCAGCACGTGACAACCTGCACTGAACCCAGTTAACCCATATTGGAGTACAAAAATGGCCCAGCCTATTCCTTCATTATTGTTTTGCAAAAAGAAGTTGGAATTTCATGCTTGGTTGTGTTCTCTGTCCATGCACTGCCAGATAGCCAGCAGCATGACTTTGATGCTGATCAGGAACAGGCATCTGATCACACTTCTGTGGAATGGGCAAGCACACAATATGAGGCTTGAAATTTTCTTCGTGATGACTTAAAGGCAGTTCCAGAGGATGGGAAAACTTGTAAGCCATAAAGCCAGCATGGTGCAGACAAGTGACATAACATGACACAGTACAAAGTCTGCTGGGATAAAATTAAATCACTGCAATTTTTATTTTTTTTTGAACCAGTATGAGTTTATACTGGATCAGTATCATGTACCAGTACTGTGTTTAATCCACAGCTCAGAGCCCTGGAGCTAGATTTGTAGCAGCTTTGGACCACAGCGTCTCATGCTTCCTGAGGCCATGATCCTCTGAAAGAATAACCCAGCTTTGGCAGGGAGCTCAAATAATGGCTGTGGCAGTTTTTTTTCTGTCCACATTATGGATCACACAGGAAACACTCTCTCCCTGTCACCTGCCTTGTGTCCATCTAACTAAGGTATGTAATTCATTAATAGAGTGAATTTAAAGGAGATACGTGATTCTTCTTCACATGGTCCCTCTATCTCCACTTCTGCTTTTGTTCAAATCCTTCTAATGCTGCCTATGATTTTGCATGGATTATGTGAACACTTTCTACAAAGGGACAAGATCCAGATTTGGGTTATCCACATGAAAACATGGAGCAAGAGTTAATGGCAGTTGCCAGAAATATAATCTTCACTTGTTTCTATCAGATTGTGCTGAGTCCAAGAGTTACCATCTCTCTGCACCTCCTGAGCAGCACTGACTGATGGTTGTGCCTCGGTGTGTCCAAGTCTGGCAAAGGTAGCCAGGAGAAGTAACATTGGAGGGAAAAAGACATGGTAAACCAAATATCTGTCTCAGCCAGATGAAGCTGCAAGCATCCTGCCCAAGACAAAGAGGCAGAAATAAATGAAAATCCAAGCTCATTGGTAATTGCAGAGGCTTGTAAGTGTGCACATTACACACACATGTATCTGTCTTCTCAACATAGACACATTTAGAGTAGATTATGGAATCATATCTGACTCCATAATTAGGTTTGAGACTTTATAATTAGATCAGATAGTCACCTTTCTATATAAGTAACTAACTATCATACATGGCTTGCAGGAGGGCCAACTGAATGATTAAACAACTGACATGGTCATAAATCACAAGGACAATAAAAGCAATACTGCCCAAGGTACCTCTGTGGTAACTGCCAGTGTAGCAAAGCACCCATCTGCAGGAGCAGGAGAGGTGCCCATCCTGCTGCCCAAGGACTTTTACCATCTCCTGCCTGAGAACTCTACCAATGTTTTGTAAATCTACTCACTCATAACCTAAAGCTCTATCAGAGTGTTGGGAAACGGGGTGCAGTCATCAGACCTGTGAACACCCTCTCACAGAGGCTTCTGGTCTCTAAAATGATCAAACTCCTCCCACTTGTTCCCTTTGAGGTAAGCAACAAAAGTTTGGGTTGTGTTGGAAGAGACCTTAACAGACATCTTGTTCCAACCCCCTGCCATGGTCAGGGACATTTTCCACTAGACAAGGTTGCTCCAACCCCAAGTCCAACCTGGCCTGGACCACTTCCAGGCATTTACAACTTCTATAGGAGATCGAAGTGTAGCATTAGATCCTAATGGCATCAAGAGCTGGCATGTGGTTTTTGCCCATTTTCCTTGTGAACATCAGGCCTCCAAGACACTGAAAAGCAGAAAGAGATGGCAACTGTTCCTCAGCTCACTACAACACAAAAAGTCAAGCAGGTAGATTTGCCTAAGTCAGGTCAACACCAGGTTGCTGAGCTCCCAGACCAATCATCATCACTGCCAGCGTGTTGCATGATTGGAGGTGACTCCTGGGATGACCCAAGAGACCACCCTGAGCACTCCGCTGGATGCAGCAGAGTGTGTGCCACTGCAAGGACAAAACTTATTCCATTAACAACAGCCATAAAACTCTTTGGGAGGAAGTGTCAATGTGCACAGAAAGGGACTTAAATACTTACTACATTCCAGCCAGCCCTTGCCAAACACACCATCCTGGAGGTAGCGGCAGCTACTCCAGGCTACAAATGGAAAGTTTTATGGGTATTTAGGGAAAGGTTATTGGCACAGAGATCAGCCACAGAAAGCAAAACCCTGTACAGTTCCATCATCTGTGTTACCAAACTTTCCTAGATTGACTCTGCTCTTGGACAGCTGCCATCATACACAGTAGCCTCCTTCTAACACCATCGTGGCAGGGCAGTAATCTCTTCTTCTCCCTCTGATCAAACATTTCCCTCTGCATCACGAAATGTGTGGAAAATTATCTCTCTGCTTAAATCGTTAATGAGAGTTTTGTTTTTATTTACTGCTGCTGTCACAGGACTCCTTCTTTCACCTTTTTTTTTTCTAGTCTTCTCCATTATTTCATTTTTGCTTGCATGTGTGCCAAATAGACCAGTTTCCTCTTCCTTTGTGAAAAACAAAGAAATAAATAAAATCTAACAACACATCTGATAGGGAATGCACCATGTCTTGGCTCAGCATCCAGTCCTCAGAGCCGTAAGTGATGGCACAAGGAGAACCTAAAAGGCTTCACTCCAGGGTCTATCCCTTGCCTAGTCTGGAGTCTGTACAAACAGTATATCCCATATTACTCCATTCTGCATGCTTCAGATGATGCTGGGAGTAAGAAAGGTTGGGTTTTGTCCATTCAGGACACTGCACTGTGTGTTTCCATGCTGAGTAGTCAGTGGTGTCTTGCTTGGTGCTGTATAATACACTGAGCACCCCCAACATCAAGAGGGGACTGTGAGAAAATGAGTTGTCTAAAGGGCATATCAGAAGAATAGCAATAATTTGGGGTATTTAAAGGAAAGCATTGGAACTGCTTTGTCCTGCAGAGTACACGAGTCTTTTGGGGAAAGACAGTGTCAGGGCCAGAAATACAAGAAATTGCCTTAAAGCCTCATAGATAGAGGAAGAAGAAAAATCAGGAGGCAAAAGCAGCACAGGACACAAGTGGATGCAGCTGGATGCACGTGGGACAAAGAGCAGCCCACAGTGCTGGGACAGTGATGTCAAGAGGCACAAAAACATTAGTTGGGAGCATGCTGATTGAAGGACCTGAGGACAGGAATAAAGGCAAGATAACTGGCAGCTGCTGTGGGCAAAGAGAAGGAGCACCTTTGCCTCTAATGAGGCTGAAGAGGAAGTGGTTACAGAAGTGCTGTGTGAAGTTGAGTCAGAAGGAGATAAAAGCCTGCTGAGTATCCGCAAGCCTTTCAGCCTCTCAAGCTCAATTACTTTACTGTGCTCTTTGCACACATCGGGCTCCCTCCAAGGCAGCACAGAGGGTCAGGAGCCCCAGATTCACCACTCAAATCCCTATTGAACAGGACCAGCACTTTGGATTATTATTCCCTTAGACTCATAGAATCATGAAGGTTGGAAAAGCCCTCTAAGTTCATGGACTCCAGCCATTCCCCCAGCACTGCCAAAGCCACACCATGTCCCCAAGTGCCACATCCACACATTATTTTGAACACTTCAAGCACGGTGATTCTAACATTTCCCTGGACACCCTGTTCCAATGCCTGACCATCCCTCCAGGAAACAATTTATTCCTGTTATCTAATCTAAACCTCCCCTGGAGCAACTTGAGGCCATTTCCTCTCATTCTGTCACTTGTAGTATTTCTAACACCACTGGGTCCATGAGGATGCTAAAGGCTGGGATGGGATCAACACCTGGGGAGGAATCCAATGTCAAGTCAGTCATGAGTACCACCTCTCTTCATCAATGACCCATGGATTGCTGTCTCTTAATGTGAATGTTCACTTTGCTCCCAGCCAAGCAAAGTTTGGTCTGTGGGCTCTGTTGGGTCAAGAGAACCCTGAACTGAGGTGTCTGTGCTGCTGCTCCCCATCTGGAGATGGCTGTGGGTTTGAATAATTCCTCAGTTCCTACCTAGAAGCATGCTACAGCTCATTGTTATTTTAATTTTTACTCACACTACTTTTTTTTCAAAGATTTTCCTTAAGGTCTTTGGGAGGTCTGTTTGCTGAGCTAAGGATAAGAAAATGTTCTGTCCTAAAAGTCACAAGTAGAAGACAGCACGTTTTAAGAGCAGATGTCTCTTCAATGCTGGTGATAGATGTGGAGAAGCAGGACTCATACTCCTGTGAGTACCTCCTATGACACAGAACTCTAATCTAATGTAACCAGGACCTGTGAAAAAATGCCACTTATGACTTCTATCCAACAGGATTTGTTGGGCCAAACCCAGCAAATGTGTCCTTCTCTTTAAGCCAACAGACTACAAGAATACCATTGGCTTCAGGATGTCTACAGCCTAATCTGTCATGGCACCAGAAACTATGGCCTCCAATTTTTGTCTCACTCAAACACCAAAAGATGGCAGAGGCCATCAAGAACCCCTGTATCCATATGATAGAGACTGCTGTCCTCTTTAAAAGCATGCAGTTAGAATAATTTAAAAAGGGAAAGTGTTTCCTTTTTCCACTCTCACTTTTTTTGAATAAACTGAAAACAAAAGTGATAGCTGGAGAGGCTTACTCAACTTCTCAGGAAGAAAATTGCCATGAAACAGAGAGAAAGCATGCAATTTTTCAGCCCATTAGTTGAAGATTTATAGAAATTACAAAGATGTGAATGTATGGGTTAATATTTTAAACTGATTTGCAACCTTAGGAACAATGAACATGTATAGTAACACTTTGCCCAGATGCCTACAACACTTTGCATGTGTACAGTCCTGTTTGAACACTTACTGAACTCCCCCAGTTAAGCTTTGTATGTCTGATCCCTTCTGAAAAAAGAACTGAGGAATTCAGCAGAGAATTATTCCCAGTACAGAATTCTATTGAATCCCCACTATAAAGCTCTATAGGAAAGCTTTAGGGAGAGAAGAAAAAAAAGAAAAAAAAAAGGAAAAAAGGGAAAAAAAAAAAAAAATAAAAAAGAAAAAGCCAACCAAACAAAACCCTACAGGAAGGGTTTCCTTGTCTAGGAAACTAATAGGATTTCAGATGAGTTTCAGTGGAAACCCCACTGCATTGTCCAAAGCCAAGTATTTAGTGAGTCTTGAGGGGAGGTAGGCATGGATCACAGGATCATTCCAGAATACACTGGGTCTGGAAACACAGAGGGAAGTTAGGCCAGTGTCCAAATCTTAGAAATCAAATCAGTAGGACATTCAGGATATGTGGATTCATATGGAGGGAAGACGTGCCTATGATGCCTTGCAGCTTGACCTCTGGGCGAGTATCATCATTTTCCCCCTTCCATCTTAAAACTGGCTTCTCCATCTGCTAAAATGCCAGGACAGAAAGAGAGTGATTCATTGTGTACATATATATCTCAGTCTTAAAGGTTAAGGTTAACAAAAATTTCAAAGTAACTTAAAACCTCAGGCTTCCGATCTTTAACCCATCTCTAATTTTGAGGTATTTGAGTGAGTCCTGCGTTACCCCATGCTTGCCTACCACACATTCTTCTGAAAAGATTTCCCAAGCACTGTTACAAGTTATACCATACTACAGTAGAGGAAACTTTGCTCCTGTTGCTGCCATCCTCACAGAGCCCTTGTCTGCCCAGAACTGCACAGCAGCCCTTATGGAATCAGGAATTTGCTCTTTCAGAGGCACTGAGAAGATGAGTAAATCACACCACGACAGTATTTAGCCACAATCCCACCTCTTTCTGTTTTTTCTTTTCCCAAGCCATGTCTTGGGCCTCCTCATGCTCTGGTGCTCACCAGGGCAGGTCAGAGCCTTGTTGCCACCCTAGACCTCACATTTGCATGGAAACTGGCCTCCTCTTGCATGGCTTTTCCACATATTGTGCTTGCTTTCAAAGGGGTGCATCAGACTCAACAGCCCTACACAGGAAAAGGTAACTCAGGCTCATCCTCACCCTCTGCACAACTCCTGTATTCCCTGAACAACTCCTGTGCTGGATGCACAAATACACAAGCCCCACCAGTGTCTACTCATGAGCAAGAGTAAACCTGACCCAAGGATGTGTGAGCAGCATCAGGGGCTGTATTCCCCGAGTATTTCTCTGGCCACCTTTCCTCTTTGGTCACCTGCTCTTCTTCAAAGTTTCTACTTGGTCTTTTGGAGAGACATAAAAGACAACAAAACCCTAAATGAAATAATGTCAGAAGATTTCTTTTCATACCCAGTCATTCCAAACCTTACTGAAAAACTCATCATTGCATTTGGACAATCTGTCCTCCAAAGTAAATCCAGTTCCAAAAGGGCAAAATAGCTCCTAACTGTTCTTTCTCAAGAGCTGATAAATAGAAATTAGCTACTTTCTTCACTCATTTCCTCAGCTCTGAAAGATAACCTGTATTATTCTGACTGCTTTTATTCAATTTAAGAAATTATTTTGTCTTTCCCTATTCCCCCAGCTGTTTATTCCCTTAACTTTTTATTCCCTTAACTTTGTACTCTCCACAACCAGGCAAATGTGAATTCAGAATCCAGGTACCTGTGTCACAGCTGTGCTTGGTCCTAGCATCCAGCAGACCTCTAAGCAGGTCCAAAAATGCAATGAATTTTTGAAGGCACATCAGGTGAAGCCTTCTCATTGGGAGGCTAAAGAAACAATCTCCAAGTGTTGCTAACCACACACACTTGCAAACTGATTTAATGTCTATATCAGAAGGGAAAAGAGCCCAATATCAAATGTTTGCAAATCACTTTCAGATCTGACAGTTCCCCCAGGCTCAAACACTGAATTGAGGGATTTTGAAGTCCATCTTTAATCAAGGTGACAATTTCCTAAAAGCGTAAGTCATTTTATTTCCTCAGCAAGAGTAACGGGAAAGAAAACTCTTTCCTATCAAGCCGGAAAGAGGGAAAGTAATGAGAACAGCACCTACAATAGCAGCAAAACCAGTCCCAGTAGAAACCACAAGCCCTGCAGCAAAACACTGGGAACCTTCTCCACTAAGTTTCTCCCACAGAGTCTCACCTTCCTCTCTCACCTTCCTCACTTTGGACTAGCTCTAAACTTTGGATTTATGCTGCCCTAAGGTTGCCTGGACTTCCCAGCAATGAGGCTAGACCTTACCATGGATTTCCTCTGACTACTTACTATTTTATAGGTCACCTATATTAGAAAAATATTCCTCCCTGAGAGCATGGGGAGGCCCTGGTACAGCTCGTGCAGAGCAGCTGTGGCTGCCCCATCCCTGTGGGAGTACAAGGCCAGGTTGGACAGGGCTTGGAACAACCTGGGACAGTGTAAGGTGTCCCTGCCCATGGCAGGGAGTGGAATGAGGTGATGTTTAAAAGCCCTTCCAACACAAATCTCTCTGTGATTCTATGATTTTTGCACACAGATTTGCTGCCCGCACCTCATCACCAGAAGCATACTTAAACACAGCACTTAAAAATCTAAAACCCTGCATGCCTATATGCTATGGTAGGCAAAAATGGTGCTGCATTTTCTGAACACAGCTTAAAATCTGTCCCTCCATGCTTCATGGAGTGCATTTGGGCAGTTATTAATTCTGCCTTTCGACATCATTGCAGACCCACAGATCAGAGATACTCCAGAGATGGGTAGTTAACGGGGCACCAGGAAAAAAGCCTAGGCATATGGTCAAACAAATCAGTCATCAGTTCACTGGGACAGTTTTCATCTCCATTACAGCAATCTGTTGGATCCAAAAACTGTTTTTACATGGTTCATTAGACAATAGCCTTTCTTGCTACTAGTTAGGTCAAGAGTCAAAATTGCTGTGTAATTGCAAGTCTCAGGGCACAAGGCAAGAGTTTTTCAGTCCTGGAGGATATTGTCCAAAGGGGAAAGAAAACAGAAGGGAAAGATTATGTATGAGCAATTGAGCCCTACTGAGAGGGCAAAAAAAGTCACTGAAACTGGGATTAGGCAAATCTAGTAATGGAAAACAAGAGTCCTGTTGGTAAATTGGCACTTGCACCAAAGAGATGTGTGTGGTGAGGAAAAGGAGCTCAAAGGATGGGTCAAAAAAGAGCAGAAGAGGAGATAAAGCAGCATCTGAAGTCAACAATTTATGTTTGGACCTTTTTGAACATTTAATTCCTTGAGTTAATTAAGCACATGGCAATAGCAATTGTTAAACAAGAACAGTTCCCAACTTAATCAAACTGTGTTACTGAAAAAAATACAGAGCAACCTCAGTAGAGAAACCAGTATATATCAAATCAAGCTAAATAGCTCAGTTATGATCATTATTAATAATAAATCATGGCCACTGGTTTTTTGTTTGCCAACAACCAGCATAGTTTATGGCTCTGCACAAACCTAACACACCATTTTATAGCATTTCAAAAAGTGCATCCTCCTAAAATGATAATGTGTTAATAATCTATGCTGGGTTTTTGGCAGGAATCAAAAAGCTCAAACGACTTGAAATAACATCAGCTAAAAATTATTTATTCCCCATCCCTAGTTGCAGAGAAAACAGAGGTTTTCTTGGCTCAGTTACTTCTCAATAGACTTCTGGTTTCAATTAAAACTTTGAGTCTGAGAAGTTTAAAAAAGAAAAAAAAAAAAAGCTGAAGCCAATAAGAGATGGAAGAGAAGTCTCCATTCACTGAGTGTTTCTGCTTTTGTTTTTTTCCCTATTTTTACATAACCCTTCTGAGCTAAGAGCACAGATTAAAGTACAAGTCCATTGTGTGGACGGGTTTTTTTTTAATCCTTTCAGCTAAAAAACAAATGGGGATGAAAAAAGTTTCTCCTTAGAGTGGAAGGGGGTTTATGATGAGGGGTGTAATCTCAGCACAGGCTGAGGGAGTGCAGAAAGATGTGCATGAAACAGACACTTGCACATTTTCTCAAGAACATGTCCAGTCCCTGGAAGTGTCCAAGACCAGGCTGGATGGGGCTTGGAGCAACCTGGTCTAGACGAAGGTGTCCCTGCCTTGAGGGGAAATGGGGCTGGAATGAGATGAGCTTTAACATCTCTTCCAACCAAAACATTCTATGATTCTGTGATTCCCTGATGGGAATATATTTTTGCTGTCCACAATAAAGGGTCCACTTATTTCCTCAGGTTCATGCTGTCACTACCTGTCTCTAGACACCTGATAATGCCATTTCTGTAGCCTGCACCAAGTGAGTTCTGCATGCGGGGGCTTTCAAATCAGTAATCGTTCCCATTTGGGCCCACGATATTCCACACAGGACTGGATTTGCCAGCAGCCCTTTCCTCCTGGAGCAATTCCATCCTTACCGGGAGGCTCGGATGCTCTCCCTGACAGCGGAGCACTGACCGGCTCTGCACTCTCCTCTCCCTGCTCCTCTGCATCCTTGCCCGTGTGACACACGGCTAGAGGAGAAGGACACACAGAGGGTCCCCCCCCACTCCAGAGCGGGCCGGTGGTTAATGAAACACCTCTGCATACCGGGAGAACAGCCTTCCAGGCTCCCCTACCCTCCTCCCTTCACCCTCCCACTCCTCCCAGAGCCCGGCTGGGTTAGCCCTGCTGGCGGCAGCCGCGGGGACACCGCCACCCCACGGTACCGGAATGGGTGGGTACTCCCTTCACATCCCCCGTGCGCATCCCTCAGCCACGAAGCCCCTCTCATCACCCCTCCCGGGGCCAGGAGAACCTGCCCACCGGGGGTGTCCGGGTCGGGTGTGCCCTGTCTCCCCGCCGCCTCCCCGGGTTGGGATCCCGGCGGCCAAGTGCCCTTTGAGCATCAGGCGTCAGGCCCGGGATTATCGGGGCCGTTTATTTGAAGCGGAAACGAATCGGAAATCCTTCTCTCAACTGCCTTTTGGAGACATAAATACAGCAGGCAGGGGCAGCGCGGGGAGCGCCGTGCCCGGTGGGGCGGTGGGATGTTGGGATGCAAACACACCGACACGCTCAGGCTGGCACACACACTCATTCACACCGACACACGCTCGCACCCGGGGCAACAAGGAGTGCGGGGGACCCTCAGGAGGAACCCGGCGAGGAAGGGGTGTGAGTGTGAGTGCGAGTGTGAGTGCGAGTGCCCGGCGCTGGGCAGGAGCCTTGCGCCAGGGCTGGGGTTGACAATAGCCGCCCGCGGCTGCGGGCTGTGTGTTACCCCCTTCTTCCCCAAACCACCCCCCAGCCCGCTGATATCGGCGGCATTCAGCCTGCCCATAGCTGAACTCCGCTTCCACCCCTTGTGGGGGCACAAGGGGCCACCAGGGTCCCGGGGGCGGCAATCACCGGCTTATTTAAGAGCCATTATCCAGCCACAGAGCGTGGTGGGGGTGGTGACGGAGGGGGTGTCCCGCTTC
>VWZS01004355.1:10137-32958 GCA_013397075.1 Rhabdornis inornatus
TAATATATAAATATATAAATGTTTGCATGAAACATACAATGCATGTGAGTTTATTAAAATTTCCAAATACATAAAAATAGATAAAAATAGATAGAAATAGATGATAGAAATAGATAAAAATAGATAAAAAATAGATAAAAATGTTAAAGTGAGTTACTGCAGCTGTGCTGTGCCCATGGTGCCAGCACCTCCCACAGCCCCCCCTGCTCGTGCATCACCTCCCTGCTGGACATGGGGTGCTCTGGGGAGGGGAGAGCCTGTCCCTGTGTCTGTGTGTCTGTCCCTGTGTCCATCTGTCTGTCCCTGTGTCTGTGTGTCNAGCAGCCCCGGCCCGCTGGCCAATGTCCCCGTGTGTCTGTGTGTCTGTGTGTCTGTCCCTGTGTCTGTGTGTCCCTGTGTCCGTGTGTGGTGGCCAGCAGCCCCGGCCCGCTGGCCAATGTCCCCGTGTGTCTGTGTGTCTGTGTGTCTGTCCCTGTGTCTGTGTGTCCCTGTGTCCGTGTGTGGTGGCCAGCAGCCCCGGCCCGCTGGCCAATGTCCCCGTGTGTCTCTGCAGGCGCAGGCCGCGGGCTCGGCCCAGCCCTCGCCCAGCCATGGCCGCCCCCCGGCCTTGCCCGCGCGCTCGGCCTCGGCCGGCTCCACTCCCACACACGGCGCCCAGGACGGCCTGGCCGCACTCGGGGGAGACGGGCACGAGGCCTTCACACAAGGTGAGCACCGGGGCCGGGCACCACGGGCATGGAGAGGGGACAATGGCAGCAATTGTTCCCTGGCAGGGTGGGCAGGGCTGGCACAGGGTGCCCAGAGCAGCTGTGGCTGCCCCTGGATCCCTGGCAGTGCCCGAGGCCAGGCTGGACATTGGGGCTGGAGCAGCCTGGGACAGTGGGAGGTGTCCCTGAAGGTTTTGGAACTGGATGTTTTTTAGGGTCCTTCCCACCCAAACCGTTCCCTGATCCCAGTACAACACACACATAACTCACCATGTCAAGGCAATCACTACAAACCCCTCTCCTCTACCCTGCACCAAATTTGGGAGCACATTTTGAATCTTTTGAACTTACTGAAGTTAATTTCTGTGAAGATGATCTTCCCTGAAGGGAAGTTTCGCCCACAAATAATTTAAGAATAAAACCTTCCAAATCTGTCTTGTTTACAAACATGGTGGTTGAACTGCAAGAAAAAACACAAGGGCTTTCAACGCTCTTTTCTGCATCTTGGTCCAGAGCTTTTCACCTTTAATGCTCCAGGAGAATCCTGGAATGTGGAGCTGGAAGCAAAACAGCAGCAGGGCCTGGTCTTGGCAGTCTCTGGCAGTCATGGAGGCTCTTTCTGGACATCACCTCTTCCAGGCTGGACATCCACCTTGATGTTCTTCTCTGCCAGTGACAGGAAGGACAGAAAATCCTCCTGTCCCCAAGGCACGGGTGAGGACTAACCTGTGTGTGGGCAGAGCCAAGGGATGGACAGCACTCCACAAAGGTTGGACTGGATGGTCTTGGAGGTCTTTTCCAACTTCAGTCTTTCTGTGATTATCCCTGTGGAGCTCGTGGTGCTCCCTGGAGATCCCAGGCAGTGAACAAGAGCCCCCAGCTGATGCAGGGGAGGTTTGTTCCTTTAAAAGCTGGCAGCTCACCCCAGGTGGAGCCACGGGGCTGGAAGTGGTTTCTCATTCCAGGGAGGGAAGATTGTGGATAGAAGCATCAGGTGGGCACGTTCCTTCTCCAGACAAACCAACGATGGAAAGAAACCTCTGAGAACCAAACCAAGAAGGTTTTGGGTATTTATCAGTGCTCAGTGGATGTATCCTTCTGGAATAATCTTTGCCCTTGCCCAAAGGAGCTGCTGCCAGAAGGAGGTGAGGGAAGAGGCTGGGAAATGGCAGCAGAGGAGCAGGAGTGCCAGTGAACCCTGAGCTGGTGCCAGGGAGCACTTTGAGCTGGTGCTTGGTGCTGCAGCAGCACCAGGAGCCCTCGGCACTGGGAATGCTGTGGGATGATCCCTGGGAGCCCTGCAGCTGCTCTGGGAGAAGGGGGTGTCCTCTCCCCATGCCATGGGTGGGAGCAGGCTCCTCATGGCTGCACAGTGCCATGAGAGCAGGGCAGAGCAGGCGTTTCCAGCGAGGCAGGGTGCCAAATTCCAGAGGCGAGCTCCCCATCTGTTCCCGTGGGTGGTCCAGTCGCCTCCTCTGCATCTCCACAGCGAGTTCGGGGGTGCAGCCCAGAGCTCTCTGCTGATTTCCCTGGCAGCTGCCTCTCCTTCCCCCCTGCAGGATCCCTTTCTTTGTCCAGGAGTGGGACAGCAGCACCCTGAGCCCAGCCAGGCCCTGGGAGGAGCCACAGGATCCATTTCATTGCTCCCCCTTCCCTTTGGCCGTGAGGAGCACCAAGACAGGGAATGGTCTCCCTGTGCTTGGAGCATGTGATTATGGCAGGACATGAAGGTGCTGGATCTTTCTTCGTTTCCCAGCCTTTCCTGGGCATCCAGGTTTGCTCTGTGTCCATCTGCCTTTTCCTGGGGAGATGCAGCAGCCATGGCATGGCAGATCCCTCCTTCACAGTCACTGCAGCGTCTTCTCAGGCTCCTGCTCGGGCTGGTGGAGTCAGCCAAGGGCTCCTTGTGCCTCTCCCTAATGACTGTTCCTTCCTCAGGACGTGCTGGGATTGCTCACAGTGAAAACTTGTGTTTTCCCAGGTTTTTAACACCTGACAACATCTCAGATACGTGTTACAAGGACCCAGGTGTTGCAGAAAACCGCTCAGGGCTGGGTGGAGGAGACCAGAACAAAACCATGGACACCCCTCAGGACACTGATCCTACTTCAACAAAAACATCTCAGCTATTCATGCCAACTTCTGCATATCCTCTTCAAAATGTGGTGGTCCCACCCTGCTGTGGTGAACCCAGGGAGGGCAGGGACACCAAGGGCTCGTTTTGCCTCCCAGGGCATGAGTCCTCCACGAGCTGCCCCGGGACTGGGGGAAATTCTGGAGCAGGAAAGCCTTGAAGAACTGAATCCCAGAGATCTTGGTCTTACAGTCTTGAGATTAGCAAAGTTTCCTCCTTAGGTGATCTCTTGATCTTCCACTCAATAGGGGATTACCAAGATTGGCACTTGGATGATGACCAAGTATGACAGGTTTAGAATAAAACACCGTGGTGGTTTCTGGGTGAAACACTTGGGCACAGAGGCCACCATCTGATTAGAAAATCAATTCTGCTATTGAGGAGAGAAGAGAAGAGAGAAGAGAGAAGAGAGAAGAGAGAAGAGAGAAGAGAGAAGAGAGAAGAGAGAAGAGAGAAGAGAGAAGAGAGAAGTCCCTCAGGAATCCTTGGATCCACCACTGCCAACAGCAAGGGGAAATGTTCCTCTCGTGATCCCCACAGTGGGGCTGCATTCAGTGACCAGAAAAACTCTCACAAGGAAAAAACGTGGTGACCAGACTCTAATGATTTTCCTGGAATGATCCTTCCGGAAAGGCAGTCTGCACAATTAATGCTATTTCATATTAATCACACAAAATCAGGCAAAGCCAAGGCCAGTGGAGAACACAGGAAACAGAATAAAATGTCGATTTTTTCACTTAATAAAATAATTGAGTGTCCCAGGCAGGAGATGTCTGGGTGGGCTTGGTGACATTATCCAGCTGTTTCACAGTGGGGACACTGCCCCAGGTTGCTCCAAGCCCTGTCCAACCTGGCCTTGAGCCCTTCCAGGATGGGGCAGATCCATGATCCATGGGCATCGTGGTCCTCAGGAGGCCACAAGCATTGTCCTGCACACGGGACAGCCCTGGGGGATGATCCCTGTGCCAGCTGTGCCAGCTGTGTCCCCTGGCTCTTCTGGGATGGGGCCACGGTGCTCACTGCTGGTCACTGCTGGTCACTGCCCAGTGTCCAGGCAGGTCATTGTCCCCAGGGACAGCACGGGGCTGTGTCCCAGCTGCAGGGCACCCTGAGGAAGAGGATGGATTCCTTCCTCCAGCCCTGCAGGAGGGTGAGAATTCCAGCAGCCCTGATCTCATCCAACCCCAGCAAGGCTGAGAGGGGCTCTGCCCACGGGGGGAGCGGGCAGGGGGGCTGGCACTGCCCTGTCACTGCCCAGTCACAGCGGGGACTGTCACTGTCACTGCCCTGTCACTGCCCTGTCACAGGGGGGCTGGCACTGTCACTGCCCTGTCACTGCCCAGTCACAGGGGCCATGGGGACACCGGGACACTGCTGGGCAGTGGCAGTGACAGCGACAGCAATCCCCGTCCCTGATTGCTGTGTCTGCCCCGCCCAGGTACGAGGAGGAACCTCCGCAATGACCTGCTGGTGGCAGCGGATTCCATCACCAACACCATGTCCTCGCTGGTGAAGGAGCTGCACTCAGGTGAGAGCCGGGGCAGGGCAGGGGAGGAGGAGAACTGGAAGCCACAGGTTGAGGATTTGTCCTGAGATTTATTTTTTGTTAGAACTAAAGCGTAATGTGAGGTTATATGTCCACGTTCCCAATGAAAAATCATTTTTATTATAACCATCACTGGCCTGGGCAGTGCTGGGGGATGATCTCAATGGCATAGTCACGAGGCAGAGCAGGTTTTTGGAGTGAGTCCCCAAATTCCTGCTTAGTCCTGGGCAGGAGGCGAGACCCTCTGCCCTGGCTCTCCATCAGATGATGCAATCACGTGTCAAGAACTGTACAGGAGGCCAATTTCATCCCTTGTTGTTAACAGTGATGTGGAAAACAGATAATTGCTCCCTCTGTGCCTCTCCCCCGTGCCAGGGGAGCTGAGCACTCTGCTGGGGCTGCAGCAGCTCCTGCCTCACCCAGTGTCCATGGCCTTGTCAGCACCAGGGCTGCGAGCATTCAGTGCTCCAGCAGCCTGCTTCCAGGAGGGATTTCCTCATGGAAAGGGCTGTCAGGCATTGGAAGGGCTCTCCAGGGTGGAATTCCCATCCCTGGGGGTGTCCAAGGAAAGACTGAACTCAGTGCTCTGGGCTGGTGACAGAGGGCACCAGTCCCAGGTTGGCTCTTTGCCCTTTTGCAAGGTGAAGGATCCTGTGATTCTGTTCCTGGCTGCCCTTGCTGCTGAGGAGGAAGGGAAGTGTCCCGTGCCTGTTCCTGCTCCCTGCTTCCTGCTGGGCCCAGCAGCTGTGGCACAAAATTCCCCATAAATGTCTGTCCCACGAGGCTCTGCCCTAGGGGAGCCTCCCAGGGATGAACAGGGTGGGTGTTTTACAGCCCAGCAGTAAATCCCCCACTCCCAGCCCCTGTCCTGGCAGCAGAGGAGCTGGGAGTTAATAAAGTTGTCCATGGATGACACAGGGCCGTGGCAGGGCTGCCAGCTCCCCCATAAATCACCTCAGCTCTGCCCCTGAGGCTCAAACACGGAGAACAAACCTCTGCCCAGAGTCTGCACTCATTCATTTTTGCTTTCCAGAGCACAGCAAGTGTTGTAGAATCATGGAATTGTGGAATAACCCGAGTCAGACCCACAGGGGTCATGGAGTCCAGCTCCCATCCCTGCCCAGGACACCCCAACAATCCCAGCCTGTGCCTGAGGGCACTGCCCTGATCTCCATCCCCAAATCCCCTGACACAGCTCCAGGGTCTGTCCCTGGCCAGGACCAGGTTCCCTGATGGAGCTCAGGGATCTGCAGAGCTGTGTGCATCACCAGGGAGTGAGACTGGAATGGAAATGGATTTGCTGACAGGCTCCTGCGCCGGGAGATGCAGACAGCAAGGAAAGCTCCCCTGGAAATGCCTGCAATGGTGTCATTTGTGTAAATTAGGAAAAGCATGAGTTATCCTCAGCTGATGGGAGCCAGCAGCTTTTCACACATCGTGTCCCAAGGGGAGCTGTGGGAACAGACACCTCCTGCAGCCACAGGAGGGGCGTGGGGGGGGCCTGGGACCCCTCTGGAGGGTGGGAGTCTGGTTCTGCCCCTGCCCTGCCTCTGCCCCGGCCTGCAGAGAGCATTCCCTGGGAGGGGAACAGGGAGCAGCACCACCCCATCCTCCTGGGGTGCTCTATGGCCCCATCCACCCTCTCCTGCTCTGAGGTCAGGGAGGGTCAGGCTGGGATCAGGGAAAGGCTCTTCCCCCACCCAGAGGGTGCTGGGCACTGCCCAGGCTGCCCAGGGAATGGGCACAGCCCCAGAGCTCCAGGAGAGTTTGGATAACGCTGCCAGGGATGCCCAGGGGAGATTGTTGGGGTGTCCATTGGAGTGAGGATCCACCTGGATCCATTCCCTGCTCCAGGGATGCTCAGGGGGGATTGTTGGGGTGTCCATTGGAGTGAGGATCCACCTGGATCCATTCCCTGCTCCAGGGGTGCCCAGGGGAGATTGTTGGGGTGTCCATTGGAGTGAGGATCCCTGTGGATCCATTCCCTACTCCAGGGGTGCTCAGGGGGGATTGTTGGGGTGTCCATTGGAGTGAGGGTCCCTGTGGATCCCATCCCTGCTCCAGGGGTGCCCAGGGGGGATTGTTGGGGTGTCCATTGGAGTGAGGGTCCCTGTGGATCCATTCCCTGCTCCAGGGCTGCCCAGGGTGGGATTGTTGGGGGTCTGTGCAGGGCCGGGGTAATCCTGGTGGGTCCTTCCAACGCAGGGTATTCCATGATTCCATGATTCCTGGAGTCACAGAATCAGAGAATCACAAAATCACTGAGGTTGGAAAAGATCTGCACGGCCACTGAGTCCAACCATTCCCCCAGCACTGCCAGGGCCACCACTGCCCCTGTCCCAGGTGCCACCTCCACACAATGCTCTATGTCCCAGTGCTGCTGGGGGAGCCCTGGTCCCATTTTTGCTCCATCTGAGCTCAGAAGGATGGGATTCAGGAGGATGCTGCTCTGCAGGGAGCCGAGGCAGTGCTGGCTGCTCCAGACCCAGTGCTGAGCTCCAGGTCACAGTTCTGGTTATCCCAAAGGTGTCTGGTTTTGTCCCTGACCCCCTCAGCTCTCACTGCACAGACCCACTGGAGCTGGGTGACCCCCATGTGTGTCACTGTCCTGCTCTCAGAGCCACACAGGACATTCTGTGAGGTCCCCTCTGACCAGACCCACCCCAAACACCTCTGGCTCTCCAGCTGTGCCTTTCCCTGGGGGTTTCTCCCTGGCTTTGCTGTCACACCTGGTGCAGGAGGCAGGGCAGGAGTGACACGCCCTCGGGATGACCATCAGCTGTTTGCACAGGGCTCAGGGAAGCGTTGGGATGAGATAAGAGCCAGCACCTGCAGGAGAATGTGACCTTCTGCTCCCACCCTGCTGTGTAAATACCCTGCCATAAACTCACCTGCCTTATCCCAGGTTAAACAGAGCAAACCCACAGCTCTCACCAGAGAACAGGTGAAACCCAGGAGGAATTTCTTCATGGAAGGGGCTGCCCAGGGAGGTGATGGAATCCCCACCCCTGGAGGGGTTTAAAAGCTGTGTGGAGGTGGCACTTGGGGACATGGGGCAGTGGTGGCCTTGGGGGAACAACTGGACCCGATGGTCTCTGAGGGATTTTCCAACCCAAACAATTCCATGATTGCCTCTCTTCTCTCACCCACCTGTCTCATGTCTGCTTTTTCTCTTTTTGTTTTTCTCTGAAGCAGAGGAAGAAGACGAAGAAGGAACAGAGAAGCTGCAGAATGGGAAGGAGCGAGGTGAGGGGACAAACGTGTGTGAGAGCCCTGCACTCCTCTCTGGCTTCACTGGCTCCCTTTGGAGCCCCACCAGGGCCTCTGGGTGCAGGTGGCTCTGGATCAGGTGGATTACTCTGGGTGCAGGTGACTCACTCTGGATCAGGTGGCTCACTCTGGGTGCAGGTGGATGGTTCCAGGTGGCTCACTCTGGATCAGGTGGTTCTGGATCAGGTGGATCACTCTGAGTGCAGGTGGCTCTGGTGCAGGTACTCTGGATCAGGTGGATGGTTCCGGGTGCAGGTGGCTGGCTCTGGGTGCAGGTGGCTCTGGATCAGGTGGCTCTGGGTGCAGGTGGCTCTGGGTGCAGGTGGCTCTGGATCAGGTGACTCTGGTGCAGCAGCCCCCTCTCTGGTGCTGTGGCTGTGCCCTGGCACACGTCACCGGCCAGCCCCAGTCACTGTCCCCAACACCTGCCACGAGCTGATGTCACAGTCCTGCCCTGTGCTCGGCTTCCAGGGATGTTTTTGTTCCAGCAAAGGTCACACGGAAATGTGTGAGAGGAGGAGGAGCTGCTCCAGGTGCTGAGAGAAATCCAGCTCAGAGGAGAGGAGCAGACAGAGCCCAGAGTGGGGCAGTCACCAGGGACGTCCCTGAGCTGGGGGACTGTCACCTGCTCAGCCCCTGCCCATGGTGGACAAGTGTCCCTGTGCTGATTGGATCCATGGTGACCTGGGCTGGACAAGTGTCCCTGTGTCCATGGGGATCCCATGGTGACCTGGGCTGGACAAGTGTCCCTGTGCCCATGGGGATCCCATGGTGACCTGGGCTGGACAAGTGTCCCTGTGCCCGTGGGGATCCCATGGTGACCTTGGCTGGACAAGTGTCCCTGTGCCCGTGGGGATCCCACACAGGCAGTGCCATCAGTGCCACAAGAGGTCCCTTTCCTCGCTGTGTCCCTGGTCTCCTCCCAGGGTTTCCCTGTGCTGCCCATCCCTGGCACATCCCACTGGAGTTATCCCAGAGCTCCTCGCGGCCTCAGGATTTCCAGGCACCGGAGCAGGGCAGTGTTGGGGAGGGAATGCCAGGGTCTGCTCCTCACCTCACGTTCCAGGAGCCAGCAGGAAGCTCCTCCCAGCCCCTGCCAGGGACAGGACCTCACTCAGGGCTCTCCTGGCTCCTGCTTTGGATGTTTCAAACCCAAACACGAGGAGCAGCCTTGGCCGGGTGTGAATCAGCCCCGGCGTTTGTCTCGCTGGAGCCAAACCCAATTCCAGCATCAACAAACCAGGACTTTGGAGCCTGCTTTTGTTACACACACATTTCCTGCTGGCTCAGCTGCTGCAGTGTTTCTCTGAAAAGAGAGCTCGTTTTCCCGAGTTTTCCCATCCCCTGACTCCTGCAGAGCAGCCAGGTGTTTGGAGCTGCTCCATTCCTTTGCCCAGCAGTGTTGGAAGGTGTGGGGAGGAGCACGGGAGGTTTGATTCTGGCTGGAACAGGAGTTTTCAGGGAATTGCCTCAGCTCCAAGTCACAGGACCCTCTTTGCCCCAGAACATTCCTCATCACTGGAATATTTGAGATGCTTACCAGATGACCCACGTGGCTTTTTCCAAATATGCATTGTGCCTCTCATGGGAAGCAGGGGAAGGGGGACTCTGGGGCTGGGATGTGATGTATGGGAGCAGGGATGGAGCACAAACCCTGCCCGTTACTCAGCACAGCAGCACGAAGCTGGGAAGGGACGGCCCAGACGTGTCCAAGAGCAGAGCTGGGTCCAAGAGCCTCCGTGTGGAATGTAAATATTATCCCTGCCAGGGAAAAAGAGGTTTCTTACAGTCCCAGAGAGGGTGAGGTAAACGTCTGGCAGGGAAATCGAGGAATGATCAATATGGAAGTGCAGCCCTGCAGTGAGAGCTGGGGGAACTGCCCATGGAACTGGGCATGGGGACATCAGGGATGGGTGACACCAAACCCAGGGTACCTGCAGGGAGTGTGCCCAGCATGTCCCAGGTGTGAGGGGCTGGCCCCATGTCCACAGCGAGCTCCACCTGCCCCAGGTTCATCTCTGGGAGCAGCCCTGGCCCAGCAGTGTTCTCCTACCTGGAGTGAACAAGAGCTCAGGTGTTCCCCAGCTCCTGCACCCATGGCCAAGGGAGAGGCTGGTCCTCACTGGGACTCCACTGCCAGGGATTCAGAGAATTGTCCTGGAATGGTTGGGGTGGGAAGGGATCTCAGAGCCCACCCAGTGCAATGGGCAGGGACACCTCCCACTGTCCCTGGAATGTCCAGCCTGGCCTTGGGCACTGCCAGGGATCCAGGGGCAGCCACAGCTGCTCTGGGCACCCTGTGCCAGACCCTCAGCACCCTCCCAGGGAACAATTCCAGTATCAATTCCAAATTTACCTTCTTTTGATTTAAAGCCACTCCTAGGGACGACATCCATCATCCTTGGGCTTCCTCACAAGTTTCTTCATGTAGTTATTTCCTATTTCCCTGCTATTTATTTGTCTTATTCCCAATTAATGAACCCCAGCAGTCCCCTCCCGTCTGGAAAGGCTTTGATGGAGCAGGAGTGGCTTTGGGGGGATGAAATCCAGGGGGGTTCCCAGTCAGCTGCGTCCTTCATGGCTGGGATCACAAAGCAGCAGCTCCAGAGGTGTCCCCGAGGTCTGCAGGCCCTGGAGGGCAGAGCTGGGAGCTGGCAGAGCTCCTCCATGCAGCCCTGTGTGATGGCAGCTCAGCCCTGGGGCTGGGCACCCACCCCTTCCCCTCTGCCAGCTGTTACTGCACAGCTGGAACCAGCTCTGGGGCTCCTGTGTGCCAGGGAAATCCTGCAACCCCTGTGTGTGTGTGTGTGCCAGGGAAATCCTGCAACCCCTGTGTGTGTGTGTGTGCCAGGGAAATCCTGCAACCCCTGTGTGTGTGTGTGTGCCAGGGAAATCCTGCAACCCCTGTGTGTGTGTGTGTGCCAGGGAAATCCTGCAACCCCTGTGTGTGTGTGTGTGCCAGGGAAATCCTGCAACCCCTGTGTGTGTGTGTGTGCCAGGGAAATCCTGCAACCCCTGTGTGTGTGTGTGTGCCAGGGAAATCCTGCAACCCCTGTGTGTGTGTGTGTGCCAGGGAAATCCTGCAACCCCTGTGTGTGTGTGTGTGCCAGGGAAATCCTGCAACCCCTGTGTGTGTGTGTGTGCCAGGGAAATCCTGCAACCCCTGTGTGTGTGTGTGTGCCAGGGAAATCCTGCAACCCCTGTGTGTGTGTGTGTGCCAGGGAAATCCTGCAACCCCTGTGTGTGTGTGTGTGCCAGGGAAATCCTGCAACCCCTGTGTGTGTGTGTGTGCCAGGGAAATCCTGCAACCCCTGTGTGTGTGTGTGTGCCAGGGAAATCCTGCAACCCCTGTGTGTGTGTGTGTGCCAGGGAAATCCTGCAACCCCTGTGTGTGTGTGTGTGTGCCAGGGAAATCCTGCAACTCCTGTGTGTGTGTGTGTGTGCCAGGGAAATCCTGCAACTCCTGTGTGTGTGTGTGCCAGGGAAATCCTGCTGCTTCTCCCCAGGCACCACGTTCCTCTTGGTGGCCAGGACATGAACCCAGGGCGGTGTCACCTGAGACTCCCCATGTCCTTGTCCCTTCCTGCGCTGACCATTTGGATTTTATCGCCCTGGAACCACTGGAAGAAGGACTGAAGACCTGGGTTCTGCTCAAACTGGTGGAAATGCAGAGTTTTCTGATCCATTTCCTGGACAAAAATACCCAATTTGAAGTGGGATTCCAGCACAGGGTGCCTAGAGCAGCTGTGGCTGCCCCTGGATCCCTGGCAGTGCCCAAGGCCAGGCTGGACATTGGGGCTGGAGCAGCCTGGGACAGTGGGAGGTGTCCCTGCCACGGCAGGGGTGGCACTGGGGGGGATTTGGGGTCACTTCCCACCCAACCCACTGTGGGATTCCACGGGATGCACCTGCCCATCCTGGCCAAAGCTGAGGTCCTGTCCCTGGGGGACTGTCCTGGCAGGTTTGGGGTGACTGGGAGTGGTGGCTGTGCCCCTGGCACCTCACCAGGCTGGAGAAACACCCTGTGAGAACCTCCTGCAGCTCAGCAAGGACAGGGACAAGCCCTGGGAACACGGGACAGGCTGGGGGCCACCCCAACGGAGCCTGGCAGGGACAGCTGGCACAGGGGACAGCGAGGGGACAGCGCCGTGTCCTTGTGAGGGTCAGGAGTTCCTGGGCTGGCACAGGGAGGGCACTGTCCTGCCCCTCTGCCTGGCACCAGCTGAGCTCCCCAGGACACCAGGGACAGGGAGGGACCGTGGCAGTGACAGAGGTGACACTCGGGAAGGCTGGGGGGATCAAAGCAATGTGAGCAGCTCCTGGGAGGGACTCAGGGAAACTGAGGCAGGGTCCTCTCCGTGGTGCCTGGGGACAACACAAGGGACACGTGCCAGAATAAAGGAAATTCTCTTTGGACATCAAAGAGACTTTTCTACCCCAAGGCTGGTCAAGCACAGGCTGAGCCAAGAGCCTGTGGGATGTCCCCTGGGGACCCTCAGGGCTCACAGGGGACAGTCCTGAGCAGCCTGTGGGGCTGGCCCTGCCCTGAGAGCTGCTCTGGGCAACCCCAGCCCAGCCCAGCCGGGGTCCCTGGGCTGTGGGGATCCAAGGAGCTCTTCCCTCCCTGCCTGGACTCCCAGAGCACCTGCTGTGCATGTCCAGGGCTGCAGTCCTGGGGAGCAGTGAGAGATGGGGACAGATCCTTTGTGTTGTGGGAATAAAATGTTCCCCTTGCTAACGTGCTCTTCCCTGTTTGCAGGTTAGGAGGGGCCTCAGGCTGGACAGCAGCTCAGGTAAGGATGGACAGATTTCCATCTCCAGCAGCTCCTGGGGCTCCTGGCACCTCCTGCTCTTGTCCTGCTTCTGCACCAGGAAGGTCCCACCTGCCCATCCCTCAAAAGGATGTTTTCCACAGAATCATGGAATGGTTTGGGTGGGAAGGGGCCCAAATCCCCCCCAGTGCCACCCCTGCCATGGCAGGGACACCTCCCGCTGTCCCAGGCTGCTCCAATCCCAGTGTCCAGCCTGGCCTTGGGCACTCCCAGGGATCCAGGGGCAGCCACAGCTGCTCTGGGCACCCTGTGCCAGGGCCTGCCCACCCTGCCAGGGAACAATTCCTGCCCAAGATCCCATCCAGCCCTGCCCTCTGGCAGTGGCAGCCATTCCCTGTGTCCTGTCCCTCCATGCCTTGTCCCCAGTCCCTCTCCAGCTCTCCTGGAGCCCCTTCAGGCCCTGCCAGGGGCTCTGAGCTCTCCCCAGAGTGGGAGAACACCAGGAAACACCTTCAGCTCTCCCAGCCTTATCTCCCATTTTATTGTCACTTCTGTAACGAGAGGCCCCAGCCAGGGAACAGGAGCCCGTGGTGATGGACGCTGTCCAGACAAAGCAAAACCACAATGTCTGCCCCCCAAAAAGGCAGGGCTCTAAGGTGATAACAAGGCACAACAGATGGGCAGACAAACAGCAGGAGCTGAGAGCAGGAGGGGCAGAGCTGGAGCCTGGGGAGTCTCCAGGGAGATCCTGATCCCCCCACCTGAAGAGCTGGGAGGAGGAGGAGGAGCTGCTCGGGTTTCCACACTCGCTGGAAGTTTGCCATCGTGCCCATCACTCCCCATTCCCATGGCAGGAAAACCTCCCATGGATGCACCCAGCCTGGGCCACAGGGGGATGGGGACAGGAGGGACCTGCCTCTGGGAGCTCTTCCCTCTCACTGCAGGGACCTGGCAGGAGAAAGTCTCACCTTTAACTGAGCCCCAGCCCAAGGCACGGGCCAGGAGAATCAGTGGTGGATCCAAAGCACATTTTTGTGGGATAAACCCAGCCCCAGCTCCCCCCAAGTGTCCTCTGCAGGCCACTGGCAAAGGAGAAAAAAGGAGATTTGCCTTTGCCACCTCCCAGCCGCTTCGGCAGCGCAAGGGGAGAGCCCCAGAGGGGCTCAGGAGCCTTTCTGACAGTTCCTGCATTAGAAATTCAAGTCCTGCCTCATCTGGGAAACAATCTGGTAACTCAAGAAGGAGTGAAATTGCAGCATTAGAGAGGGAGCCAGCAGGGTGGTGCCACAGAGTGTGGCTTTTCCTCTCATCCCTGAAACCCCCATGGCTTTGGGGAGAGGGACGTGTGTCCCCCTGCCACCCCTCACTGCACAGCCCCAATTTCCCTCCTGGAGCCCAGGGGGATCAAACACCAGCCCCATTAAATTAGAGACCACCGAGAAAATGGGAGAGAGGGACCAGTCAGGCTTCTTGATCCTACAGAAAAAATGGGAAAAGACAAAAGAAAAGCAGAAATAATCCTTTACACTGTGGTGGCTCTTCCAGCAGGGAGAACTTCCTCATGGGAAGGGTGGTCAGGCCTTGGCAGGGACTGCCCAGGGAGGGTTGGAGTCCCTGGAGGTGTCCCTGGAGGTGACACTCAGACCTCTGGGCTGGGGACAAGGAGGGGATGGGACTTGGTGACCTCGGAGGATTTTCCAGCCTCAGAGATTCTGGGATTCCTCAAGTTCCTCCCAGTCCCATGAGTGGTGCCAGGACTGGGGGGTGTCCCTGAGCCTTGTGGTGTCCAGCCAAGCCAGGCCAGTGGCTCTGGCCACCCTTCAGCTCCAGCTGCCCACAGCGATGGGGGAGCTGGGCTGCACCACTGGGGCTTTCATCCAGCACATCCTGCTGGGGGAAAAATCCTGTTGGGGGGCAAAACCCCAGCCCCCAGTTCACCTTGGCTTGCAGAGACACCCTGGGGACCTGCCCTGGCCTCAGGGGCTCCCTGGGGACCGAGGGGAGGAGTTGTGGGGTCACCAGGACACTCCTGTGGTGCCACCCCTCGGGTCTGGCCTGAGCTGGCCAGGGGTGGCCCCAGGGGGTCACTGAGGCTGGAAAAGCTCCCTGAGCCCATGGAGCCCAACTGCCCCATGTCCCCAAGTGCCACATCCACAGGGTTTTAAATCCCTCCAGGCATGGGGACTTCAAACCTCCCTGGGCAGCTGTGCCAGGGCAGGACAGTCCTTTCCAGGCAGGAATTGTTCCCAATATCAGCCTGAGGCCATTTCCCCTTGTCCTGTCCCTGTTCCCTGGCAGCAGAGCCCGACCCCCCCGGCTGTCCCCTCCTGTCAGGGACTTGTGCAGAGCCACAAGGTCCCCCCTGAGCCTCCTTTTCTGCAGGCTGAGCCCCTTTCCCAGCTCCCTCAGCCTCTCCTGGGGCTCCAGCCCCTTCCCCAGCTCCCACCACTGGTGGTTCCAGGGCCAGGTGGGATCTTTCTGGGATTTTTGTGGGATTTCTGTGGGATCTCTGTGGGTCCTGACAGGTTCCTGGTGCTGCAGGCTCGGAGGTTGTGCTTGCCATCGAGGGACGTCTCCCCCCTTGGGAAGAGGCAGTTCCAGCCCATCCCTCACCATCGTGAACTGTGACCGATCTCCACCTCCTGCTGCACCTGGAGAGCTCCCCCGGACACCACAGTGTCCCCAGGCCGTTGCATGTCCCCTCGGTGTGTTCCCTGCCGTGACCAGACCTGTCCCACCCGGCTCAGCGAGCCACGGGAGGCTCAAAAATCATCAAAACAAAGCTGACAGGACACTGCTGGTGGCTGCTCCCGCTCTGTGTGCTGCTCCATTCCAGTCTCCTCCCAACAGTGCCACTGTCACACCCCACGCTGGTCACTGCTCCTGGCTTCCGTCCCTCCCTGTGCATGGAACAAGGGGGTGCAGCCCCTCCCAGGGTCCCCCCTGCACGGCACCAAGGGGATTCAGCTTTAAAATCCCACCTGGAGTCAGCTGGGAGCTCCTGTCCTCGCCGGTGGGCTGCAGGTGACAGGGCCACCAAGCTCTGGTGTTCCCAGCCCTGGCCTGGCACGTTCCCATCCCAAGCAGGGAATTGAATTGAGGGAGGAGCGTGGCCGGGCTGAGAGGAGCATCAGCGTCGGGAGCTGGGCTCAGTGTTGGTGGAATTGGGGACGTCAGGGGGTGGCAGCTCCCCCTGACCCGCACTGGGCTCCATCCCCACTCCCAAAGCCACAGTCCCAGCCCGGGGTGGCTCCAGCGCGTTCCTCCCGTGCTGCCGGGCAACCTTGTTTGACTGGGAGGAGCCCAGGGCCCTGATGGTCTATAAATGATCTATAAATGATCTATAAATGATCTATAAATGATCTATAAATGATCTATAAATGTTCGTGGAGGGTGATGGATGAAGGGAGCAGAAACCCTGCGAGCACCCCCAGCTCTGCCCCCTCCCCACGCCCACCCGGCCCCGGGACAGGGACAATAAACACCCTGGTGGCCACAATAAACACTCTGGTGGCCACAGGCTCGGCTCATGGAAATGTGGGGAACAAGGAGGGGAGGGGAGCCATGAGAACCTGGAGAGAGGCAGCAGCTTCAGCTGGGAAAGGGGGGACAGGGATGGGGACAAGGAGAGAAATGGGGATAAGGACGGGATGAGGGAGGGAGATGGGGATGGGGAGAGGGATGGGAGATGGGAATGGGGACAAGGAGAGGAAGGAGACGAATGGGGATGGGAATGGGGATGAGGACAGGGATGGAGAGAGAGATGGGAATGGGAATGGGGATGAGGACAGGGATGGAGAGAGAGATGGGGATGGGAATGGGGATGAGGACAGGGATGGAGAGAGAGATGGGAATGGGAATGGGGATGAGGACAGGGATGGAGAGAGGGATGCAGACAAGGATGGGCAGATGGGGACCAGGACAGAGATAAGGAGAACCTGATGTGGGTTTCCAGCTGAATTTGCTGCGTTCAGGCGTGCAGCATCTTCGGCTGTGTCGTGGCTCCAAGCACTGAAAATGGGGACGTTTTCCTGATGGCCCAGCCGGGGCCAGGTGGTGGCCACCAGGAGCTGGGGGTGTCACAGCTGCACAGGGTCGGGGTCTTTTCCCCCCCCCAAGCAGAGCTGAGAGGGGCTGGGGGCTCTCCCAGCACCCTCTGTAGGCAAGAGGCTGGGGGTGCCCACCCGAGCCCTGCTGGGGTCAGAGCTGGTGGCACAGCAGGGCTGGGGCACCTGGGCTCTGTGCAGAAAACCTGGGAGCCATCACTTGGAGGTGAGGGCAAGGATGGGAAGGATGGATGGGAAGGATGGGAAGGATGGAAAGAATGGTGCAGGGTCTCCCCAGCACCCCCTGACACCGAGGAGAGCGGGATTGGGGTGCCCAGGGAAGGCTGTGGTGATGTGTCACCCAAGGGTGTCATTTAGGGAGGTAATTAACCCCTTTTTAATTGCCCCCTGGGCTGAACACAGGCTGGGGCAGAGCCTGGGGCTCACACCAGCCGCACCCTCTGGATCGGGATTGCCATTTGCAATTCCCTGGGGCAAAACCAACCCGAAGGAAAAGGCACCTAAAGGCATTTTCCCGTGGGCGGTCCCGGGGATGCCCGGCCAGGCCCGGGGTCGATGCCAGGAGTGGCACATCCCAATTGCCATGGGGCAGGGAATGGGATGGGAGCCACCCACAGCGGCTGCTCTGCGGGTGACACGCACAAGGACAGGGGTGGCCCTGGGGGCCACACCAAGCTCTGGTGCCATTCCCTATTCCTGCAGGCACAGGGGAGTGCGGCAGCGAGCGGGATTGGCCCTGGGAACGGGATGGGATTGTCCACGGGAACGGGAATGTCCCCCGGAGCGGGATTGTCCCAATTGCAGGACTGTCCCCGGGAGCGGGACGGGATTGTCCCCATTGCAGGACTGTCCCCGGGAGCGGGACGGGATTGTCCCCCCATTGCAGGACTGTCCCCAATTGCAGGACTGTCCCCGGGAGCGGGACGGGATTGTCCCCATTGCAGGACTGTCCCCCGGAGCGGGACGGGATTGTCCCCCCATTGCAGGACTGTCCCCCGGAGCGGGACGGGATTGTCCCCATTGCAGGACCGTCCCCGGGAGCGGGACGGGATTGTCCCCATTGCAGGACTGTCCCCGGGAGCTGCTGGCGAGGCGGTGCTGCAGCCGATGCCGTAAGCACGGGGAACGTTTCCAGCAGCAGCCTGGGAGCAGGGAGACATGTTCTGTCATCCGCCAAATATTTAATAAATCCATCTCCTCCCTGCGGGGTGTCTTGTCCCTTCGCCATGTGGAAAAGGCAGGGATTTCATGAAAAAAGGGATTTCCTGGGAAGCGGCTTCTCGGAGGCGGGAGCAGCTGCGGGCGCTGCGCCCTGGGGCCGCGGCAGAGCCGGAGATCCCCGCATTGGTCATGGCCGCGGTCACCGGAGCGCACAGAGCCGCCAGTGTTCGGCCCCGGCACAGCTGCACCGCACAGCCCGCACATCTGGCGGGGGAGAGCGGGCTCGGGGACATCAGGGTGGTGACAGCCACGGCAGAACCGCCGGTCCCTGCTGGAGACTCCCCGGGCTCGGTGGCACCGCTGCTGCCCCGGACGCGGAGCCGCTGCTGGCGGGGCCTCACCGGTCCCGGTCCCGGCTGCAGACGGGCCAGAACCGGCACCGGCTCCCCGCGGGATGCCCAGCGATGCCGGACAGCCCGACCCTCCCACCCCGCTCCCGCCATCCCGGCAGAAACCTCATCCCTCGGAATGCACCGGGCACAGGCGCGTCCTCTCCACTCCCCAGCCCCGGTCTGGCACCGCGCTGCGCCCTTCCCGGCGCTCATTTGTGTTTTGGGTTAGCAATCCTGGTGGGAAAGATCCAGACCCTCCCTGGAGCAGCTTCTCCGCCCGACATGAGGAGAGCGGGACCATGCAAAGCCGGGAATTGCAGGGACACCAAGTGCCCGTGGGACACCGGGACACCGACACCCCCGGGACACCGGAGCGCTCGGGGACCCCGCCACCCCCGGGACACCGGCCCCCCGCCAGGGCCCTGCCCAGCCGTGCCCACACCTCCAGCACCGGGCTGGGTGCCACCCGCCCTGTCCCACCTGCGCCCACCCGGGTCCCTGCCCCACCCCGCCCGTCCTACCTGGCCCCTGCCAGGCTCCGTTTGGGGTGGCTGGTGGGGCCTGGGTGGCCACAGCCCCAGTCGGGGGCTCCCTCCCACGGTGAGAGTCCCCCACCCGCCCTGTCCCCTCCCACGGGGACGCGGGTGCTGTGCAGGCTCGGCCAGGCCCAACACGTCCCTGTCCTTGTCCCTGTCCCTGCCCCGCTGCTCACCCCACAGGCCGTAACCCTTTCACACCTCATTAGAGCCGTAATTAATCCCGATTATTTCCAGCTGCCGGGGGAGGGGCAGCTCCCGCTCACAATGGGTGGACTCAGCCCCACAAAGACCCCTGGAACCCCACGGAGACCCCAGGGTCTCAGTGCACCCCAAGGAGACCGCAGGAACCCCACAGAGTCCCTAAAGACCCCAAGTGCCCCATGGAGAGCCCAAGAAGTTCATGCACCCCAAGGAGACCACAGGGACCCCAAACACCTCGTGGAGACCCCGGGATCTCTGTGCGCCCCAAGGCGCCCTCAGGGACCCCCTGTACCCCAGGACCCCCGCTGGTCTGGGGAGAAGCCCCAGCTGGTCCGGTGTCCGTGCGGCTCCAACACCCGCGGCCAGCCCCGGCCTGGGGACACGGCTGGGGACACGCGGTGTCCCCCGGCACACGGCCGAGGGCTGGGGGATCCCGGAGCTCCTTCTGTCCCGGATCAATCCCGTTATTATTGCTGACCCCCCTGCCCTTCATCCAGCCCTCCTCCTCCTCCTGCTCCTGCCCCACCGAGCGGGGCCAGCAGTGGCACACACGACACCGGGCAGGAAGCCACGGGTGTGGCCGCAGGTGCCGGGAGCCCCAAGCTGTGCCCCCCGCCCCGGGGGGGTCCCGAGCCCGCACACACAGCTCCATGTGACACACGCTGCGTCCCCAGGGACACCGCCAGTGCTCCCAGTGCCACCAGCACCGCCACAGCCCCGCGCCTGCTGCGTGCCAGGGGTGCCACAAGCCCCGGTGGCACCTGGGGAGGTGGCACCAGGGGCACGGCCCCATCGAGCCCTTCCTGCAGCCTCGTCCGCAGGCACGGCGGGTGAGGGTCCCGGGGGGCTCGGGGTCACCGCCGTCCCCGTGGCCCCGCGATGCCGGCGCTGCCATTTGTGCTGTGCAGGAATTCGGCGGCGGTTGCATAACGAGGAGCCCTCGGAGCTGGAAACGAGGTCAGGCGGGAGCGGGGGGAGCGGGGACAGCGGGGACAGCGGGGACACGCCGCAGCTGCTCACCCTCCCCGGGCTGAGGCAGCGGGAGCCGCACGCCGGGAACGGCACCGGGACACGGCACGGTGACCTTGCCTGGCAGTGGCAGTGCCAGGAGGTCCCTCGGCCACCGTGCCACCACATCTGTGTCTGTCGGGATCCCTCTGGCCACGGGACCATCACACCTGTGTCCCTTGGGTCACTTGAGCCACGGTGGCACCATGCCTGGGTCCCGTGGGGACCCTCACACCATGGTGCCATCACACTATGTCCCTGTGAGGTCCCTCAGGCCGTGGTGCCATCACAGCCGCATCCCTCGGGGTCACCATCCCTCGGCCACCACCGCTGCCACCCTCATTGCCCCGTGTCACCCCTCAGCAGCGCTGGCAGCATGCCATGTCCCCATACCCCGTGTCCCCAGGGCCTGGCAGAGGTGGCCGGGGAGGGTCCCCCCACCCCGGCACGGCAATGCCACCCTGGCACACTGCGACACGGCCCAGCACGTGACACCGGCTGTCCCCGGAGCTCCCCGGCCTGAGGGACTGGCCCGTGTCACCAGCACCGGCTTAATTTGGTGCCCGCCCTCCAGGCGAGATTAATTAATCCGATCCCCGCCCCGAGGGACCCGCCTGGGCTCTGGCAGCTGTCACCGTGTCACCGTGTCACCGGGGCCGCTGCTCTCTCGGCGACGAGGCGGAGCTGCCGGGGGGTCCCAGCGCGGGGCGACCCCAGGGACCCGCAGCCCTGCCGGGGTGTGGGGTGGGCCTGGGGAGCACCGATTCCAGGGGACACCTCCTGCCCTAGGACACGGTGACAGGGCTGAAAAATCCAAACCCTGGGGCTGATCTGCTCAGGGGCCACGGAGATTTCTCGGGGCACAGCCCCGGCCATGGGGCTCCTCAGCCTCACAGGATTCTTTGGGGATGGAGGGGATGGAAGCTGCCAGCCCCCATGGAGCAGGACGGCTGTGCAGGAGCATGGGGACACCACGACCTGGTGTGGGAGATGGATGGCTCCATGGCCTTCCTCCTCCTCTGCCCAGCCCAGCCCAGCCAAGCGTGGGGCTGTTCCCCAGCATGGGATCAGGGGGGTAAATCCCAATCCCAGCCCAGCATGTTCCCCAGCATGGGATCAGGGGGGTAAATCCCAATCCCAGCCCAGCAGGACCCTGCCCATGGGATCAGGGGGGTAAATCCCAATCCCAGCCCAGCAGGACCCTGCCCATGGGATCAGGGGGGTAAATCCCAATCCCAGCCCAGCAGGACCCTGCCCATGGGATTTGAGGGTTTAATCTCAGCCCAGCAGGACCCTGCCTTGTATGATTTGGGGGATCAATCCCAGTCCTGTGCTCTGGTCCAGGGGCACCTGCCCCTTTCCATCCAAGATCCCCAGCACCCATAGGAGGCTCCTGCAGGACACCCACGGGAGTGAGCAGGGCCTATCCCACCAGGGAACACGCCACTAATTAGCATTGTTAATTAATGCGTTATTTTGCAGTGCCCCCCTGTGCACCAGGAGCCTTCCAGCACTGAGGGTGAGGGGAGCTCTGCCCCTCCCGGGGCTGCAGTCCCGGCACAGCCAGGCAGGAACGGGGCTGCCAAAGCCCAGCCAGGCGGTGCTGGGCCCTTCCATGCCCGTGCCAGGGTCTGTGGCACGACCCCGGGACCCCAGACAGTGCCCAGGCGGTGCTGGATGCTCCAAGGGTCCCCCCAAAGTCACCCCATCCCCAGCACCTGCCAGTGCCAGCTGTGGCCTGGATCGAGCCCAGGTTTTTGTGGACTGAAAGCAACACCTGTGCCAGGTGTGGGAGTGGCAGGGTGAGCTCCCCACAGCCCCCCCAGCTCCTCTGGAGTCTCCAGTGCCCCCCAAATCCAGCCCTGCCCCCCCCCGGCTCCCTGAACTTCTGAGCAGCCAGTGGTTTGTCCTGGCAGTGCGCGGCTCTCCAAGCCCAGCCCAGCTCCCACTGCTCCCCCAGACCCCCCCAGAGCTGCCAGGGGGAATCACAAATCCCCCAGGACCCCCTGGTTCCCAAGGCCTCGGATGCCCGTGTGGATCTGTGCCCGCTGAAAGCCCTGGCTGTCCATGCCCACCCCCCAGCCCTGGGCTTCCCGAGGAGCCGCCAGGCCAGTGCCCCACAGGGATGGCATCAGGGACACCCTGGTCCCCCCTCAGCCCCAGGGAGGACCCAGGGACAGCCCTGGTGTGGGGTGACCCCGGAGATGTCCTGTCAGTGCCCAGGGGTCGTGCTGGCACCAGGGGAACATGGCTGGCATGAGTGTGGGGTGAAGGGATGGGGCAAGAAGGGATGGCTTGGCTTGGCTTGGCTTGGCACAGCCTGGCTCAGCATGCCTTGGTGCTGCACAGCTCTTGACCACACTTGGCTTGGCCTGGCCTGGCTTGGCACAGCACAGCTTGGCAAGGCTTGGCACATCTTGGCATGACCCTGGAAAGCCCCTGAGTGCACTTGGCTTAGTCTGGTACGGTCTGGCTTGGCATGGCACAGCTTGGCACAGCACAGCATGGCTTGGCTTGACACTGTACAGGCCTTGACTCTGCTTGGCTTGGCTTAGCCTGGCATAACTTTGCTTGGCTTGGAAAGGCTTGGCTTGGTCTTAGCATGGCAGAGCTTGGCATGGTTTGGCACAGCATGGTTTGGCACGGCATGGTTTGGCACAGCACGGTTTGGCATGGCATGGTTTGGCATGGCATGACACCATACAGCTCTTTACTATGCCTGCCTGGGCTCAGACCAGCCTGGCCTGGCCTGGCCTGGCACGGCACAGCTCAGCTCGGCACAGCGTGGCCACAGCCCTTGGCCACACTTGGCTTGGCCTGGCTTGGCACAGCACAGAATGCCTTGGCACAGCACGGCTCAGTTTGGCACGGCAAGGTTTGGGATGGCACGCCATGTGTCGGCATCGAGCTCTGTCCCTGCCCCGGTGCAGGAGCTCAGCTCCGTGCCGAGCTGTGCCGAGCTGAGCCGTGCCAGTGCTTGTGCCGGGCCGTGCCAGTGCCTGTGCCTGTGCCTGTGCCTGTGCC
>VWZS01004356.1:0-45457 GCA_013397075.1 Rhabdornis inornatus
CAGGACACAGCCAGAACACACCCCCAGAACACCCCCAGCCTCTCCAGGCAGCGATTTTCCCACATCCCAACCCCCTCCGTGTCTCTTCCCAGCTCTCCCAGACAAGGCACTCATTTCCTCAGGTACCAAGACACACAAAACCAGCCAGGATTTACAGGTTTGGTTTCTTTCCAAGGGATCATTTATGTCCTTCTTCTAAAATCTACATCTCCAAGGATTTCACCTGTGCTCCTGAAAGCAGCTGATGGCCACACAAAATGTTCATTTTACAGGGGACCCCGCTCTGCCCTTGAAATTCCTTGGAACAAATCCACAAATCCTGATCCAAACCTGGTCTTTCTCCTCCAGTCAGTTTTTCTTTAGTTCAAACAAAAATTTTTTAAAAATGCTTAGTTCAAACAAAAATGTTAAACAAAAATGTTTAGTTCAAACAAAAAATTTTATGGAGCCCTGGACAGCTGCAGGTGAAGGTACTGCAGAGAGGGCAGCTATAAAAAAATGTTGTTAATATTTGAAGGACAATCAAGAGGAAAAAATGGGGAAAAAATCCCAATTGTTCCAGTTGTCCATCAAACTGTGAGCACCATCCTGTACCTGCGGGCACAGATCACCCTTCATTATGACAACTCTATCAAAGTGCACTCGAGTCATTTCGTATTTGCTGTGTCACAGTGAAATTATCAACAAGTACAAGCAGAAATGGATTTTTACAGCCAGGAGATTAAATTACACACCCTCCCCTCGCTGCCTCTCTCATGAAAATCCCCGGAACAAACAGCAGGTGAGTTAGGACAGAAATCAAGGTGGTGTTTGGTCTGTTCTGTTGACAAATATTACCCAAAATATAAAATATTTTAATAATAAATAAATAAATAAGTGCTCAAAGTCACAGCCACTGCCTGCTGATGGCACAGGGAGGGATCCCTTCCCTTCCCTTCCCCTCACCCCGGAGTTTTTACATCCCCAGCCCAGAGAGGGAACAGGGACAGTCACGAGCCAGCTGTGACCAAGGTGATGGCCTTGGTGACCCCACTGGAGAACACAGTGGAATAATGGAATGAGTGAGGGAATGGAGCAGAGAGAGAGCTCTGGAACACCTCGGGATCAGCCAGATTAACTCCTCTGGGGGGGATGAATCCCAGAATCCAGACTGGTCAGGCTGGGAGGGACCACAGGAGCTCATCTGGTGCCACCTCAGGGGGGGACAGGGCACAGCAGTGTGTGCATGTGGCTCTGGAATGTCCCCAGGGAGGGAGGCTCCACAGCCTCTCTGTCTCTGTTCCAGTGCCCACAGGAAAGTTCTGCTTCCTGTGCAGGTGGAATTCCCTGGGATCTGTCCCTGCCCGTGGCTCTGGTGCCATTGCTGGGCTCCAGAGCAGAGCCTGGGACTGCTCTGACCCTCCATGGACACAGGGACACACAGGGACACCTGGGACAGACAGGGACATGCAGGGACACACAGGGACAGACAGGGACACACAGGGACACATGGGGACACAAAGGGATGGACAGGGACAGAAGGGACAGATGGACAGAGACACCCAGGGACACAAAGGGACACCAAGAGACACACAGGGAAACCCAGGGACATCCAGGGACACACAGGGACACCCAGGGATAGACAGGGACAGACAGGGACACCCAGGGACACAAAGGGACACCAAGAGACACACAGGGAAACCCAGGGACATCCAGGGACACACAGGGACACCCAGGGATAGACAGGGACAGACAGGGACACCCAGGGACACAAAGGGACACCCAGGGCCCCTCTCAGCATCTCCTCAGCCTTTCCTGGGTAGGGAGCTGCTCCAGCCTTTCCTCATCTCTGCAGCCTCCCCAGGAGCTCCCTGTCCCTCCTGTCCCTCCTGTCCCAAGGATCCCGGAGCTGGACAAGCTCTCCAGATGTGCCTCACAGCGCTGACAATTTGTATTTTTAATTCTCACTGAAGACAATGACCTGGAGCTGATCCCCCCATGAAGCCACTCCTGCTTTCACTCCTTCCTCAGACGACAAAAACCCCAGGAATGCCCTTGGCTGCCTTCTCCCAGAGGCCCTGGGGTGGTCAATAACAATAAAAATTTGCCTGCAGAGCTTTCAGCCTCAAAGCCCAATTCTCCAGGTGCTCTCCTGCAGTTCCTCTGTAATGGCATTTTTTTATGGCCTGGCCGAAGGAACCTAATCTTGCAATTACTCCATTTAATGCCATGTAATGGCTGGGCAGCTTCCCGGGATATGGGAAAGGAGAAGTGTGGTATAATTGCCTTAAAGTGGGAAACAGCAGTAAGTACTCGCATTAAAAAGGGTCAGGAATAAAAGGCAGCATGGTGTGAATTGTAGAGAAAGGAAGCGGTTTAAGAGATGCAGCTGAAGGTCTGGCAGCTTTCAGCAGCACAAGGGACATTCCCCTCCTGTCCCTTTCACTTGCCACCAGGACAATAAAGGGGGAAAAGGAGGGAGTTGGGAGCATGAATTCCACAGGGTTTGCAAAGGGGATGAATTGGGTTTGAGGACGGAGGGAGCAGGTCAAGGGCAAGGCAGCTCCGGGGAGATTCTCCGGGTGCATTGCAGCATTCCCAGGAGAACCTGGCAGCACAAAAGATGGGAAACCCCTGCTGAGCATCCCCAGTTCCCAGCACAGAGACCTCCCTGATCCCTGACTTCATGGCAGGAAATGGAGACTGGGAAAAAAAAAAGGCGGGAATAAAGTTTATAGTTTGAAAAACCAGCAGAGTGACCCTCAGCAGAGCAGGAGGGATGGCAGCAGGTGATGAATTCCTGAAGAATTCCTCACTCCAGCTTGCAAAAGCCAAAAATCAAGTTTCCCAGGCTCTGGAATTCAGGTACAATGAGGATTCAAGGAATTCTTAAAGAATGGAGTCAAAGGATTTTACCTTAACAGAAGAAAACAACAGAAGTGGGAAGGACGTGTCCCATGTGTTCCACACCTTCCAACCCAACCCATGCCACGATTCCATGGTTCTGCTCCCCTCTGCTTTGCATGAGGAAAAGCCACAAAACAAACCACAAAACACACCACAAAACAAACCACAAAACAAAACACAAAACACACCACAAAACAAAACACAAAACACACCACAAAACAAACCACAAAACAAACCACAAAACAAAACACACCACTAAACAAAACACAAAACAAACCACAAAACAAACCACAAAACAAACCACAAAACACACCACAAAACAAACCACAAAACACACCACAAAACAAACCACAAAACAAAACACAAAACACACCACAAAACAAAACAAAAAACAAAACACAAAACAAACCACAAAACAAACCACAAAACACACCACAAAACAAAACACAAAACAAACCACAAAACAAAACACAAAACAAAACACAAAACACACCACAAAACAAACCACAAAACAAAACACAAAACCAGCTGAGGCACCAGGATTGGGCTGAAGGGACCCCTGGGCTACAGAGGGACCTGCTGGGATTCAAACAGAGCTTCTGAGCTCAGCTTTACACACCTGAGAGCACCTGCACCTCCAATAAACGCAAAAATTGTAAAATACAGTATTTTCTATCCACCTTGGGACTTTTAAGGCCCCATCCCTGTGCTGAGACCTTTTCCTGCCATCCCAAATCAGAGGGAAGAGTCCAAGACACGCAGCTTTTAAAAGCTGGATTCACCCTGTGTAATTATGAGAACCAACAAAGAAAATGCTGAACCTTTTCCTTTCATTCCTGCAGGAATGGGAATCTTGCAGACATTTCAGCTTCTCCCTCCATCAGACTCCTCACAGATCCTTGTCTGATCCTTTCAGCTCAGCTCCCAAATGTCAACATTTATTTACCTCCTAATTAACATCATTACGAGCAGTGACATTTTTCTCATCTTCCTGCTTAGGTTTGGGGGGTTTTTTTTGTTTTTTTTGGTGTGTCCTGATGGTTTCTGTCAAGAGGCTGTTTTGACTTGCAGCTTTTTAAAAAGTAACAGTAAAAATTTGTTATTTCCAATGAGGAGCTGCTGTGTATTCCAGGGATTGCTCCTGACAAGGAGGGACTGGGAGCGCTGCTGGAAGCGCTCTGGCAAGAAGCTTTACCTCAACTTTAATTGCAATTCATGGAGAGTCTTCTCCTCCTGTTAATTTTCCTGGCTTGCCCTTCGATGTTATTCCTCCTGGCATGGAATTTTCACCCACCAAGGCAAACTGGAGCCAATTCCATCCCTTCATCAACACTCATTACCTAATAGGGCAGGCAGAGCAGTGGCCAAGGTCTGTTAGGGGTTTTGGGGTGGTTTTGTGGCATTTTGTGGGTTTTTCTGGTTTTGGGGTTTTTTTTTTTTGGGTTTTTTTTTTGTTTGTTTGTTTGGTGTTTTTTTGTTTTTTTTTTTTTGTTTTGGTTTGGTTTTGTTTGGTTTTTTTTGTTGTTTTGGTTTTTGTTTTTGTTTTTTGGGTTTTTTTGTGGGGTTTTTTGGGTTTTTTTTTTTTTTGGGTTTTTTTTTTTTTTTTTTGTTTCGTTTTGTTGGGTTTTTTTTTTTTTTGTTTGTTCGTTCGTTCATTTTTCATTTTGCCTTTTTGGATACAACATTATCTGCTAAATACAAGCTTTGCAAATTCTGCTTTTCACTGCAAATCCAGGCAGGTCCACAACCAAGATTTAGTTTGTGCCAGGACTGGTGGCAAAATCTCTTCTTCCTGATCGGGGCTGGGCAGTCCCAGGACACATCTGGACCCCCTGCCCTGATGAGATCAGGGCACTGAGAAGGTCTCAGCACAGCCACAGGCCTTGCTCAGGTTCAGGCAGGAAAATGGACACAAATCCTCTGGAATCACCAACTCCAGGATGTCTTTATGTGTGTTCCCATGATTAAACAAATCCCTGGAGCAGCCACGGGAAAAGCTCTGCAGTGTCTCAACCTGTCCAAAGCCTGATTTTCCTGGGCTCTGCTCCCCACAAATGATTTAACAATCACCATTCCATGTGAAAATCCTCCAGTAAAAGAGGAAACTGGAGCAATAAATGTGCTTTATTCTGGTCTCTGTGCCTGCAGAGGCCCCATAAAGGTGGTGGTGGGTTAAACACAGCTCCGTGTTGGATCGATGGATGTGTCCCACCCCAGCACTGCCCTGTGTTTATTCCAGCACTTCTATCCCAGATTTCCCTGGACCCAAATGACCTATTTTGATGGCATGTGTAGGTAATCCAGGGACATGAGCAAACATTGTGCTGAGTTCAGATAAATGGCCTCGATTCAAAGTGAATTTTATAAATGACCCAGCCCAAGTGGGACAGCAATGCCTTTATGTGCATTTTAACACAATGCACCCCTTAAGGCAATTGGGCTGAACAGCATCAATTCCACATTTAAATATAATTCCTGCCGAGGATCTGGAAAGAACACAGGAAAAAAAAAAAAAGAGGCTAAATAAACCAAATCAAGGAAAGAGCAAAAGAGTTTTATTTGTAGCTCCTGAAGTGTGGGAATTGGGGAGGCTGGAAAGTCTCTTAGGCTGAATTATTGAGATAATAAAGCACCTGCTGAAGGGACCTGTGACTGCTGGAATGAAATTATTTCATTGCCCCAGAATAATCACCAGGGCAGGTTCTCTTTGGAGAGCAAAGGAAACAAGGGAAGGGAGAGATAAATGGAATGCAAATCACCCTCTCCAGTCCAAGGGAGAGCAGGGACATGAAAGGAACGAGGCTGGTAGGACAAGTGGAGTTTATTTACCAGGCTGGGGCCACTGGAAAACAACCTGGAGTAAACACAGCAGGGGAAATGGGAAGCACCTTCTGTCCAGGCTGGATTTTGCCACGAGTCTGACGAGTCCTCGCCCCTCTGTGCCAGGATTAACGAGCCCAGCAATTACACAAGTCCTAATTGCGCTGCAATTACGCAATTCCAGAGTTATCTGTAACTCAGGGATGGCTCCCGACTTCCAAGGCTTCTGCTCCCCCATCTTTACCTTTCAGAGAGACAAGTTCCACAGAGCAGGGGCTGTTTCATAATTTAGTACTTATGCAATCGGCTACATATGAATATTTAACACTACTGGGAACTTCAATAAATCACCTTGTACTCAGAATGAGTGGTCAAAATTTCAATTTGTTTTATTCATAGTCCTGTCCTCAGTCACAAGAATTCTGACAGGGACAGCCAAGCTCACCTCTGCATGGGAACGACTCATTTCACCTTTTGGAAACAACCAAACAAACCACTGGGAATTTCTTTTCTTCCCAGACAAACCTGCAGAACATTATTGCATTCCCATCTGCTAAAGCGTAATTAATGAAGGCTTTTAAACCTGCAGAACCTTTCAAATTAATGAAAAGTCCACCCAAATAAATTAGCCATGGAGTCCAAGGGCTGTGGATTTAAATAACAGTGGTTCTCCTGACAGGAACCAAGGAACAGCTGTCACAGACAATTATTTTTAGGGCTGCTACTAAACCATTTTCCCATTATCAGCTGCCACCTCGCAGCGACGAGCGGCGGCTCCACATTTTATCATGACGAAAAATCCGAGGGCTCCGCTTCCCTCCTTGGGTGTTACAGGTTTGTAAAACACCGGGTGAGAAACGGAGCCAAAATCCCGGTGCTGGAGCAGGGGCACAGCCCTGGGTGAAGGGATGTGATGTCACCACCACGGCCACGACATCAGCACGGCTGTGACACCGTTGTGGCTACGACATTGTCGCATCCCTCCAGCCAACAGGGGCACAGGGAGAGGATGTGGCTCCTTCTGGTGGGTTTGGGAGACCACGTGTCACCACGGCACAGTGATGTCACCATGGCACATCCCGAAATTCTGTCCATGGAGCGTTCCCAACTCAGCCAAGAGCTGCTCCATCACCACGGCCGTGACATCACCGTGGTTTATGACATCAGCACATCCCTCCAGCCAAAAGGGTTACAAGGACCAGGCTTGGCTTGTCCTGCTCCTGTCCCCACTGCACAGTGATGTCACCACGGAACATCCAAAAATTCCATCCATGCAATGCTCCCAACTCATCCCAAAATGGCAGATCCCAAAATTCCATCCATGGAACACTCCCGGCTCATCCCAAAACAGTACATCCAAAAATTCCATCCATGCAATGCTCCCAACTCATCCCAAAACAGCACATCCCAAAATTCCATCCAGGGACCGCTCCCAGCTCATCCAAGACCTGTTCTGCCACCAGCACATCCCTCCAGCACACACACAGTTACAGGGACAAGGCCAGGCATGTCCTTTGGGAACCTCATGTCCCCACTGTACAGTGATGCCACCATGGCACATCCCAAAATTCCATCCATGGAACGCTCCCAGCTCATCCCAAAATGGCACATCCCAAAATTCCATCCATGGAACGCTCCTAATTCATCCAAGGCCTTCTCCGTCACCATGGCGATGACATCAGCACATCATTCCAGCACACAGGATTAGAGGGACCAGGCCTGGCCTGTCCTGCTCGACTTTGGGAATCTTGTGTCCCCACTGCACAGCGATGTCACCATGGCACGTCCCAAAGTTCCGTCCATGGAACACTCCCGGCTCATCCCAAAACAGTACATCCCAAAATTGCATCCATGGAAAGCTCCCAGCTCATCCCAAAATGGCACATCCCAAAATTCCATCCATGCAATGCTCCCAGCTCATCCCAAAGTGGCACATCCCAGAATTCCATCTATGCAATGCTCCCAACTCATCCCAAAATGGCACATCCCAAAATTGCATCCATGGAATGCTCCCAGCTCATCCAAGACCTGTTCCGCCACCAGCACGTCCCTCCAGCCCACAGAATCACTGGCACCAGGCCAGGCCTGGCCTGTCCCTTGGGAACCTCGTGTCCCCAGGGCCTGGCGCCATCAGCGCCGCCCACCCCAACATTCCATCCACATCCACGGCAGCGCTCCCACGCCAACCCAAACCCGTTCCACCATGCTGACTATGACATCAGCACGCCCCTCCAGCCAATAGCGTTGCAGGGAGCCGGGCCGGCCCGTCCTGATTGGCCCCGGGAGGCTGATGTCACAGTGTGGCGGTGACGCTGGCGCGGTGGCCTGGCCCGGCGCCGCCCGGCGCTGCCTCAGTGCGCTCCGGCAGCCGGTGCTGAGGGGCAGCACAGCCTCGCGCTCCTCCGCAGCGTTCCCCGGGCAGCGGGGGAGCAGCAGCAGCAGCGGCGGCGGCGGCCATGGCCCGGCCGGTGCGCTCGGGCCGCGGGCCCAGCACCACCATGCTGTTCCGTATCACCATCCAGAGGCCCCCTGGCGTGCTCAGCAGGCGCCTGAGGGCCCGCTCCAGGCTGAGGGCCAGGAGGGGAAGGCCCTTGGGGAAGAGCGTCCGCTTCAGGTCCAGGCGGGCGCTGCCTCCGTTCTTCCTCTTCATGGAGAGGCACCGGCGGCGGCTGCAGAGGAACTACCCCCACATGACCATGGCGCAGACGGCCAAGAGGCTGGGCAGGATGTGGCAGAGGCTGCCCGAAGAAGACAAGGAAATGTACAAGGAGGAGGCCGAGCTCAGGAAGGGCAGGAGGATCCGCCGCAGGATGAGCGGCAGGAGCAGGCGCCCCAGGATGTCCAGCCGGAGGAGGGCCATGAAGAACCTCATGATCTCCTTCACCACCAAGGCGGCCAGCCTGCGGGATTTCCTCCTGTCCTACCTGTGAGTGCAGCTCCTGCCTGTGGCTGCAGCTCCTGCCTGTGATTGCAGTTCCTACCTGTGCTGGCAGTCCCTAGCTGAAGCACCAGTTCCTACCCGAGATTGCAGTTCCTTGGGAAGTCCCAATAAAGCTCCGAGTTGTTGTTGCAGCAAACCCCGACCCGCTGTGGTGTCCTTGGGCAGGGAGGAATTGGGGTTGAAGGGAGCTGGTGCCATCGTGGGGGTTGGGAGGCTGGGGCAGGGTGGGGATGGATGTTCCTGCACATCCACACGGAAAACAGCCATGACTTCTCCAAAGCAGAAGTTAAAATCGGCTCCTTCTGCAAAGGAGGGATTTTGGTCCTCCAACAGCAGGTCCTGGAGCTGGGGAGGAGGCACAGTGAATGCAGATGGAGAACCAGGAGGGTGCAGGGACACAGAAACACAGCTTTTCCCAGGAAAAGGCCTTGGGAAGGTGCACAAACTCAGACCTCAAACCCACACAGCTCCCTGACCCTGCGGGAGGAGCCTCAGAGAGCTTTGTCCTCTTGACCACAGCCTTTGTCCAGGTTCCTTCCTTTAGGGATGGTCACAGCGCCCTCCCACACAAGGTCACATCCCAGAGTCCCAGTTCAATGCCACGTTTTCCCCAAGCTCCAAAAGTCTCCAGAAAACAACTCCTGAGCTGTTCCTGTCCCTTATTCCACACGATTCCCATGGTGTTCCTGTCCCTTATCCCACACAGTTCCTGAGCTGTTCCTGTCCCTTATTCCACACAATTCCCATGGTGTTCCTGTCCCTTATCCCACACAGTTCCTGAGCTGTTCCTGTCCCTTATTCCACACAATTCCCATGGTGTTCCTGTCCCTTATCCCACACAGCTCCTGAGCTGTTTCTGTCCCTTATTCCACACCCAGGATTTTTATCAGATTTTTGTACACCTGTAACACCAGGACACAAAGCCCATGGCCAGCAGCTCTCCCTGCTGGGAAACCTAAAATCCCAGGATTTGTCCCTAGGATAAGGGTACAAAGGCTGAGGATATTAAGAGAAAACTGCAAGGCTGCCATGAGCTGGTACAGAGTGTTTAAGTGAGAAGGGACAAGAAATCTCACTTTAATGGTTCTCCTGCCTGCACGGCCGCTGGGAGCCTGACAGCATCCATCAATTAAAATCTATTCCCAGCTGCAGCAGCCGTGGCTCCAACAGAAGGAGCAGCTATTTTTGGCACGTTACAAATATGAAGTGGTCAGAAAGGCCCCAGATATCACCCAGCCAATTACGCTTTCCACGGAATCTTTGCGTTCCCCCATCCCTCAGCCTCCATAAACAAGTGGCACTCAGGCAAAATCAGGCCTGGGGATGTTGGAACATGGGTTCCACTCAATTGAACCCATCACACAGCACTGGTCCTGAGGAATGGCTCCAAATTCCTGCAGCACTTTTTACAAGCATACCCCAATAAAATCCCAGACTGGCCATTCCCACTGGTCCCTTCAGCTGAGAGGCTGAGGGACAACTCTGCCAGCTCTGAGCACACAATAAAATTCCAGTTATCTGCAGCAGGAAATCTAGTGACAGGAAAACACAAAGGGATGGGAAACAGCGCACTGGAAATTGGTTGTTATCCACCTGGATGTGTTTCCCACTAATGGTGTGGGGACTAGAGATGGAAATAACTGTGAGAGCAAAGCATTAACAAGGAGAAATAACAGTTTGGGAGATGCCTTCCAGCAGCAGAGAGGAAACAATGATCCTGGAAGAGCTGCAGGCAGCTGATGGAGGAGGGGGGTAAGTGATAAATATGGATATTATGGGGGGAATGTATCTCGGGGGCCTGGGGTGGGTTCCTTCCCCTGCTTTCCACACTGTAGTTAAAACCTGCAATAAACCAGCTGCAGAAAATGGTTTCTCTCAGTATTGGCACAATTTTGGCTCGTTGGGAGTCTCGGCACCTTTTTTATGTGCTCGGAACTAACGTTAATGGCGTTGTTACAGACCCAGGAATGTCACTTTTATCATAATGCTGCCTGTGTTGTCACTGCTCGGGAAAAATGGTTTAAAAACACCTTGGAAATTGCCTGGACAACCTTCCCTTCAGGCCAGCTACATGGATTCACCTGAGAGCTGTCCTTGGGATTTGCTGTCCCTGCCCTCTCCGTGTGGGGGCTTCAAAGGGGACGAGTTTCAGAGCAGAAGGGAAAAGCCAGGAGTGACAGATCTTTATCCAAACCCCTCCCAAAATCCACCTCCCTGTGCCTGACCGGGGGCACAAACACACATCTGCCACCACAGGTACGTGGCGTCACTTTTGTCACTTCAAAGTTTGGGTACACAACCCAGAATTTCCTGTACTGCCCCGCACCCAAACAAAAAAATCCAATTATTGAGTACAGAAACTCCAAGACGTGGCTGCTGCACTCGTGGTGCCATTGAGAGCAGGAGAGCTGTGGCTCTGCAGAGATCTCCTCTTGTTCTGAGGGAACAATGGCACTTCAGCCCCCCTCCCTCAGCCAGCTCCACTCTCCTCATCCCAGCAATTTTCATTTTTGTGTGCACGAGATGCACTTGAGTGGCAGCAATAGCAGGGGAAGCACTGGAGGACTCACAAACAGATTTATTTCAGAAATTTCTCTGCAGTGATGCTCCCACACGTGGCCTTGTCTGTGTTTATGGATACACCAGGAGTATCCCACCGAAACAAACCCCGAAAACAAAGTGCTGCCGTTCCTCCTGGAGGCTGCAGTGAGGGTTTGAGCCGTTGAAGGGGCTGTGTCAGTGTCCCCAGAGCCACTCCAGCGAATCCCAACAGCAAGAAGTGCCCATTGGAGGGGGACCCTCTTCTCTCTTCTCACTCACAGCCACCCAAAAAGGTTTTTGGGACCAACCCACAGCAGCCAAACCTGGCAAAAGCCTGCCCTAAACCCCCACTTAGGAACAGATTAATTCTGGATGACTGGGAGGCTTTGCAGGCTCCTCTAACTGAGATGTTACAACTTCAACACCCTTGGAAAAAAAATCAGAGCCTGGAAGAGTTCTCTGCTCATTAACTGCCTGCCAAAGGATCCTCCTGCTCGCGAGAATCAATAACCTGCTTTTGTTCACAGCTTGATTTTAATGGGACCAAAAAGCCACAAGATGCTGGGAGCCACCAGGACCGCGGCGAGGGGACCAGCAGCTCGGCTCTTTGTAGCCACTCGTGCAGGCAGGAAGGCACAGGCTGAGCATCTCCGAGCTCATCCCCATCTGCACAGCTCGGGGAGAGGCAGCACACGCTGCCCCCCTTGTTAGCTTTGATTTACATCACAGATCACCGCAGGAAACAACTCCTTCCCCGGCATTCCCACGCTGGGGATGCTCCCAAGGCAATTTTCCAGGCTCTCCCATTGCCAGGATGATGCTCCCTGCCCTGCAGTCCTTGGGGACAGGGAATCCCCAGTCCCAGTTTAGGGGAGATAATGGAACGGGTCTTCCAAACCGCACCACCCCCACAGAACTCCAAGAACTCCAAATCCATCTGTTTCTTTTAGTTTCCCAAAAAAAAAAAAAAAAAAGGCAGCAGCTGAATTATCAGAAGTGCAAATGGAGCAGCAGCTTGACAGACCCAGTTTTGGCTTTCCCCGAATTCATCTTTTACATTGATAAAATACGGGTTTGCTCGCGAACTTCCTCATTCCACTCAAAGCCACGACATTCCAGTTCCATCAGGCAGGGATGGGAGCTGCAGTTCTCATGGGTAGGGTGTCAAACACCACAGAACACATCAAACACCACAGAATCTGTGAAATACCCCAGAGCAAGAATATCCACATTATGGTTGGCGTTGGAATTAGATGATCTTTAAGACCCCTTCAAACCCAAGCCACTCTAGGGTTAAAAAAATATTCATTTCTTTTCAACATGAAATTAAAACTGTCATCAGATTACTCCAAAGGAGACCCAAACCACCAGGTAAGATGGGATTAATTATGCTTAAGAAATTGCTTGATTTGACAAAGTTCATTTTCTATCCCTTTCCCATGAGCTGCTCAGCCCCAGTGGCTGCTGCTGAAGTTGGATGTGACTGAGATGGGGATGGCAAAGCTGTCATCTTAAAACTGGTGACGAATTGATTTGGATGATCCACGTTATTGGCTACACCAGGAGGGTGAAGATGTGATTCCTCTCCTGGGCACTATGGAATCATGGAATATCCTGGAAGGGACACACAGGGACCATCAGAGTCCAACTCCTGGCCCTGCACAGACAGCCCAGTTAAAGGAATGAGGGATTTGTCTTTACAAACAGTGGGTCTGCTGATAAATAAAGTTAGATACAGAGAGATGAAAGAAACAATGTGAAGAACCATAAATTTCATGGGAATTCCATCGATTGACACAAGAAAAAAAAGGAGGGTGTTATACATTAAAAGGTGGTCTTAGCTATTAGGATTTTGGGAAGTCTGTACCTCTCAAATACCTCAGCCAATGGGGAAAAGAGAGAGAGAAATTGGGATAAAAAGGAGGCTGTGTCCTCCAAAAATTGGAGAGACCCAGGGGAATGCCCCATGGCCTCTCCCTTTATTCCAATAAAGTTCCAGGACTCCTCTGGCTCCTTTTTGGACACAAACCTCTGGTGTTTGTGGATTCATTTTCCTGACACCTGCCTGCCTTACTCCCAGTGCTGGGTGAGAGGCAGCCCTGAGACACCAAACTCATCAGAGCAGCTTCACCAGGGGACCACAGCTCTGGCAGGGTGAACATCACAACCTGAACTGAGCATCACAACCTGAACTGAGCATCACAGCCTGAGCTGAACATCACAGCCTGAACTGAACATCACAACCTGAACTGAACATCACAACCTGAACTGAGCATCACAGCCTGAGCTGAACATCACAGTCTGAACTGAACATCACAGTCTGAGCTGAACATCACAGGCTAAGCTGAACGTCACAGCCTGAGCTGAGCAGGGCCAGGGCTGCTCCATCCCTCCGTGCTCTGTGGCTCTCCTGGGAGGATGAAGAGCTCTCAACACCCGAGTGCAGAGATCCGAGCTGCCAAGGCAGCAGAACAAGAACTGCACAAGGGCAAAATGTCCTTGTTAAGAAGCCTCTGTGGGTGACCTTGACACGACATGAAGTCTTTCCAACTGCAGAAACTCTTGAGTGCTGCCAGTGGGTTCTGCTTTATTATTTCCTGCTTTTTAAAGCTGCCTTCTGTCTGCCCTTTGCTGCTCTGAGCTTCTCTTCCTCTCCCAGCTCCTCAGAGATCAATCTGCACCTTCTCCACTCAGCTGATGTGAGTTGTGTCACTGCTCACTGGCCTATCATCCTCTATTTCCATGGGTCTGATCAGATAAAAAAACCCTGAAATGTTCTCCAGTTGGAAATGAAGCAGAATTCTGGGAAAGGCAGCAGACACCGAGTTCACTTTCTGCTGGGGAAAAAAAAAATAATCCACCTTCACAATGTGGGGCCAGTGATGTTCTGTGCCTGCATTAAAGATGTGGGAGATGGGACAGAGCCCTGCAGGCAGCACAAACCTCTGGGAGCAGCTGAGGGACCCCAGGGGCACATTCCCATCCTGGAAAAAGGGGAAAAATGGGAAAAATCCTGTCCACTTCAGAGGGAAACACCTCGTCCTGCCCAGGGGAGGGGAGATCCCATGGAGCTGGCAGAGCCCTGAGGTCCTGAAGCAGGCAGCACAGCTGCAGCCAGCCTGGAATTCTGTGGAATTCCACAGGTTCTAGGAGGATCTGAGCATCTTTTTCTGCAGGATCTCCCTGCTCAACTCAAGCCAGGGCACCTGACAAGAACCTGCAGCGAGAGCAGCCCCGTGCAGTGACAACATCATTTGTGCTGCTGCCTTTAAATCACAGCCTGCTGCAGCCTCAGAGCAGCCAAATGTGCCAGGAAATTCCCAGAATTATCCAGAGCTGAGATGAACTGAACTCTCTCCCTTTTCAATCAATAAAGTGCCATTAAGAGCCTGTTCTGCTGCTGATGGTGTTTGAGGAGTGCAGCCCTGGCAGAGCCTGCTCCAGATTTTTTTCCCTGGGTTGGATTAAATTTGGGTTCAGTCCAGCTTTGCTGGGAAGAGTCTTCAAAGCACTCACAAAACTCTGCAGACTCTGACCCCTCCTCACCTGCAAATCCAGGGGAATTTCAAAGCTCTGCCAGGTCAGGCTCTGGTCTCGGATTCCACACACCCTGAAATATTTCCCACTGCTTTTAAAAACTGGGATCACGGGGAAAATATTCAAGGGGAGTAAGAAACATGAAAATTCACAATTCCAAATGTTCCAGGCTGGTTCATGTGCCAGTCAAGGAAACCTCCAAGCTTCAGGATACAACCAGGAGCCCAGCCAAGGCTTTTACATGCCCAGAGCAGCTTGTTCTGAACAACATTTTTAGAAGGAAAACCTAAAAAAAAATCCAATTTGGAATCTCCTGAACTTTCCACCAGGAAACACCTTGGAGTCAGTGGAGCCTTGCTTGTCTTTCCCAGAGATTTGCTGCAGCCTTTCCGAGATTGAGGAAGATGGATTCTTGGCAGAAAAAACAAAATAAGTTACTTCCCTGGCAACTTGCTAAAATCAGAACTTACATGAAGGAAGGGGAAAAATGCCAAAAGCAAAGCAAGGCCTGGCATCCACAGCAAATGCAGAATCCGTGAGTTTGTCCCTTTGGACTCAATTAGTCCAAATTTACAAAGAATGACACCCATAAAGATGTTAAACATTAACAAAACTTCTGCTAACTCGCTTCAAAATGAATTTTAATTGCAAGCTGTTTGATGCATTGCAAAATTTAATGAGGGTTTTATTCTGCCCGCAAAAATTCCGATATATTAATTTCAGGCTAAAAATCTATAGTTCCTTAAAGGCCTGAGAGAAAAAATAATCAATGACAGAATGTTCTAAATGCCAATCTCTGAGATTGTTCTGCTTTTGAGCTTCTGGGGGGGGCAGATATTGGGCACAGCCTCTCCTCTTTCAACATTTCTGCTTTTAAATGGGTTTTTGAGGGAACATGGCAACACAGATCATGGAATTGTTAGGGCTGGTAAAGACTTTTAAGATGATCAAGTGCAGCCATCAGACTCAGGAGCTTTTTCTCTCTTCAGCTGGAGATGAGGCTCAGATCAGAGGGTGAAATAGCAGAGTTTCAGAAGAGCAGCAGATTTTTCCTGAGCTTGCCTCAGCCTGTGCACATCAAACAGAGGGAGAGGAGAGGAGAGGAGAGGAGACCCACCAAAGCCTGGAACAGGTCTGTTAGGCTTTCAACAAGTTAAAAGATTGTCATAGTCAGGAGGTAGCTCTTAACATGACTATGGCATGCAGGGAAGTTCTCAATTTCTCCCCTGGTAAGTTCCATTCAAAGAAAAGTTTGTAAACATTCCGGGGGAGTGGGCAGAAAACAACACCGGGTTTCAGAAACATTTACAAGTGTTTTGCAGAAATGAAACTTCACTTAGAGAGCTCAGTTTCGCTCTCCCGGGTGGAGGATGGGTGTCGGTCTGCACGTTCGGAGACAGCCAGCACGGAGAAGCCTTGGGGACCAGAGCTGTGTGAGCAGCGCGGTGTCCGCCTCATGCGCATCCCCACATCCAGCACGGAGAGCGCTCCCAGTTATCACAAGTTGTGCAGAACCGATGGCACACAAACCCCAACAAACGCGCCGGCTGCAGGCTCCTGTTCCACGGACGTGGAGCTTTGACGCCAGAGAAAGCTGTGGGCACCGAGCAGCGGCTGGGCTGTCTCGGTGAGATCAGCTTTTCCTGGGCTCCTGCTGACAACATTGCCACCTTCCGCAGCCGCCGGGAAGGGCACGGACCTGCGGCCGGGGGGCTCGGGCAGCCTCCCCCCGCCCCGGGAATCGCCGTGGAGATGCTGTTTAGGAAGGCGCTTTCCCAGCACTGCCCTTTGCAACCACCGTGATAACTCAGAATAATTCATTTCCGAAGCCTGTGATGGAACCGATGCAGAGCGCAGCACAGTCCCGAGAACGGGCGCGGTACAGCCGAGCGCACACGGGACGGGAAACGCGGCCAAGGGAACGCGTTCTGCACCACACGCACAATACACCAGCGAATGCATCGCCGGCGTGACTGCTCGTGTCACTTCCAGAACAGCTGGGGAAGCTGAGGAGAGTCAAAGCAGAAGTTAAAGGAAGGCAAATGTCGCTGTCTCCATGCCCGGACCTGAGGGCATCGCATCCCCAGACTCCAGCCCTCATACACTGGACTGCCATCGTGCCCCGTCTCAGTGAAAGGCGCAACAAAACACATCTTCTACCCTGGCTTCTACATAATGTCAATAGATCCCTTTTATAGAAGTTTTAACATCTGATGATGTTATACGTTAAAAGGCTATGTTTTGTCTCGCTAGCTTGCAGAGAAGTATTTTCCTCCAAATCATCCTCAGTCAATTTATAGTTAATAAAGTGGTAGCATTATGATAATGCAGCTAATTAACTGCTAATTTAGCAGTTGAAATACAACTAATAACAAATCCAATATATTAACCAATACATTTAGTGCACGTTCTGGATGGAAAATGGTTTTACTTAGACATAGCCAAAATACATCAATGGAGCTGTTAATGCGGGATAAGAAAGTACTTTCCACGAAAAGCTTAAAAAAAAAATTAACACAGCAACCCAAGTAATACCTATACTAATTTAGAAAATGGGTGTTCAGAGTTTAGTAAGTAGAGAAGGGCTTTGCATGCAAGACTACATGTATTTCCTAATCTCAGACCTCTTCTAGGAAGGCAGTCTTCAGTTTGTGAGGCTTTGCCAAAGAACAAGATTCATGATCAAAGGTAAAGAAATCNATGGGATGGGATGGGATGGGATGGGATGGGATGGGATGGGATTTAAGGTCCCTTCCAACCAGAACCCCTCCATGATTCTGTGGGAATTCCAGCCAGCAAAGCAATCCTTGGACATGAATTGTCAACAGCATTTTGTTTATTCCTAATCCTCCAATATTTACTGATGTCCTGGGCATCTTCCTGATCCCCACTCCAAACCCGGCCACCAGAAAGGTCCGTGGGAGGCAAAACCCAACCCATCCCTGCTGTGAAACAGCCAAAAGTGTCACAGCCAAGGCCAGCAGGAAGAGATCCTGACCTGCCAGGACAGAACAGAACTGTGCCAAGGAGCCAAAACTCAGCAATTCTCTGGATCCAGCCCCAGGATCTGCCTCCATCTGGGCTTTGGGCAGCCTGATCTGAGCTCACTCACTCAGTGCCTGCTTTTAACAGCTGATGGTGTTGGAGTCAGTAAGTCAGGAGTCTCTCTGGATTTTTCAGAGAGAGATCAGAGTGTAGGGATTGAATTCAAGCTTTTGGATGGATTGGAGTATGTTAAGCCACTCACACATAAGGCAGAGGTGAAAGTTTAGATTTTAATATAAGTGAGTAAGCAAGTGAATGAGTAAGTAAGTAAGTAGATGGAGTAAGTAAGTAGAATGAGTTTTAAGTGCTTTTAGTGAGTAAAAGTCTCAGATGCCAGAGTAGTAGCACATGTTCTAGTGAAGGTTAAAAAAAATAATCCTAGACACTGGTGTTTCTGTGGAGGCTCCAAGAACCCAGCTTCAGACACAGTAGAGTTAGAGTNAGTAGCACCCATCTGGGCACAGCACCACCTGCCCAGCACCCACCTGCCCAACAGCAGCAGCAGGGAATCCACAGGAGCAGCAGAGACCCCAGAGCATCCCCAGCATCTGGTCCATTCCAGCCTGGGCCCCTCCTGGGGCAGGATCTGGAGTTTTGGGGCTGGAGAAGCTGGAGCAGCTCCTGGCCCCATTCCCATTCCCTGTCCCAACCCCAGCCCTGCCCCGCTCTCCCAAATCAGCTTTGCCACCCCCTCGCCCATCAGAGCACCTTTGAAACCTCTTTCAAGATTTCCCTTTCATTTCTCCTTGCCTTTGATTCACTTCCAGGCTCCAGAAATTCCAGCGTGGCTTTGAACAAATATCCTTTGGTTTTTAAACTCACACAAAGCATCTGTGACTGGGCAGAAAAACCCAAATCCTCTCTGAACACTCCCCTTCCCACAGGGCTGTTTGGAGCACGGGGCACTGCTCCAGGATCAATGGGGGTAATTTATTCCCTGACATTACACAGGGAACCTGATTTCCAAATTCCTTCGTGCCAGCTTCCAGCCTGAAGCACTTCTGTTATTTTTTTTCCCCTTTTAAGAACAGCTGACTTATCAAAACCAGATTTTTCGAAGAGAAAAGCACAAGCTAAGCCACATTACAATAATTGAAGCTATTAATTACCTTTATGCCTTTCTTTTTTAAGGGAGATCTTTAATGCAGGTGATTCTGGCTAAAAGAGCTAATTTGAGCTGTTCCATCATTTAAAGGATGATTATAAAAATTAATTTAGAAAGAGTGGGAGAAAGACAAAGGGATAAAGGAGAGCAGGAAGGGATGGGTATTCCCCCTGTGCTCCACCTGGGGACTATCAAAGAAACGGGGCTGTTTTAAAAGTGTAGAAAGGGCTGATGGAGTTTTCAGGTTTTATAACAGTTTATTGGATTTTCCAGAGGAGCTGTGGCTGTCCCTGGATCCCTGGAAGTGTCCAAGGCCAGGCTGGACAGGGCTTGGAGCAACCTGGGATAGTGGAAGGTGTGGGATGGGATGGGATGGGATGGGATGGGATGGGATGGGATGGGATGGGATGGGATGGAAGGTCCCTTCCAACCAGAACCCCTCCATGATTCTGTGGGAATTCCAGCCAGCAAAGCAATCCTTGGACATGAATTGTCAACAGCATTTTGTTTATTCCTAATCCTCCAGTATTTACTGATGTCCTTGGCATCTTCCTGATCCCCACTCCAAACCCAGCCACCAGAAAGGTCCCTGGGAGGCAAAACCCAACCCATCCCTGCGTGAAACAGCCAAAAGTGTCACAGCCAAGGCCAGCAGGAAGAGATCCTGACCTGCCAGGACAGAACAGAACTGTGCCAAGGAGCCAAAACTCAGCAATTCTCTGGATCCAGCCCCAGGATCTGCCTCCATCTGGGCTTTGGGCAGCCTGATCTGAGCTCACTCACTCAGTGCCTGCTTTTAACAGCTGATGGTGTTGGAGTCAGTAAGTCAGGAGTCTCTCTGGATTTTTCAGAGAGAGATCAGAGTGTAGGGATTGAATTCAAGCTTTTGGATGGATTGGAGTATGTTAAGCCACTCACACATAAGGCAGAGGTGAAAATTTAGATTTTAATATAAGTGAGTAAGCAAGTGAATGAGTAAGTAAGTAGATGGAGTAAGTAAGTAGAATGAGTTTTAAGTGCTTTTAGTGAGTAAAAGTCTCAGATGCCAGAGTAGTAGCACATGTTCTAGTGAAGGTTAAAAAAAATAATCCTAGACACTGGTGTTTCTGTGGAGGCTCCAAGAACCCAGCTTCAGACACAGTAGAGTTAGAGTTAAGAATATTGCTTACATTTTTCAGTTAGAACAGGATAAGCCATACACATAGTTTATATGTAGCCTGGTGTGCTAAGAAACCAGAATTGTAACAGGTTAAGAAGTGGTGGTGTGAGTTTGTGTCTTAGCTAGATAAAAAGTTTCTATATAAGAGCATACATTAAGGAGAGTTGGTACAGTTTTGCCATTGCTTTTAATGCCATTGCTTTATGTCATTGCTTTTGCCATTGATTTACTTTGTTTTTGCCTTTGAGACTGATGTGCTTCTACAATAAACAACTTTATAATAACTATTAGCTGCTTAACTCATTAAAAGAAAACAACCCAACAAGTCAGGTGCCTAAGAGCACTTGGAAGACTTAACCTCACAGATGGGACCAGATTTCCATCTGGGACACAAAAATGTCACCATGCCAAGAGCCAGCAGTGGTGGCAGCTCCCAGGGCAGGCAGGAAAACTCTGGATTTGGAAGCTTGTGGAATTCATGATTATCACAGAAATTCCTACCTGGCAGCCCATTCCCAGGGCCAGGTTTGGGATTAATTCCTTAAGGAAACATCAAGCCCTGGAAAGGAAAACCTTCCCCTGTCCTGAGGATGCTCAGGTGTTGTTTCACCCCGCAGATCTGACCCAGCTCAGGTGAGGCTGCAGTGACCAGCCCCAAACTGCTGCTAAGGCAACTCCCTCTCCCTTCAGGAACCCAGCAGCTCCCAGGTGCACAGCTCATGGATCCAGAATGGAAAACACACCCTGCACTTCCCTGCTCACCCCCCTGATCCCTGCCAGGGCATCTTTGGCTTTTAAAGCAGCAGCAGCAAAGCAAACAACAGGAACAAGGGTCAATTTTTGTCACATTAACTGCACTGCTGGGACTTGAGGACAAGATGTCCCCAGGCTTAGGCTAGAGCTGGAAAATTGAAAAGTTTGGCTAAATTAGAAACAAATAGATACGGGGTTGTACTCCAGATGTGTCAAGATAGATCCCAGATACTTATGGAGATGTCAAAATGAACAAAAACAACAGAGTACTGTGAAAATACACCAGGAATAACAGATAAACAGCCCAGCTCTGAAATCACACCAGGAATAACAGATACAACAATCCAGCTCTGAAATCACACCGGGAATAACAGACACAACAGCCCAGCTCTGAAATCACACCAGGAATAACAGATAAACAGCCCAGCTCTGAAATCACACCAGGAATAACAGATACAACAGCCCAGCTCTGAAATCACACCAGGAATAACAGACACAAGAACCCAGCTCTGAAATCACACCAGGAATAACAGATACAACAATCCAGCTCTGAAATCACACCAGGAATAACAGACACAAGAACCCAGCTCTGAAATCACATCAAGATTAACAAAGGCCAGCTCTGAAAACACAATTCCAATTCCTAACTGCAAGAGTTTTTCCATGCTGTGGCCACACTTTGTTTCCTCTGCCCTCTCAAGAACCGCACCAACGCATTTTGGTGTTTCCCTACCCTTTGAAACGCTGACATTTTCCTCCCCTGAGGCCCAGACATCCCCCAGAAAATCATTTTAACAGCAGAGGGATGAATTCAGCACGGGATGGAGCCACCAGTGGTGATTCCCAGCTCCAGGGAGTGATGGAAAGCCAGCCCAGGGATCCGGGCAGCAGCTGCAGCAAACCCAGCCAGGGAAAAGCCAGCAGGCAAAGAGCGTTTAAACCAGATTTTGTGAGGCAGCTGACATCTGAAAACAAAGTGATTCCATCCTTGAAACAACTTGTAAATAGCAGAAAAGCATCCCAGAGTGGGGCCTGGAGAAAGCCCAGCAGGGAGAGGCTTTGAAGGCAGCCGAGGTGTCTGGCTGCTCCCTTTGAAGGCGCAGATAAGGGAGTGCAGAACACGGCTGTTATCAGCTCCGGCACGCACATCCTGACACCAGAACGCAGCTCCCCGGATCCCCGAGCAAAGGGAGACCTCCCTGCACAGCAATGACAGCGATTGGTGTCGGAACACGAGAAAAACGCCCTGGGAAGGCACCGACAGCTCCCGGCACAGCTCGCACTGAACGCACTGATCTTCCCCACCAACATTTGTCCAAATCCTTGCTTTAGCTGGGAGGAATCAGTGCTCTGCTGTGACAGTGTTTGAAAGAGAATCCCAAATATCCCACTTTTTACAACCCGAAACATCATCTGCACTTACTTAAAGCCTCCTTTCCCTGCCAAATCTGGGTATTATTCACTGCTTTACAGTCTATATTTTGGGTCACATCCTGAAGGAGGTTCCAATATTTTTCTCAGCTTCCAGCCAGGCATGTCAGACTCAGCCTCAGTCTCAAAAAAATCTCTTTTTAGATTACAGCTATTGAAGTTTCTTGAAAAAAACTCTTTTTCTTTTTTTTTTTCTTTACTCTTCCAACGTGTGTTTGCAGGACAAACACAGAAAGAAATTAAGAATTAATGACCTTCAGGGATTTTTTTTTTCCCCTCCACTATCACAGGCTTCCCTGCCCCTCATCCCTTGGGATTCAGGAGCACACAGCAGTGGCCTTTCCATGGGGATCTTTGCCTCCGAGGTGACCAAACAACAAAGAAGGGACAAATTGGGATAAAAAGGGCAATTCAACCATTATCAGGGTCGTTTTCAGCCTAAAAGCATCTCTTTCCCAGTCTGAATATTCATTAAAAGCTTTCCACTAGGCAGCAAATGGAATTCATTGCGTTAATGCATGGAAAAGTAAAACCGGGGGGAGAGTGGGAACGGGATCTGATCCTGTTGGATTGGGTGGAAGTGAAGAGGAGAGGTCCTGGGGCGCTGTCACAGCAGTTTCTCTGTCCCTGCCGTGTCCCAGGACAGGATTTGGGAAGCAGAAGGAGAAGGAATGGAGCCAGGAGCAGGGAGAAGTGGGTTCTGCCAGGAAGGAGCTGAAACCTTCCCTTCCCTGCAGGAATATTCACAAATATGGAACTGCTCCATATCCCACCTTACCCCTCCCCCCAGCATTCCCAGTTATTTCTGCAGTGCCAGGAGCTCTGGGACAGTGTGGGAGCACGAACCTCTCTGTCCAAAGAATTCCCAGTCCCTGAACTTCCCAACAGCACCGAGGATGCTCAGGGATGGTTGGAATTCCCTGGGGAAACCATCAGCTCTGCCTCCCGGAATCCAGGGCTCCCTGAGCTACAAATTCCTGCTCTTCACAGGGAAAATCCATGTTCAAATAAGGCCTGGAGGGCAGGAATTCCAAAGGCTCCCAGGAATTGGAACTGCTCTGGTTCCAACTTTTCCAGAATGTTCTCTGCAGGGAATGCACCTTCCAAGAGAAAAGGGGATTTTGCCACAAGACCATTTCCCTCTAAAGCAACGTTTTAGAGCTTGGAAGCCTTTGTGGGATTTGTTCCCAATTAGAAGCAAATAAACAAAAAACGATGGAATTAAATAAGGAAGTCAATTTTGCAGATCCCAAAGAAGATGTAACCAACATTTAAATAGGGATTTCAAAAGCCACTTCAGCCACGTTTCCCAGTGCTGTGGAAAACACTGCCTATGGAAGAAAAATATCTGAAAATTACAGATAAAGCATCCAGGAGTTCCTGCAATAAGGAAGCTCCACTCATTGCGCAGGGAAAGGAAACTTTCCCATTTTCCTGGGTTTTAAGTGGTGATGAAAGAAGTTCTTTCAAGACACACAAAAAAAACCTTCCCAGCTCCAGCCTCGTGCACGCCCAGGGCAGGATAATTCTTGTCAACTTGCAAATGAAAGCAATTACAGCCTGGAAAAAATCTGCCAGAGAGTGGCAAGTGTGAGATGAGAATCAGAGGCAATCTGCTTTTCAGAATCCCTGTGAGGAACAGCAGCTGCTGGGGAGGCACAGGGGGGAGAGAGGGGGACCATCCTCACTCCCACCCACACTGGGATGCCAGGAAAAGTCTGCAGGATCCTGCAGGGTTATCCCAGAAAGCTGCACAGGGAGCAGCAGCACAAGGAGCACATCCCAAAATCCTGGCTCTGGAGCCAGAGCCTTCCCGTGGACTTCACAGGCAGCTCCGAGATGAAAACTGGGAGCTGAAAGCTCCGAGGGATCAGAAGCTGCTTTGATACAAAGAAAAGGGGTTGGCTCATTATGAGCCCACACTGAGGAGATTTTCACCAGCCATCATCAGCTCCGTGTGAAGCTGTGACCTCCAAACCTGCAGCTCTGAGAGAGGGGCTGGCCAGAGGGAGCATCCACAGGGAATCCTGGAGCATCCCAGAGCTTTCATGACTTTTGGGAGCCACTCCACAGACAGGCTCAGGTGGTTGGGAGGGAAGGGTCAGCCTCACACAGTGATGGGAAAAGGAATTTGAGAGGAGCTGCTGAAATGCTGATGGCTCCTTCAAAAATCTTCCCCCAAACTCGGCTCTCTGCAGGAACAGGGAAATGAGAGAACGTGGAAAGGAGGGAATTTCAGGAATGCTGCTCCAGAAAGGGCTGACAGCTCCAAGGGGTCTCAGGAACACAGAAATGAGAGAAAATTTCAGGAATGCTGTTCCAGAAAGGGCTGATGGCTCCAGAGGGTCTCAGAAAAAGGGAAACAAGAGAATTTCAGAAGTGCTCCTCCAGAAAGGGCTGACAGCTCCAAGGGGTCTCAGGAACATAGAAATGAGAGAAAATTTCAGGAATGCTGTTCCAGAAAGGGCTGATGGTTCCAAGGGGTCTCAGGAAACAAGAGAGAACCTCAAAAATGCTGTTCCAGAAAGGGCTGATGGTTCCAAGGGGTCTCAGGAACACAGAAATGAGAGAAAATTTCAGGAATGCTGCTCCAGAAAGGGCTGATGGCTCCAGAGGGTCTCAGAAAAAGGGAAACAAGAATTTCAGAAATGCTGCCCCAGAAAGGGCTGACAGCTCCAAGGGGTCTCAGGAACATGGAAATGAAAGAAAATTTCAGGAATGCTGCTCCAGAAAGGGCTGATGGCTCCAGAGGGTCTCAGAAAAAGGGAAACAAGAGAATTTCAGAAATGCTGCTCCAGGAAGGGCTGATGGCCCCAGTGGGTCCCCTGGGCTCAGCTCCACAAAAAAAACCATAAAATCAACCAGAGGAATCTGGAATTCCAAGGTTCTTGGTTCTCCCAGGCTCACCTGTGCGTGGGCAGTTTTGTTTTCACCCCTTGCCCAACATCTGGAGCACAGTGAGGCGCCTGTGCTGCCTTCACATCTGGCACAGCTGTGCTGGAAGTGTGTGCAATAATTCACATGCACCTGTTGGGACAGGTTCCTCTTCCAGGAAATCACGGGATGAAGCCAAAAGGAATTCTACACAAATGAAGGGAAGAAAACAGAGGAGAAGAAAAGATTTTGTGCAAGGGAGGGAAATGCAGCACCCAGGCTGGAGAGGCACTGAGGGGGAGGAACTGAACTCAGACAGGAATAAATTCCCTGGATTTGGCCATTCCTCATTTGCAGCCCTGCTTCTCCCACTGCATTCCCTTAGCATGGGATTATCAGCAGAAAACCAAGGAGCAGAAACCAGTTCCCAGGGGGAATGACAAGGGAAGGCTCAAGGAGTGGGAGGCACTGGGGCAATGTGACAGCTGATGCAACTTTCCTAAAATAAACCCAGAAAGGCTCGGAGCGTTTTGTGATCTGAAACCCACAACACCAGGGTAAAGCAGCAACAGCAGCACAATTCCCAACCAAAATCCCAGTCCCTCCCACCCACACAAAACACAACATGGATGTAGAAGATCTGGAGAGCCTCGTTATTAAAGCAATCATCTCCATCCTAAAAGTGAATTTCCCACCTAAATTTTCTGATCGGAAACATCTGAAGCTCCAGGACAGCCCAGTCTCTGTCAGAGACACATTTTGGGGAGTTCTGGGTGCTCAGCCTGACAGGTTTTGGGGTCTGAGCAGGTGCCACAAACCAGGGACAATCAGCAGCAATTCCCAACAGCCTCACTCAGCACCAGGAATTCCCAGCTCCAGCAGGTCCTGACACAAAGGACCTGTGCCAGGTCCTGGAAGGACTTGACACCATCAGGCCCTGGAAGGACTTGAGCTGCTCTGGGGGATTTTCTTCTTTTCCATGGATTTAGAGGGAGGAATTGCACTAATCCTGCCAGATCTCTCAGGGACAAAGTGAAAGGAAGAGAACCCCAAGTCTGGAAGACAAGAAGAAGTCTGAGGATGAGGATGCCAGAGAATCCCAGAGTGGACTGGGTTGGAAGGGACCTCAAAGCTCCTCTTGTTCCCACTGGAACAGGAGCATTCCCCACCCTGGGGACAGAGCAGGATCACACCTGGATGGCCCAAAGGAGACCAGGGCAGCTCCTGCTTCCCATTTCACCTCCCAGCCTGGAGACCCCACTGACAGGAATGTTGGATTTGTCTTTCCAAACCAGCTGTGGGTCTGCTGGTGGATAAAACCAGCACTGAGAGATAAAAGAAACAATGGGAAGGATTCCACTGATTGATGAATGGAAAAAAGATATCTACCTTTCCAAACAAACTGTAGGTTTGCTGAGAAATGAAATTGGATATTGAAAGATGAAAGAAGAAATGGGGGAAACACCATGAATTCTGTAAGAATTAAAAATGAAAAGGGAGGGTTGTACATTAGAGGGGAATCTCAGGTGTCAGGGGTTTGGGAAGTCTGTGCCTCTCAAGTACCTCAGCCCATGGGGAAAGAGAGAGGGAAATTGGGATAAAAAGGAGGCTGCATCCTCCAAATATCTGAGAGATCCCAGGGGAACGCCCCATGGCCTCTCCCTTTGTTCCAATAAAGTTCCAGGACTCCTCTGGCTCCTTTTTGGACACAAACCTCTGGTGTTTGTGGATTCATTTTCCTGACACCACCCCACAGGCTCATCCCACCCTGCTCCTTCCCTTCCTGCTCCCTGCTCTGCAGGATTTCATTTCTCACCTGGCAAAGCAATCTGGGCCCCAGGTTCCCCAGCAGAGCTGTGGGAGCAGCTGAAGGAGCTGTAAATGTGTGATTTTATTAATCTGCCTCAAACTGCTCCTGCTGCTGAGCAGGGCTGTGCTGCTCTGCCTGGCACAGCCCTTTCCCTTGGAATTCTTCCTGCAGGATTCACATCCAACAGGTCGGGGAGCAAAGGAAACCCAGCTCAGGATGCTCCAGGCTGTGGGATCAATGTGAAGGCACTTAAAGCAAGCCGGCTCGTTTAAAAAAAAAAAAATCAAACAATAAAAAATCCATTTTTAAAGCCGGGAGGGTGAATGATAATGCAGATTTTTCTAAGAGCAGGTCAAGTCAAGGTCACTTGAAGTGCTGAGTTAATGGGCTCATAAATACCATCATTAGGTGCCATTCCATAGCTTGGAAACACGCTGGAATTATCCTCCTGATTAAATTGGATTTTGTTTATTTGTGCCCAGTCCTGGCTATGACTGAAACTACTCAGAATGCTCGGAAAATGAAATATCTGAAATATTCAGCTGCAAGAGGCTTCAAGAGAATTGGCTGCAAGTCTCTCTGCTCTATTACCAGTAATTAAAACCCGTTTTTTCATAGGCAGAAGGGGGAAAAAGGGGTTTGAGCTCTCCTTTCCTGCTGAATCACATCAGCATGGTTAAAGACCAGATAGGAGTGCCAGGTTTTTTTTCCCCCTACGGGCAAAAATTATTGAGAACTGACTCATCTGAATTTAATTACCGGGCCAGCTCAGAGAGATGAAATTCCAAACAAGACTTCTTTGCAATTCCACTTGTGGGACTGCAAAGTTTCCTCCAGGAATGCGAAATGAGATCCCCTGGAACGGGCTGGGGGTGTGGCTGGCTCGCGGGGATGTGGAAATTCAGGGATGTGAAATTCAGGGATGCACCTCCAAAAGCAGGAACAGCTTCTGCCGGGGGGGGGGATTCCTGCTGCTGGGGCCAGGGGATCCCAAAAAGGGCTCAGCTCATCAGGGGAAGGAGCTGGGAGGAAAGGCAGAGTCAGGGATGCAGCACATGGACACCCAGAGGAGGAGCAGGGATGTAAATCCATCATTTTTCCCTCCAACAAGCACCAAAGTGACACTTGTAAAACTTAAACCCGGCTTTAATCTCAGTTTTAATTGTGTGCACTACAGGCTCAGCTCAAAGCCACCCTTACATTCCCCACAACTGGCATTTTTAAAGTATTTTCCCTGCTGTATTTACAAGGAGTTTATTAATTTTATTTCATTTCATTTTATTTATTTTTTTTTTCCCCAGCAGGTTCCCTCTGCCAGGCTTTGTTTTATTTTTGACATGACAAGACACAGTTCTGCTCTGGCAACACCTCCAGGCTGAATAATGTTTCTTAACCAGCTCCATCCATCTTCCCAGCCAGCACAGCTGAGTGCCTACAAACCAACAGTGCCCTAAAATATTAATGCATTCTAATAAAACCAGCCTGGGCTTTTTTTCATCAAACAGCAACATCTAATTTTCCAAGGGGGCCTGGGAATGGTAAACAATTGGTACGTGGTAAATGGCAACTTCCCTCCCATCAATACACCCTAAACACTGCAATGCTGTTCCCTCAGAATTGCCAGCCAGGATAAATCACTCAAATAAATGGGATTTGCAACAGGATCCTCGCAAATAATCACAATTTAACTCGCTGCTGATAATCCCAGGCAACACCTGATCATTTTAAATGCCTCGTTCTTCCCTTCCAGAGGGAAGCTGGGTTTAAATCCAGCTTCCAGGACCTTCCACTTGCTGCCAGCCAGGACTTTTAACCATTTGCTGAGTGCAGTTTGATCACAGTGTCCTTTGCTATAAAACCAACAGGAGGAACACATCAAATTCCCTCTGCAGTTCCTGATCTCTCCTGCCTTCAGAGCACTGGGGTGGCTCCTAAATATTGGAAATATTGGCTTTTATCCCAAATCAAAGCAATATTTCGGAGAGCATTTTCCTGGCAACCCCTGGGATGAGAGGGGGGTTGGAATTCTGTCTCCTGTCCCAGGGACAAGTGGTGAAACATTTCCAGAAGTTCAGCAGCAGCAGCAGGTTTAGCAATAATCAGAATGTTTAGCAAAGCCAAGGCTTGAGTGTGCCAGGCTTTGAGGGGTTCTCCGAGGCTGGGAGATTTTGTTTGGTTTTTTTTTTTTAAATTTTTCTTCTTTTTCCCAGCCACACCACTTGCACTCTCCTTGCAGACAGCAGGATTGGAAGCAGCCAATGCTCCCTGTCAAGCAAATCCCAAGTTCCAGAAGGAAGCCACTGCGGATAAGTGGGAATTTCCCCTCCTTCAGGCACAAACTGCTCACTCTGACCACCCCGTGAAGTTCGAGCCCCACCCCAAGTGTCCTACACGGAATAAACACCAGCAGGAACCTACCAGAGCGAGGATCCCTCCGTGCCAGCAACTTCCAGGACATCGTATCCATCCTCCAGCTGAAAATCCATGAAAACCAGAGCGATGGTGTCCCCAGGCTCGGCCAGGATGGTCCAGGTGCAGTCTGCATTGTTGCCATACTCCAGGGGGAAGTGAGGGCTGGAGATGATCCCGCTCTGACCCCGCAGGGTCCCTCCACAGGCATCATCAGCTGCAACAAAACACCAGGGGTGATGTAGATACAGAGCCTGGGAAGGTGAGAAAGCAGGAGAAGCTTTCCCATGGACTGCCTGGGAAGTCCAGGCTTTCTCATAAGCTTGGAGAAAAACAGAAGGGAAAGAATCTCAAACAAAGATGCAGCTGCTGTTATTTACAGAATGAGAAAATGTATTGTTTATGGTAAGAATATCTTACAAGAGGTGTTGCTCACTTTGACCAATGGGCTGTGTTCTGTTCTTGAGTTAGTGTTTTTAAGCAGTGTAGAGTTACAATAAATATAATTACATATAAATATAATAATGTGAGACAACAAAGTGTCTCCTTCCTATGCTGAGGGATGACCGTGTTGCTGTGTGCCTTATTACCCCGTCCCAAGGGTTAATCCTTAACTAACAGCAACAGGGTGAGCCCTGAACTGCCCCAAAATCCAGCCCAAAATCCAGCCCAAAGTCACAGCCCAAAGTCACAGCCCAAAGTCACAGCCCAACCGCCCTGGTTTGCTCAGGGGGGTTTGTTGGGAAGGACGAGAATTTAACAGAGGAGCTTTGCAGATGTCCNACAGAGCCTGGGAAGGTGAGAAAGCAGGAGAAGCTTTCCCACGGACTGCCTGGGAAGTCCAGGCTTTCTCATAAGCTTGGAGAAAAACAGAAGGGAAAGAATCTCAAACAAAGATGCAGCTGCTGTTATTTACAGAATGAGAAATTGTATTGTTTATGGTAAGAATATCTTACAAGAGGTGTTGCTCACTTTGACCAATGGGCTGTGTTCTGTTCTTGAGTTAGTGTTTTTAAGCAGTGTAGAGTTACAATAAATATAATTACATATAAATATAATAATGTGAGACAACAAAGTGTCTCCTTCCTATGCTGAGGGATGACCGTGTTGCTGTGTGCCTTATTACCCCGTCCCAAGGGTTAATCCTTAACTAACAGCAACAGGGTGAGCCCTGAACTGCCCCAAAATCCAGCCCAAAATCCAGCCCAAAGTCACAGCCCAAAGTCACAGCCCAAAGTCACAGCCCAAAGTCACAGCCCAACTGCCCTGGTTTGCTCAGGGGGGTTTGTTGGGAATGACGAGAATTTAACAGAGGAGCTTTGCAGATGTCCAGAAGGTTCTACAGGAATGAAAGCAAGTTTTGATAGAGAAGGAAAGAATTGCTGAGCCAGTCTGACTGGGTCACTAGAAGGCAAAGAGGGAGTGAGCTGGAAGGGGCTTTTATGGCTCAGAGCAAAGGAGAAATCCACCTCAAACAAAAGATGTTTCTACCAAACAAAAGGATTTTCACAGGCAAACAAGAAAGCCAATGCTGCAAGTGGAGAAAAGATCTCAGAAATTTCCACTGCAGAACAAGTCCCAAAGTTTAACATGTGACTACTAACCCTGACGATTGGCTAGTCACTAACACAACACGGTAATTTTAGCAGTTTGGATGGGTTATATGTAAATGTAAAAGGTTTTGTGTGTGATGTTGATTGGTAGCCATGTATTAAGATGCTCTGGGATGAAAAGTTTATAATGCATTGTAACCAGAACCAGAGGGGCTTCAGGACACACAGCTTGCCCACAGCCAGCAGCTCTGGGCTCACCCACCACCCTCAACTGCTGGGACCTCATCTGAGCAATAAATAACATTTTAGGAGCTGGCTGAAACCCTCAGTCTCCGTCAGGCTCTTACAGGGGTTCAGTGCCCACTCGTGAGGATGAAGATGTGCAGGGATGCAAAATCCATCAGGATCAGCCAGGGGCTCATTCCTGGCAAGTGTTGGCTCATTTCCCACCAAGCTCTTGGCTTGATTTGAAACAGCCCCAGTGGCAGAGCTGCTCCCAGCTCCTGAGGAGCCCATTCCCAGCACATCTCCCTGCCAGACACCTGCGGGTGTAAGCTGGGCTTTGCACCACTCATTAGTGGTTTGTTGTTAATTTGGGGCTGTAAGCTGGGCTTTGCACCACTCATTAGTGGTTTGTTGTTAATTTGGGGGTGTAAGCTGGGCTTTGCACCACTCATTAGTGGTTTGTTGTTAATTTGGGGGTGTAAGCTGGGCTTTGCACCACTCATTAGTGGNGCTATAAAAACCTCAAATTTAAAACCCATCACCCAGTGAAAACACACACATCTAACCCAGTACACATCTGTGATTTCTAACTCATTATTCATATTTCCAAGCCTTCTCCAAGGTTTCAGCTCCAGAGCAGTGTTTTCCAGGGGGTCTGTGCCTGGAAGCACAGAAAGCTCAAAAACTCCAGATTCCTGAGATCCAACAAGGCACCATCTCCTCACTTGTTCCTCATTTAAGCCCAAAGAAATCCTTCAAACCTGGATGCATCCTGCACAGGATACACAGTGGGACCTCCAAATATCCATGGAAAACTCCAAACCACCTCCTTGGACTGGAAGGAACAGGAGGGGATGGAGAACAGGCTGGAGAATTTTCATTCAATGCTGCATTAGAATTCTTCAACGAGGGACTACTCTGTTTTTGTGCAAACTCACAGGAGCTGAGGATCCAGCCAAAGGCACGGTGGCTTGGCTTTTTTATTATCATTATATTTATTATTAAGAGGGGAGTTCTTAATTTAAATTCCTTGACGATTTTTTCACTGCAAAAGGGATTTAATAGGAAATATGTTCCCTTTCCATCCACCTCTAAACACACTCCCTCGGTTTGTAGAGGCTGTTATTGCTTCAACACATCCCACAATCATCCAAAATCTTCTCCAATTATTCTGGGCACAGCACAGCCTCAGCAGCTGCTGGAGTTACAGTAAGACAGAGCACTTTTAATGAGATTATGCAGATTTGATAAACCCAAAATGGAGCTCCACAAATGTTCCCAACTTTTCCTCTGGCTTTGCTGAGTTTTTACTCTGCCACCCCCCAGAACCATAAACCCACCAATTCTGCTTCAATTCAGCAAAAATCTGGGCAGAGGCTTCTCCCTGTGTGCATGGAAGTGTTTTCCCAACAGATTGGGATGTTCTGGGATTGTTTTCCGTGCTCCAAAGGCTTTGCTTTGCTGCAGGTTCACTGGCACAGGTGAGGGCAGAGCAGGAGCAGCATCCCGATCCTGCTGGGAATTCTGCCCCCAGCATTCCAACTGCTAGGATAAAAATACAGCTGGACTTGTGGGGCTCAGCCTAAGCCCCGTTTAGGCTCAGAACTTGGCCTCATTTCACTCCTGAGAGCAGAAGAATTGGGCAGGAAATGTGTAAAACACACATGGGATTCCAGGGATTTCTGACATGGGGATGGGATTTTTCTAGGGATGGGATTTTTCTAGGGATGGGATAAACCCCAGCTTAGCCCAGGCTTCACAGCCAGTCAGGACTTCCAGTTCTGGAGGCAAATTCCCAAATTCCACAGCCAAATTCCTGCCCCAGGTGCCGTTCTCCTGCACAGCAGCCAAGGTGGCATCCCTGGGGAGATCCCAGCATTTCCAGCCCTCCTGCCAGGCCAGCAGGGACCAAACCCAGCACAGGGAGCCTGAATTGCTGGATCTGTGCTGAGAGGATCAATTCTGATCCAGCTGTGCTTCCCAAACTGCAGCTGTGGTATGAACCTGCCCACACATCTCACTGAGCCACTCCTGACCCTGCTGCAGTTCCCTGCTCCTTTCCCTTCCCACTGGGTTTGCCTCATCCTTTACAAGAAAACTTTATAATTCCCAAGTTTGTGATTCCAAAGAATTACCCTGACTTGGGTAAAGCAGTGCAGCCAATTCCCACAGAGGAGGGATGATGAAGGTGAGCCCAGAATTCCAACCCCTCCTGTCCCAGCAAATCCTGCCCTGGGTTCCTCCTCCTCTCTCCCACCATGAATTTCTCTTTGATTCTTTCAACGCATCAAGAGCAGAGCAGAGGCAAAGCTGCCAGTGCAGGGACAAAATGTCACAAAGCAGAGGAAAAGCAGGAAGGGAAAAGCAGAAAGAAACCCTGGATCAGGCACAGAATCCTCCAAAACCTCTCTGTTATCCTGGAGAGAAGGGGAGAGGAGAGGGAAGGGCAGAGTCCCCAAACATTGTCCTTTAACGTGACCTTGGACAGGTCTATCCCCAGCTCTAACCTGCTCACCTTGACAGCAGTTTTCTTCCCAATTTATCAGGATTCCATCCCCAATTTCCATTAGGAAATGAAGTAACACCTACAAATCCATTTAATAAACTTCCCAATGGCCATGACCAATAAGGCAATTTTAACAGAATTCACTACAATCTACACAGGCCACAAAGATCTTGTTGCTCTCAGGGAAAGCTAAATTTATTAAATATATTTACTCTCCTTCAGGCAAGAGCTTTGCAATCATCCTTTTCCCTGCAGAAGAAAGGGAAAACCTGTTTGATAGGATGCAAATCCTTTTGCCCTTTGCTCCAAGAGAAATCTGTGTTCCCAGTTTATCAGCCAAGCACAACTGGGACACTCCTGGGAGCCCAGTGATGCTGCTGGGAGTGCAGCAGGGCTTCAAACCCACCCTCTGCAGCCTGGCTCTGCTGCTTGCTGCTTTCCTGGAGCAAGATTTAAATGTTCCAGGAGAATATTTCACCTTCCTGCCTTCCAAAAAACGCTTCAAGTGCAACTTCCAAGGCAAAGTCTTGAAGGATCAGGACCAAATCCATCAGAAAAGAAGTGGCTGCCTCCAGGAAGCTGCAGGCACAGCTCCACCAGAGCAGCTGAAAATCACATTTTGTGCTGCCCTTGGAGCCACTCCCTGGATTTTCCTCCTTCCTGGAGCAGCTCAGGTGCCACCAGCCCCAGTGCTGGACTCCAGGCTGGAAGGAGGAAATCCAACACGAGTTTGGCAGTTCAGGATGGAAATGCAGAACTGGGCTTTTCCTCCAGCTGGAAAGGAGATCTCAGGAGTGGAAATGATGCCAAGCCTCAGCTCCAGGACCAGCAGGGGTCAGGATTAATCCCTCCCTCCCTGCGGTTTCCTCCACAAATGCTGAAGGAAACTGGGCAAGGAGAAGACTCTGGGAAATGCTGTCAGAGCAGAGGGAACTGCTCCATCCATCCAGGGAATTCCCTTTTCTCTTAACAAGATGTTGCTTTGCCCGTTCCCAAGGTGGAATTTTGGGGAATTTCGCCTTTTAGAGTGTCCAGAGGAGGGCCACATGAGTGGTGAAGGGGAGGGAGGGGCAGCTGAGGGCAGAGCTCAGAGGGGCTGCAGCTCCTCCTGATGGAATATTAGGATGGATTTAGGGCGAGGTTCTTCCCCCCAGAGGGTGCTGGGCACTGCCCAGGCTCCCTAGGGAATGGGAACAGAGCCAGGAGACTTTGGACACTGCTCTCAAGGTGGGATTTTGGGGTGTCTGTGCAGGGCCAGGAGCTGGAATCAATGATCCTTCAGCCCTTGGTTCTGTGAGTATTTTCACCTCCAGTGAAACTCAAAAAATAAAATCAAAAGAAATGTATTACCAAAGTGACAAAGACCGTCCTGATTTGACAGATAAGCAGAGAAAAACATCATAATTGATCATAAAAAACACCAGGGATAAGCTGCCCTCTCTCAAGTCACTCTGAGCCTCTCCTCACACTCCTTAAACACTCCTGCCCCAAACCAGCAGGGAAGCACCCAAAAAAAAACCCCAGTGAGAGACACAACACGTCTCTGTGCCGTGTAACCCATCCAAGGGAGCATTAAAAACATCCCCAGCAAACAATATTTGCTCACTTTCAACTCCAGCTGCACGGCCCAGCTCCGAGGCGCTGATTGATTGCACAGGCAGAGTCAATAAAAAGAATCAATAGGAGATGCTCTGCTGAAGTACACAAGGAATCGAGGGAAGAGACTTCAAGAGCAGCAGCAAATGTTTTTGGTAGAACAACACAGACATTTGTGTATTTACAGACTCTCCAGCCCCTCTGGGAGCACAATTAGCAAGGCACTCTCTGGACTGCTAAAGGAATTTGAAATTTCCCTGTCCCTAAACTGGCAGGAAGTTGGGAATTGTTTTCAATCCAAGGGCAGCTTTCACCTCCCCTACAGCATTCCCAAGCCAGGGAACATCCCAGCCCTGCACAGATCCACCTTCCCTGCAGCACAGCACCACAATCACCCCGGGATGTGCCACAGGAGAGGGAATCCGGCACCGGCAAGCAGAAAACCCAGTCCCATTCCCAGTGTTCGAGCTGGAAAACCTGCAAATGGAAAGGCCATTTCCGGGGGGATCTCGGGGGGATCTCCTTACCTCGGCAGACGGGGAGAGGGAAATCCCAGGAGGCTCCGTGGCCCGAGCTGGCCTGGCAGGTGAGCAGGGCGTGGCCCTCCAGGAAGAAGCCGGGGTTGCAGCTGTACCTGACCCTGTCCCCGATGCTGAAGGTGGTTCCTTGCTGCACCCCGTTCTGCAGCCGCCCCGGGTTCCCACACGTGTGGCTGGGCAGGGCTGCAAGGCAAGCAGGGCATGGTTCATGTTATAAATACAGATTAAGGTGTTATAAATACAGATTAAGGTGTTATAAATACATATTAAGGTGTTATAAATGCATATTAAAGTGTTATAAATACAGCTTATGGTATTGGCTTTTCACAAATATTAGGGTGGATACCGTATGCGTGGTGTTGAAATGGTTTTTAAGATATATTTTTCTTCAGGAGTAACATAAGATGATAAAGTGACTTTGTAGTAAATAAACTGCCTGCTTGGCCGGGTAACACCCAGTGCAGACACCTTGTCCTGGGTTACAGTGTACAGATGTNGATTACACACCTGCTACTGATACACCAGTTACCAGCACCAACCATCTGCAGAAATTAAAGACCACAGCCCAAATTAAGACTGATAACAAAAATAAATTAAAACCACAGCCAAGGAACATGCATACTCTAAAAAATGCAGACTCAAGGAGTGGCCAGGCAAAACAGTTTCTGGAATATGGAAAACAGTTTGTAGAAAAGTTTGAAAATGTATGATGGGTCTGTGAGTATGCGAGGGGCTGATGGATTTAAGGGGTGTCTCCAAAAGAGCAGGGGTGCTCTTGGCTGAACACCAAGCACCCACAATTACAACCTTTTGGTTTATTGTTTGTCTTTTATTGGTTTTTATTAAACTTTTTAAATTTTACCAGGAAAGTAAACCTCGTTTTTCACATAGGGACAGAGAAACAGCACAGCGTGGAAGGAAACCCTCAGTTAAAACAGAATAAACCCTCAGTTAAAACAGAATAAACCCTCAGTTAAAATAGAATAAACCCTCAGTTAAAATACAATAAGTCCTCAGTTAAAATAGAATAATCATCACTGAAAATGGAATAATTGGCACTGAAAACAGAATAATCGACGTGAGCAACCTCCAAACTTACCTGGTGTTCCCACAACTCGCCAGGCCCCTTGGAGTCAATGTTTAAATATCATTTCTAACTAATATCCACACAAAGAAGGAAAAATCCCTCCCCAAGCTGCTGTCTCAACAAGATCCTCTCCTTCCTGACCAGTCTGAGCTATTTCTAAACCACAGGAAGGAACTTTAGGATCAGGCCGTGGTTGGTGCTGGATCTTCTGGATAATCATGGAATGGTTTGGATTGGGAAGGAATTTAAGGATTGTCTCCTGTCACCCCATTCCATGGTCAGGGACACCTTCCACTGTCCCAGGCTGCTCCAGCCTGGCTTGGGACACTTCCAGGGATCCAGGGGCAGCCACAGCTGCTCTGGGAATTCCATCCCAGCCCTCACAGGGAGGAATTTCTTCCTAATCACTAAACTCTCCCCCCCATTTTTATATATCTTGATTGCATTCAGTTATCTAGCTTGAGTTGATTCAATCCGAGATCACGTTTTACAGCAGGGTTGTTTTACACCTTAAATCCACCCCAAACTGATTACCTGGAAAACTACCCCAACATTCCAGTTCAGCAGGATTTATAATTCCCGGTGTTTAATCCAGATTTCACACGCTTGCATCACACCAGACTCAAACACAGCTGGACCCAGCTCCACTTACAGCACAACAGAGCCCAATAAAATCAGGGAAATGTGGGATACTCCGGTCTGAGACGGGAAAGCTGCAGCTGAAATGCCAATAAATCCTCAGGCAGTGCCTCTGCACGGCACTTGCAGGGAATTTAAATAAACCCCCCAGGTTTCCACGAGCCACTCCAAAAGAGATCAGCTCCAATCACGGTTTTAGAGGCCGATAGAAAACCCAAGCAAAGACAACCAGGCCTAAAAATGACTTCATCAAACTGAAATCAGGCCCTTGTGCAGCATCTCCTGTGCTGGTTCCTTTTCATTAGGGCTGGGAGAGCAGGGGAGGGCCCTGTCCACACTCTGTGATGGAAAATGAGTTTGTCAGGGATGAATTTCCACGAGCACAGGGAGCTCTGCTCCGCAGCCCTGCCGAGGGAAGGGGGGAGATGGAAAGGAAAATGATGCCCTGGCACACATGGAGAGAGATAAAACCCAGCCAGAGCTGGAGCTGGGGAAATGGGACATAAATCCCCAATGCCGAGGAAAATCCTGCCCTGGGCAGTGCTTTGGGATGGGGACTGGGATGTTCCTCTGTATCCCTGACAGGAGGGGAATGAAGGGTTAATCCCAAATGGACACAGGAGCAGTTCCCTGATCCCAGAGAGAGCACCTGGGTTTGTGGTGACCCCAGCCCTGGAAATTCTGAAATTAAACATCACCTGGAACGGGATTTATTTTAGTGGCACGTCCAGATCCACTCCTGAGCTGCTCCAATCAGGTTTTGGGGTTTTCTGCTGTCCCTGTGAGCTCTTGTCACACACAGAGTGTCCCCAAGCCCAGCTTTGGGCTTTCAGGAGAGTCTTTGCTGTCCCTGTGTGAGCTCTGGTCACAGAGAGTTGTCCCCAAGCCCAGCTTTGGGGCTTTCAGCTGTTCCTGTGAGCTCTGGTCACACCTGAGTGTCCCCAAGCCCAGTTTTGGGGTTTTCAGGAGGGTTTTTGCTGTCCCTGTGAGCTCTGGTCACACACAATGTCCCCAAGCCCAGTTTTGGGGTTTGATCCTTCCAACCCTTTGATCTCTGCTCACACCTGAGTGTCCCCAAGCCCAGTTTTGGGGTTTTTCAGCCCTCCCTCTGATCGCTGCTCACACCTGAGTGTCCCCAAGCCCAGTTTTGGGGTTTTTCATCCCTCCCTCTGATCGCTGCTCACACCTGAGTGTCCCCAAGCCCAGTTTTGGGTTCCAGCCACCCCCAGCCTCTCCCTGCACAGCAGCAGGGGCAGATCCCAGCTCCTGACACCATTTCTTCCCCCAAACCCAGTATTTCCACCTTCCCCCAAAGCCCCTGGGGCTGGGAAGTTCCAGCTGGAGCTGTTCCTGCCCAGGCAGGTTCTGGGAGCAGGGGCTGCTGTCAAATCCAAACGGGTGGAAAAGCAGCCCGAACTAAGGTTTCATTTTCTGTAATGATACTCAAACCCCCAATTTAATTAAATTACCAATGTCACTTTTTTTTTTTTAAATGAACCCATTCCTGCTTTTATGCTTCCATCCTTTAAAATTAATGAGTAGAACTCCGCTATAAATAAAAATCCATCATTTTTAAAAGTCAATCCCTACCACGAGCTGCTCTCTACTTAATGAACTGTGAAGAATCAGACAACCCTGACCTGCATGGGATCTTAAAATCAGACTTGAGAAACAGATCTCAGATTAAAATTCTGCTTCAGCGGGCTTCCTGCACATTTCAGATATTGTTCCAGGAGGGGAGGCACAGCAGCTTTGGGGGCAGCAGCATTAACCCCCCACTGCCCTGGGTCACTGCAGGGAACTTGGATTGGGGTTTTTAAATTGCACAAGTGCAGGAGACAAGGAGATCTTCAAATTCCTGCTCATGGAGAGAGAGGAATGATTCCAGAGGGGTTGGGGCTCCATCCAGAGCTGGGCTGGGCTGCCCAGGGGAGAGTTCATTCAAGGTGAACAACCCGTGCCCAGGGAATCTCTGATTTCCCATCCCTGCAGTGCCCAAGGCTGGGTTGGGAAGGGTTTGGAGCAGCCTGGGATAGTGGAGGTGTCCCTGCCATGGCAGGGCTGGGGTGGGATCAGCTTTAGGGCCCTTCCCACCCAAACCAGTCTGGGATCCACGTGGTCAGCCCCAAATGAGACCTGCTGAAATCTCCCTGAGAGGGGAGGAGCAGAGTCCAAGGACACAGCACTGGAGTTCCACAGAATTCCAGCCTGCTCTGGGCTGCAAAACGTCCCCAAGGTCCCCAATTCCAACCCTCAGCCCACCCCCACCGTGGTCACCACTGAACCGTGTCCTCAACACCTCATCCACACTTTTCTCTGTGACTCCACTCCCAAACCTCCTCCAGGGCTGGCCAACCCTGCCAGTGAGGAAACTTTTCCTAATACCAAACTGGAACGTGCCCTCGAGGCCACTTCCTTTCCTTGTCACCTGGAGAAGAGTCTGGCACCTCCTGGCAGGGAGTTTGGAGACGTCCAAGCTTCTCCCTGAGCCTCTTTTCCTCCTCTGCTGCTCCAGAACCTTCCCCAGCTCTGTCCTCCCTGAGAATCCCACAGCAGATCGAGAGGGGTCCAAGGGCTCTGGGGGTGTCCTTGGAACCCCTGGCTGTCCCCAGGCCTTGGGATCCCTGCTGGGTGACTCCCTGAGCTGCTTCCATGGATTTGGGATTCTGCTCCAACACCCCTGAGCAGAGATAACAGTATGTTGTGTTATATAATAGTATGTTATGTTATATGTTATATGTTATATGTTATATGTTATATGTTATATGTTATATGTTATATGTTATATGTTATATGTTATATGTTATATGTTATATGTTATATATATGTTGTGTTGTCATATATAGTTTCTATTATATTCTATTATATTCTATTATATAATATAATTATATTATATGTATATTATAGTATAGTATTTATATTATATTAATTATATTTTATTCATTATATTAGATTATATTTATTATATTATAGCATATTATAGAATATTATATCATATTATAGTATTTATGTTATATTAATTATATGAATTATATTTTATTAATTATGTTATATTAATTATATTATATTATAGCTCACCCTTGGCTGCCTCCACCAGCCAGAGCCCTGATTGCTGCAGGAATTAACAGACCTGGATTATTTACCTCAGATGTCACCCAGGATGATGTTATTAAAGCTCTGTCTTCCCCATTTGCCAATTCCACTGCAGATTAGGAACAGGCATTTTTTTTTTTTCCCCCTCTCCCCTTGGAGCTTTGTTCCCAGCAATCCAGGGAACATTTGCCAGTGATTGTATGGAAATGAAGGTGGCCACGGAGCAGATTTGTGGCCACAAGGGAAGGTCCTGTTACTCCTTTTGTGGCTGAGTCTGTTCCTTCCCACGGTGAATGCAGAGCAGTTTATTTCATTTGTCTGCATCTGAACAGCTGCCAGAGCCTGATGTGATTCTACAACCCAGGAAAGGCAATGGGATTGTCATGGTGCAGTGGCACCTCCAATGTCACTGTCCCAGGGCTGGACATTCCCAGTGTCACTGTCCCGGGGCTGGACATTCCCAATGTCACTGTCCCAGGGCTGGACATTTCCAATGTCACTGTCCCAGGGCTGGACATTCCCAGTGTCACTGTCCCGGGGCTGGACACCTCCAATGTCACTGTCCCAGGGCTGGACACTTCCAATGTCACTGTCCCAGGGCTGGACACCTCCAATGTCACTGTCCCAGGGCTGGACATTCCCAATGTCACTGTCCCAGGGCTGGACATTTCCAATGTCACTATTCCAGAGCTGGACACCTCCAATGTCACTGTCCCAGGGCTGGACACTTCCAATGCCACTGTCCCAGGGCTGGGCATTTCCAGTGTCACTGTCCCAGGGCTGAACATTCCCAATGTCATTATTCCAGAGCTGAACACTTCTAATGTCACTGTCCCAGGGCTGGACATTCCCAGTGTCACTGTCCCAGGGCTGGACATTCCCAGTGTCACTGTCCCAGGGCTGGACGCCTCCCTGCCAGGGTGACCCAGCACAGGAGCCACTCTGGGGGTGTCCAAGGCCAGCACAGCCAGGGCAGAACAGAGCAGAGCCACGATGTCACACGAGGTGACAGTGACCTCGTGCACCGGTGGCACCTTCTCAGCAATAAACCATCAGGTGCCAGGACATGGAAATAAAGCCACCAGGATCTGGAGCTCTCCCACTTCCCACAGTTTCCAATCATCCCTCAAACCCCTCAGCCATCAAAAAGGAACCTGGCACATGAACGTCCTCCTGCTCCACATCTCTGCCTTTGTCCTTTTCTCCTCCCTTCAGTCCCATCCTCTGGAACCTCAGGAATTCCTGGGATTTGTGTCTCACCCTCCATTCTAGCTGGAGGTGTCCCTGCCCACTGGGGGTGGAACACAAAGAGCTTTAAGGTCCCTTCCAACCCAAACCTCTCCCTGATCCTGAGATTTCACCCTGGGAGCACCATCCAGGATCCTCCTTCATCCACACTTTTTTCTTTTTTATCCTCTGGTGAGTACCAGAGCACATGTGACTCCCAGATTTCACCTAAAATGATCTGAACTTGAAATGGAAACCTGAGATTTGAGGCATTTCCATCACCCATTCCCAGGAGCTGCTGCAGAGCTCCCAGAGCTGCACCAGCAGCCTCATCCCACCCATGGATTTTCATTTTTTACCTCCCTTTCTCCCTGCTCTTTTGAACTGTGAGCTGCTCCAGAGCTCCTGGAATTGCTGATCTGCCCCAGAATCCTCCTCCCATCCACCTTCAGCTCCTGCATCCATTTCTCTCCGCTCCTTTGAAGCAGGCTGCTCCCAACTTTCCTCATCCCAGGATGGCTCCACTGCGAGTTTTCAACATCAGGAGCTTTCACAACCTGGTGCTCGTCAAGCTGTGCCTCCTTGTTCCAGTTCATTCGAAATTAATTAGGAGTTTTTAAGTCATTAGATGTGACTCAACGCATCCTTGGCCAGAGTCCCACCATCACAACACATTCAGCCTGATTACATCAGCCTCTCCCAAGCCCCCAAAGCTCTCACTGTCAGCAGGGAAAGAAAAGGGGAAAAAAACCAAAAAAAAATTTAAAAATACAGAGATGCTTCTCTCCTTGCTCACCATCAGCTCCTTGACCTATTCCAGAGATTCCCAAACAAAACCCAAATCCATCCTCACCCCCCTGAGGAGAAACCTTCCTTGTTCCCTATTCCAGTTAATCTCCAGCTCCGTTTTCTCTGTTGGCATTGCAGGAATATGAAGCAGTATGAGGTTTAGGGTGTGCAGCTCTGCTCTATTACCCTATTTACATAGCTAAAAGCAGATTTTTTATGGCTGGAATTACCCGGGCTGCTTTACGACAGAGATTTCCACGCTATCATTGTTCTAACCTTGAAATCTTATCAAGTAGCAGAACTTGGATGATGTGAGGCTGTACATCACATCTCTGCATTCCCCACTAATTTTCATCCCTAATAAAAGAGGAAGGAAGGCGAGGCAGGCCCTGCCAGAGCAGCAATAATTCATAAATCCCACGGAACAGCGCTGCACAGAGCACACAAAAATAACAAAATCATTGACCTCAAGCACTTGGCTCAGGCAGCGCTGCACACACAGCTCCAAATTAATCCCCACTCTGAGTTTTTAATTTTTAAATTTTTTTTTAACGCTTCTTTGCGTTTTCCTGCCTTTCCTGGATTTTTGGGGGAGTTTGAAGTTAAGATATCCACGGGAATCAACAGGAGAGCCAGGGCAGGGAGATGTTCTCATAATGAGCCAGCCTGCACTGGATCCTGGAAATTCAAGGGGAAAACCAGATTTTTTAAGGAGAATATCCCTAAGATTCCCATCACAATTGAAAAATTAAGTGGACACCCATGGAGAGTGGAGCAGAGATCCACACAGACCCATTTCCTCTCGCTCTGCATCCATAACTTCTGGCCCAAGTACCCCAGGGATACTCCAGGACTGTCTGAGATCTTTCAGCAGTGTTTTAGCACAATCTGCTTTAGTTCAGAAGAGTTTTAATCTTCACAAAAACTGTCCAGAGTGTGCTACAGCAAAGGAAATAAATGGGATCGTTTTCATTTCATTTTATCCCTTTTTTTTTTTCCGTGCCATGATTTGTTTCCAGTACAGCCAGAGATAAAACTAAATGGAAACTACTTTTTTCCTCCTCCAATATTTCTCTGTTCACTAAAAACCAGCCTGAAAGTTACTTTTGGATAACAGCAACTGAAATGGTTCATCATCCATCTTGTTTGTGGGAGTACTTCTGGGGCTTTTTGGTGGGATTTTTTTTTTGGTTTTTTTTTTTTCCTTGAAACTCAGTTTCAGTTTTCAATTTTTCAATTTCCCTTTCTGGAATGTGCCTCTGCAACTTCTGAGCAACTTCGGTGCAGCTTCCAAGGATATCCCAGAGGCTGGGAGAGGATGATCTTGGATTTGATTAAAGCATCAGAATTAATGATGAAATTAATTCTGCAGAAGTAGCAAAAGATGCGAGGCATGAGAGCAGTGGGATCAGGGGAAATTCAGGAAGAAATGATCCCGTGTGTGTGGGGAGCATCCTCAGCAGCTGGGGATTTCTGCCACTCCTTGTTTAGACTTCCAAATAAATGCCAGCACTGGTTGAGCACAGCCTGGCTGGAATGAAGACACAAATCCCAGGATCATGGAATGGTTTGGGTTGGGTTGGGAGGGGACTTAGAGCTCATCCCATCCCACCCCTGCCATGGGGACACCTTCCTCTGTCCCAAGGTGCTCCAAGCCGGCCTGGCACAATTCCAGGGATCAGGGGCAGCCACAGCTTCTCTGGGAATTCCATCCCAGCCCTGACACTGAGGAATTTTTCCCCACTCTCCAATCTAACCCTCCTGTCTGGCAGTTTGACACCATCCCCTGTGCCCGAGCGCTCCCTCCGTGCCCTTGTGGGAAATTTGGAAATGTGGCCACAGGACCCCCCTGCAGAACAGCCTCACCCTGGCAGACCCAGCCCCCTGCCCACCCTGGGGAGCCCCGGGATCCTCCTCCGGGATGTGTTTCACGTGTTTATCCCCCTGAACAGCTCCAGCTTCCAACACTTGAGCGCGGCTTAATTGCAAGGAGGTGCTGAAGTGTTTTTTGCTGAGCAGGAATGGCTTTAAGTGTGTGTTTAAAGGCTCCACTCAACCGGCATTTAACAGCTGCGGAGTGGCTCCAAAACCTCTCCCCAGGGAGGAGCGTGGTTCTACATTCCCTCTCCCCCTCCCTGAGCCCGGGTTTAACCATTCCATGGTGCCAGGAAAATGAATCCACAAACACCAGAGGTGTCCAAAAAGGAGCCAGAGGAGTCCTGGAACTTTATTGGAATAAAGGGAGAGGCCAAGGGGCATTCCCCCGGGGTCTATCCAGTTTTGGAGGACACACCTCTCTTTTTATCCCAATTTCCCTCTCTCTTTTCCCCATTGGCTGAGGAACTTGAGAGGTACAGACTTCCTAAATTCCCTAATAAATACAGACCCCCTTCTAAACTGTGCCCTCTTTTGCATTTCCTTGTGTCTCTTTTTTTTTTTCTCTCTAAATCCAGGGATTTAGCACATTTCGAGTGAGTAACAGCCTGTATCAATCAATGGAATTCCTATGGAATTTATGCTTATTCCCATTGCTTCTTTCACGTCTCCATAGCTGAACTTTTCTACCACCAGGCCCACAATTTATTTGTGAAACAAAGACATTTTCTCATTGCTTTCAGTGGGGAGCACAGAAAATGCAGCACGAGAGCAGCAGCAGTGCCTGGAGAGCAGAGCAGGCACCAAACTGATGCCTTAAGTTTTATTTTCCTATTTTCCAGATTCTGTACTGCATTAGTATGTATTATATATGTATATAAAAACTCTGAACTTCATATAAAGTGTTCCAAGTTCTCCTCCCAGCTCAGGCACACAAAACAATCCTTTTCCAGCCCCAGAACCAAATTGATGCATTAAGTTTTAGTTTTCCTATTTTCCAGATTCTGTACTGCATTA
>VWZS01004356.1:67505-105129 GCA_013397075.1 Rhabdornis inornatus
CTGACCCCGATACTGACCCCACTGACCCCAATACTGACCCTAATACTGACTGCATTGCTGATCCCAATACTGACCCCAATGCTGACCCCAATACTGACCCTGATACTGACCCCAATACTGACCCCACTGCTGACCCCAATACTGACCCCAATACTGATCCCAATACTGACCCCAGTGCTGACCCCACTGCTGACCCCAATAGTGACCCCAATAGTAACCCCAATACTGACCCCAATAAAGACCCCAATACTGACTGCATTGCTGATCCCAATACTGACCCCACTGCTGACCCCACTGACCCCAATACTGACCCCAATACTGACCCCACTGACCCCCTCGAGCTCTGATCGCTTCAGCACCAACAAAAACCCTCTCAGTGCCTGGAGGCAGAGCAGAGAATTGGGGAATTTCAGCAGAAATTCGAGGGGATTTGAACAGAATTTAACTGTCAGCAGATGCTGCGGGGCTGCAGCATCCCCACACTGAGGGCAGCTCCCTGGCTCAGTGGCCGCGGTAATTGGCCAGTTGGACTCATTAACAGCAAGTTCTCAGCCTTAATGATAATTTTAAGGACTCCAAAAACAACAACAAAAAAAAAAACCAAAAAAACAAAACAAAACAAAAACAAAAAAAAAATCAAAAAACCAAACAAAACAACAACAAAAAAAAACCAAAAAAAAAACCCAACAAAAAAAAACACAAAAACCAAAAACAAAAAAAAAAAAANAAAAAAAAAAAAAAAAAAAAAAAAAAAAAAAAAAAAAAAAAACAAAACAAAAAAAAACAAACAAAAAAAAATACAACCCCACAACATTTATGAGGAGCTGAACGGCATTTTAGGTTCAGTAATCAACAGCAGTGTAAGCTGAATTTCAACATGGTTAATTTGTCATTTCCCCAGCAGCACCACGGAGCATCGTGGCCTGAGCTCCATTATAAAACAGCTTTTTCCACATGTCCAAGGGTTCCCCTGCCCCAGAGCTTTGAGGGTTTGCAGCTTTCACACAGAGCCCTTCACCCCCACAGCCACTGGGAATTGTTCATGGCAGCAAACACAGGGGTGGGGTCAGGACGGGGGGAGGCAGGGGAAAGCAAAATAACAATTTTAAGATAACAAATAAATAACGAATTCTGAAGAGAATGTAAGAAAAGTGCAGTAATTCAGATGTGCTGGTGCCTATGTGGACAGTGCTCCTGGAAATCCCAATGTCAACCCCACATTACCCAGATATTCCAGGGGATTCAGCCAGAGTACACTTTTAACAAAAAAACAAAAAAAAAAACAAAAAAACCCAAAAATAAAACCAAAAAAAAACCCCCAAAAAAACCCCNATTAAATTACACGACAGCAAGGTAGAGATGTCCAGATGCTGGTAGAGACTCCACAGCTCAGTCCCACCTCCCAGACTGAATTCAGGAGCAATTCCAGCCCCTCCTGGACTCACCCTCGTAGCTGGCCTGGAAGCCTTGGGCACTCACGGCGTAGTCACTGACGAGCCACAGGGACAGCACCAGGCCAGTGCTGACGATGGGAGCAGGCAGCTGGAATCCTGTCAGCCTGCAAGAAACCCACAGAGAGGTCACTGCCATGGAAAAACCCACAGTGAGGTCACAATCATGGAAAAACCCACAGAGAGGTCACAGTCATGGAAAAACCCACAGAGAGGTCACTGCCATGGAAAAACCCACAGAGAGGTCACAGTCATGGAAAAACCCACAGAGAGGTCACAATCATCAGGAAAAACCCACAGCAAGGTTACACTCATTAGGAAAAACTCACAGTCACCAGGAAAAATCCACAGTGATGTCACAGTCACCAGGAAAAAACCCACAGCAAGGTCACTCACCAGGAAAAACAGTCACCACAAAAAAAACCACAGTGAGGTCACAGTCACCACTGCTGTCCTCAAGAGATTTATCACCAGGAAATCTCTGTTTATCTTATCACCAGGAAAAACCCACAAAGTCACACTCACTAGGAAAAACTCACAAAGTCACATTCACCGAAAAAACCCACAAGGTCACACTCATCAGGAAAAAAAACACAGTGAGGTCACTCTCACCAGGAAAAACCCACAGTGAGGTCACAGTCACCAGGAAAAAACACAGTGAGGTCACAGTCACCACTGCTGCCCTCAAGAGATTTATCACCAGGAAATCTCTATTTATCTTATCACCGGGAAAAACCCACAGTGAGGTCACACTGACCAGGAAAATCCCACAAGGTCCCACAAAACCAGGACGGGGCAGATCCCAGCGGTTCCTGGAGAAGGAGCTCAGAGCTGCTCAGAGCTGGGACAGCCTGAGGGTAACAAATCCTGGGCTTTTCCCACCTTCTCCTGAGCACAGGAACTGCTCCAGTCATTTTTCACTTTTTTCACAGTTTTTTCACAGTTTTTCACGGGTTTTCTCCACTCCTGTGGTTTTTCTCTGGTCCTGTCCCAAACCCCTCCGTGCTTCACACCTTGGTCACCAACACCTGCCCTGGGGCACTCCACAAACCCAGCCGTGGGATGCTGCAGCAGAACCCACCCAGACAGCGATTTTTGGGGTGCTGAGTGAGCCCAGGGCATTGCTCAGCAATGTTTGAAATGTTTTGAGAACCTTGGAGTAAAAATCTGACTGAAGCATCCTACAAACTGCACGGAACTGGACACAAAAACAGGCAAAAAAAAAAAGGATGTTAGCAACTAATGAAAACCTTCAGAGTGTTTGCTCTGCAGTCTGACTGTGGGCAGGGCTGGAAGTTTTTAGGAATCCTCCCCACCCTCCCCCAGTCCAGCAGGGATGGGGGTTTTATATGGGGACAGCTCCAAAAATGCACCCAGCAAAGGCTGGGATGGTCCCCACCTCCTCCCTGAGGTGAAAATGCAATCCATGAATTTGCCCCTGGGAGCTGCACTGCAGGAATTCCCAGGACACAAATCAGAGTGAAGGGAACAAAATAAATTTGGACAAATCCAGGAATTCCCAACCCTCGTGTCTTGTCCTCCCACCCTTATGGACTCACAGCTAAAGGACAAAGTGATTTATTATAAAACCCTATTATTAATGATTTTCATTAATCCCAAACACAAACTCCTGGTGCTGAGCCATCCTCAGACCAGCTTATTCCCCAAAATTACAGTTTTATGATTCCCAAACCCCCTTACATTTGGCCAGGGGATTCCTGGACACATTTCCAGTTTAAAGCAATCCCACAGCAATCCCCTACTGAGGCAGGAATCCAGGAGCAATCCCTGAGCTGCCCCAAATCCAGACTTTTACAAACCATGGGAGCAGCAGGAACTGAAGGAATTTGGTATCATTTGGGATCAAGAGTGCTCAAGGGATCACAAGGGCAGGAGCAGCACGAGATAAGCAGGAAAAAAGAGAATTTAAAGCTTCTTACAACACACTCCAAGGTTTATCCCATGTGGAGCAGCCAGACTTTCTGCCAGGGGGGCAAAGGATCACCTGTGATCCAAAGCTCTCTGACCCTTTAAGAAATACCTGTAAATATTATTTCATTCAGGGTATTTCCTCTCTTCATATGGAATGAAAAGGCACCCACAGAACAAAACCAGATTTGTGGGGCACCATTTCAATTTCCCTGAGCTCCCAGCCCAAGAAATTCCTCCTTAAAGTCATCACCAGCCCCCAGAGACAGCGAGGGAACTTCTCTTCTCTTCTCTTCTCTTCTCTTCTCTTCTCTTCTCTTCTCTTCTCTTCTCTTCTCTTCTCTTCTCTTCTCTTCTCTTCTCTTCTCTTCTCTTCTCTTCTCTTCTCTTCTCTTCTCTTCTCTTCTCTTCTCTTCTCTTCTCTTCTCTTCTCTTCTCTTCTCTTCTCTTCTCTTCTCTTCTCTTCTCTTCTCTTCTCTTCTCTTCTCTTCTCTCTCTGCCTCTCATTGAGCAAACCTAAATATTATTTCACACACATTTGAGCTCTGACTGATGAGAGCTGACAGGCTCTGCCTGAGAACTTTATTGAAGCAAAATTTCCAGTTATTGGCAGAGCTCACAGAGTTGCCAGCCCATGATTTAAGTTTTAATGTCAGCACAGCAGCACTGACCAGCCCTGGGCATAAAATCCCTTGTCTGGACAAGCTGGAAGGACAATTGCTCCTGTTTATTACCAATCAAAGGTTCCAGGATCCAGAAGGATTCAGTTTTTACTGTGCTGAGTAAAAGCATCATTGTTTTTATTAATTAATTTGGCAGTTTAATTAGAGTGGCCTGCTGAAACATTCATGCACTCAAAAAAAAAAAAAAATCCAGGAAATGTCTGGACCAGCTCTCATAAAAGCAGAACCTGCTGATTTATCTTCCCCTGATCACCCCATCCCATCACCCAGGAATTTTTAATGCAGCCTGGGTTTTTCATTACCCAGAGTGGATCTGCTCCCCCTGAACTGAGCTTTTTGCATCCTGGATTCTGCTCACAGCCTCTGTGCTAAGAGGATCCCACTTTGCAGATGTTGCTTTTAATTCAGGGCAACACGAACATGTCCTTTACCTGTAAGGAAGAGCTTCTGTCCCCGAGGAGCCACAGGAATTAAGTGTGACCTGAAACAACACTGCCCTGCAGCATTTATTCCAACACAACTGGTATTTTCTCCTAACAGGGCTTTAAAAGAGAAGTGCCTGTGCACGAGGGCATGAAATTGTCACTGAGCTTGTTCTCAGGTTTTCCACAGAGCCCACGCTGACTGGAGAGACAATGTCCAGGGGAACCTCTCTGTTTTAAGTACATATTATATTATTGGATTTTCACAAATATTAAAATGAATGCTGTATGCATAATGTTGGAAAACTTTGCTGTGTGAATATAGTTTCTTTTCGTTCTGCTGTTAACAAAACTTAGGAATAGCCGTGTGATAAATATTTATTTTTCTTGGACTATAATATGGTGATGTAAAAAGCTTTTGTTCATGTAACTAACTCAGAGAATGGTAAAAAAAAGATAATCAAGAAATTCTTCACATTGTTGGATTATCCTATCTGGATGAAGATAACCAAAACTCCAGGGAAGGAATTTATTGATCAGAGAGCAGGTGACGGGATGGTGCCACAAAAAAAGTTCGATTTACAGATTGGGAGGGGATGATTTTTGCATGAAGGTCTATGAATATGCAACAGATTGATTCATTTAATGAAGTGTTTTCTGAGTTAGGGTGTGCTCATAGCTGAATGTGGCCATCATAAGCTTTTGATTTATTGTTTGTCACTTATTGTCTTTCATTAAACCTTTCAAAATTTGCCAGGAAACTGAACCTCGTTTTTCACATCTGGAAACTGATAAACCCAACCAGCTCTGATCCCCAGAGGCTCCCTCGTGTGTCCCCAGCGTGCCCAGAGCCAGCAGAGCAGAAGGAGCTGCCTGGCAGTGCCAAAGGCACCAAATCCTGCTCCAAATCCTGCTCCAAAACCTGCTCCAAAACCTGCTCCAAACCCTGCACCAAACCCTGCACCAAACCCTGCTCCAAATCCTGCTCCAAAACCTGCTCCAAAACCTGCTCCAAACCCTGCACTAAACCCTGCTCCAAATCCTGCACCAAACCCTGCTCCAAAACCTGCACCAAACCCTGCTCCAAAACCTGCACCAAACCCTGCTCCAAACCCTGCTCCAAATCCTGCAACAAACCCTGCTCCAAAACCTGCACCAAACCCTGCTCCAAAACCTGCACCAAACCCTGATCCAAATCCTGCTCCAAAACATGCTCCAAACCCTGCTCCAAATCCTGCTCCAAACCCTGCTCCAAACCCTGCTCCAAACCCTGCTCCAAACCCTGCTCCAAACCCTGCTCCAAACCCTGCTCCAAACCCTGCTCCAAACCCTGCTCCAAACCCTGCTCCAAATCCTGCTCCAAACTCTGCTCCAAACCCTGCTCCCAACCCTGCACACCAAAAATCCCCTCTGCCCTCAGGACATCACACGTGGCTCCAGTGGTGCTGCTGAAACCCAGCCCAGCCTGGAGGTTGCAGGAAATGCTGCTTCAGTCAGGAAAATCTCTGTGCAGCACCTCCCTGGTGCCCCCAGCCCTCCCTGGCTGCTCCTGCAGGGAAATCCTGTCCTAGGAAGGACCTGGAACTGCTCCTGCTCCTCACTGAAATCACAATGAAAACCACTTCTCCTCTTAAGCCTCCAGCCAATGCACACAACTGAATTTTTTTTTTCTTCTCTGATGTCCTTGTCTTGTCCGAGTCGAGAGCCAGGCAGCATCCCCTTGAAGGAGCAATCATTTACCATGTCCATGTTCAAAACCTCAGCTCTGCTGTTTCAAAGCCCCAGGACAGCCAGGACTGGCAGCAATCCCTGCTTGGTAACTGTTCTCCTGCCTTCCTCCCTAAAGCTGCATCCCAGAGAAATTTAAACCACAGCAATGGCAGAACATGGAATCATTCCCCACCAAACAGCAATTCTGACATCGCTGATCTTTAGGGCAGCCATCACAAAAAACACAACTAACAAGGCAAAAAAAAAAGCAGCAAACTCCATTCCTTGTTTTTATGGAGGTGAGGGCAGTAATAACAGCAGGAATAATCATATTCCATTCCTTCTGTACCTCTAGCCAAATGGATTATTGAGTGATTATCCCCTTAACATGCTTGGAGCCAGCGCTGATTGTCTGAGATTTGCAATGTGTTTTTCATTGGCTTAATTCTGCTCCTGCCGTGAGGAACCAAACGAAACCAGCGCCAGAAATGCCACTTGATAAGCATGCCCTTGCAAAAAATCAATATATCCAAACAAATCAACACAGAAATCCTCTGCTCTGTTTGCATCCCTCGTGCTCTGCTTCAGGTGTGCCACGGGCGCTGCAAATCTTCCTGGTTTGGCTCCCGATTTGCAGCAGGACAGAAAAATCTGTTCTGGGAGAGCTGATGGCAGTGAAAAGCACCTTCCACAGGTGAGAACCCTCACCTGGCACGAGGCTCAGCCTGGATCCAGATGGGACAGAATCCCAGAATCCCAGAATCAGGGAGGTTGGAAAAGCCCTCCAGGACCATCGACTGTGCCCAGTCCCCACTTTGTCCCCAAGTGCCACCTCCAGGGATGGGCACTCCAAACCTCCCTGGCCAGCTCCTTCCAATGCCTGACCACCTTTCCATGCAGAAATTTTCCCTAATATCCAATCTAAACTTCTCCTGGTTCAACTGGAGGCCGTTCCCTCTCCTCCTGTCCCTGTTCCCTGGAGCAGATCCCAAATCTCCCCGGCTGTCCCCTCCTGTCAGGGAGTTGTGCAGAGCCACAAGGTCCCCCCTGAGCCTCCTTTTCTCCAGGCTGAGCCCCCTCAGCTCCATCAGAAATTCTCCAGCCCCTTCCCCAGCTCTGTTCCCTTCCCTGGACACTCTCCAGTGGATCCAGCACTGATGGAAAACTGCTCTGTGCCCCTCTGAAAGGAGCTGAGCCCAAACCTGACTGCTCTGCTCAGCAGCTCCAAGCCACACCTGAACATTTCTATTTCCCCCAAACCCCAACACCCAGGAAGGACCCCCCAGCCCTGTTCCCACCCCTCAGCTCCATCTGTTGCACATTATCCCATCCCTGTGGATCAGCACAGTCCTGCTTGCCGTGAGCAGGAGCCCCTTTGGGAGTGCAGGTGCCATAATTAAAGCCCAGCCCATTATTTTTCTGGTAGGATGCCCACCATCAGCTCAGGCTGCAATCAAAACAGTTATTGCAGCTGGCAATCCAGCAGCCTTCAGAGCATAAATGCTGGAGAAGTGTCTCAGAACACCTAATGAAAATGCACTGGATTGTATCATTTAGCCCAGCATTAAATTACACCACCCCATAGCTCGGTGAGCTTTTCCTGCCTGTCATTTAAAGGCACCTATTAGGGGAAATTTCCCATCAAATGAGCCACTCTCCTTGCTGTGTGCAGGGTGAATGACAGCAGCCTGCCACTCCTGCACCATCCTGGGATAATGATCCTTTCAAGGCACGTGTGAGGGAGGGGATCCTGCCCCTCTGCCCAGCCCTGGGAGGCACATCTGGGCTGCTGTGTCCAGCTCTGGATCCTCAGCACAGCAGGGACAGGAGCTCCTGGAGCTGAGCAAGGGCTGGAGCATCTCCTGGAAAAGCTGAGGGAGCTGGGGGGGCTCAGCCTGGAGAAGAGTCCCAGCTGAGGGGGGACTCAGCCCTGGGTGTCCCTGGGTGTCCCTGTGTCCATGGAGGGTCAGAGCAGTCCCAGGCTCTGCTCTGGAGCCCAGCAATGGCACCAGAGCCACGGGCAGGGACAGATCCCAGGGAATTCCACCTGCACAGGAGGCAGAACTTCTGCCCTGAGCAGTGCCCAGCCATGAGCAGAGACCAGGGAGGCCGTGGAGAAAAATATCTTTTCATTCCTAGGAAAGCTTTCATTTTAGAAATCTTCTCTCATCCTGCAGGAGTTTAAGATCTCCTCCAGATGCTGGGCCAGATCCCAAGGGAAGCTTTAGGACTTTGCAGAGCCCTGGGCTGTGGTGCCTGCAGGACACTGGGGCTGGCAGGGCTGTGTTTGTGTCCTCGTTGTGTGCCAGGCTCCTGGGGTGCCCTGGCTTTTCAGTGCCACCCCTGTGCTGTGCAGCCCCTCCAGCATCCTCCTCATCCTCCTCCTCCTCCTCCCAGCCCTGCTTATCCCCTCTGGCTGTACCCAGGTGGTGCCTCAGCCTCTCTCACACGTCTCATCTCTTCTCCTTCCCGCAGAACTTTCCCTGTTTGCAGTGGCTGTGGATAAAAGCCACACCTGAGGAGCCAGCTCATTCTCTCCTGCATTTCCTCAGGCTTGGCTGGGGCAGGAATTTCTCCCCTCAGTGGCTCTGTTTGATTTCCCCTGTATTTATTAGAGAAAAACGCAATTACAGGGAGATGTCAGCTTTTTTCCAGAGCACATGAACACGAATGCTCTCATTAATCATCAATAAAACAAGCAGAGCATGATCTGAGAGCTCTCCCAGCTCCCAAATGCTGCAGACACTTAAAAGGCAGCTCTGTCCGCCAGGCACAGCTCACTGGTGTCACTGAGATAGTTGTCCTTTCATTTGGAGCCTGCAAGGCTGAAATGATGCTCTGGACCAAAAAAAAAAAAAAATCAACTCTCAACCAGCTTAAAAAGCTCCTGCAGTGACACAAGAACAGTTCCCAGCTGGATTTACCCAAGCTGGTGGAAGGATTTGTGCTCAGAACCCAAGTGCTTCTGTTTGGGAGTCAGGCACAGAACAAACACCTGCACAGGAGAGCTGCAAGCCCTGCTTGGATCTGCTCACATTTCACCAGCCACCCCCACATGGCCCATTTTATCCCATCCCAGCTGCTGGAGAATTGATTCCAGACTAATACAACCCCTTGGTTCTGACATTCACCACTTTTTATTTTCCTTACCACGGCAGTAACGAGCAAGGTGCAAAAAAACCCCCATTTTTTCTGTTCCTTAACCTCTCACAGTGCCACAAACACCCACAATTCTGCCAGGAATTTTATCTAGCACAGCTCTCAGTCTCAGGAATCAGCTGCACTTCCCTCCCCGTGCCCAAGCCAAGCACAATCCATCAAGGCCCAGGAGCCCTTTGCTTACCTCTGACACTGACAAAGCTTCATTAACCAACACGGGCTCGGGGGACAGTGACAGAGCTCATAAATCCCAGCCTGGATGGATTTCTCCACTTGTTTAAAGCGGGGTTTGGGTCAATTCCCACTAGAAAAGTGTTATTTATAGAGCCCAGACCAGCACAGCCAGCTCAGATATATGAGGCCTTCATGGCTCAGACTGGGGACAGGCACTGAGCATCAAATTTCAATAAATTTGATTTTCCATGCAATGCAATGGAGTGGGAAGACCATGGAGTTGGATGTGATTTATTACTTTTCTCACGTCCCTTCCACGCTCCTTTTCCCAAGATTTCCTGGGATTGCAGTGGGGTTTTGTCCCCTCTGCCCTGCTCAGGTGAGACCCCACCTGCAGAGCTGGTGGCACAGGAAGGAGCTGGGATTGGGGAAGGTGTCCCTGCCCTTCCCTTCCCACCCAAACCCTTCCACAATCCCATGAAATCCAACTCTGGCCTCTCTATTCTCAGCCTGGTTATGACAAACCAAGAGGAAGAAAAAGATTCACAGGAAAAGTTCATCAAATCTCAGTCACCCCCTGGCAAATCCGAGCTGACATTCCCAGTAAACAAAGACAAGTTTGGATACAACCCAAGCACAGCTCAGCGGCTTCAATGCAGAACTTGGCAGATTTGGGTTATTTCTGCCTTTCTTAAAAAAAAAAAAATTAAAAAGAAGAAAAAAAGTCACCAGGGGTGTGAAATGGAATAAATGGGGAAAAAATAAATTCTTGGAACCCCCTGGAAATCACACAAAGGTTTGTTTATTGGGGAAGGAGGAGCAAGTGTTGCCACAGTGGAGGTGCTGGGGCCCTGCAGTGCAGGAACCCCGTGTCCTACAGCCTGGAGAGCAGCACAAACACCTGGCACAGCCTGGGAGGCAGGAAAGGCAGCAGGGAGAAGTCCTCAGGCCAGCAGCTCCTGGTGATTCTGGGATTCTGGCATTTTACAGCTGGGAATGCTGCTGAGGGATTTGCCCAGGGAGCAGAGCAGCTCCTGGGCTCTGGGCAGGATTGATCCCTGCTCCTGGCAGGATTCCCAGCACATCCCAGGGCTCTGCCTTTCCCCTGCTGCACTGCCCACCCCATCCTGGCACCCGACCCCACAGAGGGCAGTGCCCCCACCCTGCCCACTGGTTAATAGGGGCGTTATTTATGGAGCTTTGCATCTGTATTAAGTCAATAAACTTTTGGGACAGGTTCCTACAAGCACCAGGAGCCACCTCCTCATCACAGAGCAACCCGGCAACAACCAAGAGCAACCCAAAAACTGCCCTCACCCTCCTCACCCAGCCCTGCTCCCTCCCAGAGCAATCTAAAAGTGAGAAGCACCAAGCCAGGGCTATGGGTTGGTTCAATTTCCCTCCTTCCACTGCTAAAAAAAAAAATCTCATCTCACTCCCTGTGACCCCAAAGAACTCCCCACTGGGGCTGGAATTGTCATTGCTGCTCAGGAATGAAGGCAGCTGAGTCTGAAATGAGTGGCTGGCTGTGACTGTGTCACTTTAAACAGATGAAAAAGATGATAAAAAGATTCTAAACTTGATTTGGAACTCCAGAGAACATTTGTTAGTGGAGCACCAGTTGAGTTTATCAGGAGCCATCTCTGATAAGGAGGAGAGAGTCCTGAGAGGCACCTGGGGTTGGATTTATTTACCTGCAGGGTGAATGCCAGGTTTGCAGTGCTCACAGCCAGCCCTCACCAGCTGCCCACGTCTGCAAGGGCTGGGCTCCCCTGGAGGAAAACCCAGCCATCAGCTGGGGGAACACACACTCCTGGGCTCTGGGAAGGACCTGGGATCCCTGGGCTGCCACCAGGAGCAGCTGAAGAGGCTGAGGGGGAACTTTTGTGCATTTTGAGGGGTCACAGCAGAGCCCCACGAGCTCCTGCTGCTGCCTCAGGCACACCCCAGCCATGCCCTCCCCAGCTCCAGGCCAGAGGCACAGCAGGCTTTCAACAATTCCAGCAATGTAGAGCAGGCTTTCAACAATTCCAGCAATGTGGAAGATGAAGGACACCATGATCCTCCCCGGAATTGCCATGCACTGCTTAAACTTACCCCAAAAAACCCCTGCCTCACCCACCCACAGCAGCCAGGGCTCACAGATCCATCAAAAGCTGTTCCAGGGCAGAGCCTTAATTAAAATCCAGTAGATGCTGCCCAATTACAGAAAATCTTTCTACACTTAATCCACTTCACATACCTTAATTTAAAGCAAGACTCACAAAACCCCAGGACCTTAAATCTCACCCCATTCCAGCCCTGCCAGGGACAGGGACAGCTTCCCCTGTCCCACGCTGCTCCAAGCTGCCCTTGGACACTTCCAGGGGTGGGGTTTGCCAGGCTGTGCTGGGAGATTGTCCCTAAAAACACGGTTAATCAGCAGTTTGAGGGAAAACAGAAACAATTTGGGGAAGAAAATATTGTTTGAGTAAGAGCAACACCTTCAGAGACGCCACCTGTGTGCCTCAGCTGACACCTGGGGGAGCAGAGGTGAGAGCAGGTCCTTTAACCCCTAAACCAGGACAAAACTGCTCCATCCCCAGCTCTGGAGAGGCTGCCAAAATATCTGTGCCAAGCCTCCTCCTAAGCCTACAACATTCCACACGGTGCCAGGGAAAAAAGCTCCCACTCTGATTGAATCAGCTGCTTTTATCACTCCTCCTGATGCACCCTCTGCTAATAAATATGGAAAAACTGAATCGAAATTGCAGAGCCCTGCTGCAGTTGCATTAACTCCATTACCTCTCCCAGACTTTCAGCTCCAGTTTCATCAATTATCCTGAGTTTAAACACTCAGCACTTCCTCAGAACAAAACAGGGACACTGCTGAAGGATCCTGGAGCAGCTCAGACACGGCTCTTCCCAGAGAGAAAAAAACCAAATAAAGTGGAATTTATCCTACAAAGCACAGAACATAAATTTAAGTGGGGTTTTGTTGTGCTTCTTTTCCCATGGAGTTAATGGGAAGTGACAAAAGACTCTGCTGAGGGGGAGAGAGAGGTGAGGCTCAGATGTTTACTAAAGGTGACAAAGGATTTAGCTGGCCCTCTGCTTTATTTATCCTTCTCCTTAGCAAAAAGAACTGTAGTCACCTTGGAGACATGAGGCAGTGACAAAGGAATATGTCACTGGACCTGAGGTGACTCAACACAAACTCCTGACAAGCTCTGTGCATTCCCAGCTGACAAATGCTGCTTTTCCAGGAATTTCTTTGCCAGGACTGAACCCCAGGATGTCATTTCACCCCAGATTTGCATCTCTACAAGCCACAGGAACACTGGGGGAACTCTCTCCTCCCCAGTTCCCTTTATCCCTTCCCCCCTTTTTGCTGTTTTTAACATCAAAAGCTTTGTGCTCTTGATTGGTAATTAAGTACAAGTCACCCAGGCTGCTTTTTCAAAGAGTAATTAAAAGGTTATCAAGAGAAACATGTGAGGTGCAGGTAATTCCTGGTGCTGCTGTAATTAGGTCAGCCCAGAGATAACTCTGCTCTTATCACAGGGATCATTTCTGAGTTCAAACAAAACACTTAAACTTCCAGTCAATTAAATAGGGCCCAGGATGTGGTTTTGAATTGCTCACACAGCAGATTGATGGCAATCCTTCTCCTCACTCTTCAGCCACCTGCCAGGGAAGAAGGATGAGGATCTCGAGGAGATGCTGTGACATGTGGGACGTGAGCTGCAAGGGAAGCAGGGTGCTGTGCCAGCAGCAGGATTGCTCTGCTCTGCACAGAGCCCCACTGCAGCCAGCGCTGCAAACACTTCCCCACACCCTGCACCGCTGGACAAAAATCCAACAGGAAAAGTTTCACAGAGATACAGAAGGCTCTACAGAAATGAAAGCAAGTTTTGATACATAAAAGATGCTTTTAGGGCCAGGTGTTGCTGAAACAGCTGAGAGAACAAAGGTTTGGTCGAGTTGGGAAGAGTTTCATGACTCAAGCCCAAAGACTAAGTGGCCTTCAAACAAAAGGATAAGTCTTCTTCAAATAAGGCACGTTCTCTACCAAACAAAAAAAGCATAGGCAGACAGAAAGATGTTTTTTACCAAAGCTAGAAGAAATTTCCACTGCAGAAGAAGTCCCAAAGTTTAACATGTGACTACTAACCCTGACGATTGGCTAGTCACTAACACAATGTGGTAATTGTAGCAGTTTGGATAGGTTGTATGTAAATGTAAAAGGTTTTGTGTGGGATGTTGGTTGGTTGTTATGTAATAAGATGCACAGCAGAGAAAGAGCTAAAATGCTTTGTAACATGAATAGAATGGGGCTCCAGGACACAGGGCTTGCCCAAAGCCAGCAGCTCTGGGCTCACCCACTGCTGGAACCTCATCTGTGCAATAAATCACATTTTAGGAGCTGGCTGAAGGCAGGCTTTCACACTGCACACTCTGCAGGCAGGGGAATTCCTGTAAAATCCTCCTCAGGACGGGCAGTTCCTGCCAGCTGTGCCAAGAAACCCCTCGGAGCCAGCACGTGCAGGTTTGTGCTGCTGAGGCTCTGGGAGTTGCTCCTCTCTGGATGCACAGCCTCAAACAAACGTTTTCTCAGGCAAATAAACTCAGCATCACTGAAATATTTTGTTTGAACAGGGAAGAGACCAGAGGAAGACACAATTCCCTGCCCACAACAGGCAGGAAGAGAAGCCCGAGGGTTGGAAGAGCCTGAGAAACTCCAACACTGCTCACATTTACAAGTGAGGAGTCTCTGCTGGTAGAAACATCCCATGTTCTGTCCCCTGGGCTTCCTAACGTAGTTTTGATTCTCTGGAAGGAAAAAAAAAATAAAAATCTGATTTTCTAAGCTGACCACTTCCATTTGGAGTGTAAATTCACCAGGTCTCACTGGGAAAACAGAATTAGGGAGCTACAAGGACTGACTCACAGGGAGACTGGAAATGTCTTTTCCCTGGATCTGAGTACAAGCCTGAAGCTTCAAATCAAGGAATTTGCAAGTGATTTAAGATTCTCACATTAAAAGGGTCCTGCAAATTATCAGCAGATGAAAAGGCTGGGGAAGCCACGTGGCTCTGTCGTTCCCCACTCTGGGGATGTCATGGAACAAGAGTCTGACCCAAAGAGGAGCAGAGAGTCTCCCAAATCCCACAGCAATCTCAGAGCCATAAATAACCCCAAGAATTCAAATTGTAGTCAGGTCTGTGCTGAGTTTCTGAGCCCAGCACAGTGGGAAGGCAATCAGGGAGGGAACAATGACACAATCACAAGGCACAATGGGAACTGGGAAAAGACTGTTCTGGAATAACTGCAGGGCTCCACATGACTCCCTGATCCCACAGCAGTTGGGAACTCGAAGGAAGAGCATTTGGGAGAGTCTGGTCTGGTGTAATGAGCTCAGGAGAAGGGGAAATCCTGGACAGGAACCAAATCCTGATGTCCCTCATCAAGGAAGAGAAAACTCTGCAGCCACCACAGCTCTCAGGTCTCACAGAAAATTCCTCAGCAGTGGTTCCTGCTGGAAGCCAGGAGCTGGGAAAATTCTAGTGGACAAGGAGGAATGGGTTCCAGCTGAAAAAAAGGGAAGTTTAGGTTATATACATGGAAAAAATCCTTCCCTGTGGGGGCTGGCAGGTCCTGGCACAGGGTGCCCAGAGAAGCTGTGGCTGCCCTGTCCCTGAAGTGTCCAAGGCCAGGTTGGAGCAGCCTGGGACAGTGGAAGGTGTCCCTGCCCATGGCGGAGGATGGAATGAGATGGAATTGAAGTTCCCTTCCAGCCTGACCCATTCCAGGATTCTAAAAACCCGATTATTCGAGAGAAGCTGAAATAGCAAAGACTTGGAAACGAGCTCTGATTTTAGCAAACAAAGCAAAGTCATGGCACTGAGAGATGACAACAGCCCTGGATGTCTAAATTAAGGCACTGAAACCCATTTAATATTCACGTCCTCATCACAAACACCCAACGCAAATTCCCTAATATCCAGTAAAGCTGTTTATTAGCAAATGCCTCATTGGATTAGGGCTGCTCTTATTCTATTAGGGAACCTTCACACCACATTAAATTGCACGACAAGAGGGTGTTTGCCAGCACAACCATTAACCCCTTCCCAGGAAATCCTGGAATGGTCTGGGTTGGGAGAGACCTGAAATGCATCAGGGAGGCTCAAAAATACAACTTTGAGAGGGGAAGAAGCAAAGAAATGCAGCTGTCCCTTCTTTTCCCCTTGCTCACAGCTCATTTGGGGCGAGCTCTGGTGAGTGACACGTGGCCATCCATCTTCAGGGCTGCACCTCGGTGATGAATTGAGAACATTTGGAAAGCAGGCAGGAAAAAAAAGCAGAATTGATGGCCATGAGACAGAGAAAAAAGGGAGAAAGAGGGAGGAAAAAAAAAGTAACCCAGTGCTAGGCAACACTGTTAGTTAAAGAGTTTAGTGAGGTGAGATTGAGATACCAAAAATAAAACCTGGGGTCTCCTGAGGTGGAAGGGACCCACAAGGACCAGGGGACACCCCAAAAATCCCATCCTGTGCATCAGAGCATTGCCCAAACACTAAAATTGGTGAACGAGGAGCTGAGACATGAAACAGCCCAAAGGAACCAACTCCAGGTTTAGAAGTTACTAATCCAGAAATGTCCAAGGGCAGAAAGCCAATGTCCACCATGCAGGAATTCATCTTTTACTTTGCTAATCCCCCTCTAAGTGCTTTCAGACCTCTAGAAATCACATTTTATTTCCCCCCTTATTTCACTTTCCTGCCCTAAATGCATTCCATTTCCTGAGCTCCTCACCAGGGACATTCCCACGTGGCTTTTGCTGCTGGCTCCATCCCCCAGCTCACATTCACCTGCCCAAAAGCTGCACCTGAACTTCACCAGGGGTGCAGGGCAGGATCTTTTCTGCCTCCTCACCTTCCCCCAGTGCAGGGCCACAGATCCCCAGGGCAGAGCCCCAGCTCAGACTTGGGAGATCCCTTTCTGCTGCTTTTATTTACAACCAGAATATTCTGGTGAGTATCTCAGAGCAGCATTAACTTCTCACCACACTAAGTTTCCTGAGCTGGATTTTACCCCCAATTTTCCACCTTTCCATTATCCCCAAAGCAAAGCACTGAACCTCCTGATTAAACACCGAGGTCCCATAATTAAAGTGATTCTCAAGCACAGTTGCCAAATGAGGAGATGATTTATTTGCATAACTGAAATAATCTACATAAAGAGCTGATTTCCACCAGGGTGCAGCTCAGATGTTCCACTCGGGTTAGACAAGACACTGAGGTCAATGGGTTTGTCCTGAAATCGAGTGGTTTGAAGGAAAATCCATTTCCAGGGCTCCAGGGATTCAGAGCCTGGATGCTGCCACTGTTCCATGAGTTTCTGAATGCTTCACTCTCGGGTTGGAGCTGCCACCAGCACCTCCAGTTGTGCCCCCAGTGCCCCCAGTTTCATCTGGGCTGAGATCACGACTGCTCCACGGCTGACACCTCACAGAGCATCTGCTGCCACAGCAACACCTCCAAATCAGCCTCCCACAAAACTTCCTTTAGCACTGAAAGCCTCATTGGAGAAGCCATGGGGAGTTTTCCTGCTGAACCAGATTACTGAACACTTCTTACCCCACAGATGTGAGGGAATGCAGCCCTGTCCAGCTGCTGGATGGGCTCTGAGTTAAGGAACAGCCCAGATTTTGGGGGGAAACCCACAAAGCCTTTGGCAGAGCTATCACTGAACCTCACAGCCCATCCTCCCACTCCGAGAGTCTCGTTGGGACTGAGGGAAGCTCTCTGCACATTAACTCTGCTTCCCTCCTGCTCCATTTCCTAATTAACTCCTCTGGATGTCTAGGATGAGTCTTGATAAATCATTACTGTCAGGCGTTCAGAGAAACATTTCAAGCCTTATCAGAGATAAGAAATCAAAACAACTGTAAGAATTGCTCATGGAGAAACACTCCCAGTTTATTGCAGCATGAACATCCCAGGCCAGATTTAATCCCAGTGGCAGGAAGGGGAACATGTTTATAAACATCACTGTAATGAACACTGTACCTCGTTCTCAGATTCCCCTGCTCAGGCAGCCCATCGTAGATGGATAATACATCAAAATCTTCCTCTAGTGCAAAGGACTGGAAAACAAGCTGTATCCTGTTCTGCTCCTCAGCAGTGATTGTCCACGTGCAGTTTGCATAATTGGGGTATCCATAGGGGAAGCCTGGGCTCTGTATCGTCCCGTTTGGGCCCTGCAATGTGTGACTGCAGTTCTGGGCTGCCAAGAGAAAAGACAAAAGCACAAAGTCAGAGGGCGTCAGGTGAACGTTGAATTCCTCACCATCCCAACACAGCACACGGGCTCTTCCCACCAGGTTTCTTTGTCCCAGGAAACAGAGAAAAGTAAAATCTGAGGATGAAGCTTTGTCCTCCTCCCTGCAGGGATGTGGAGCCCAAACCCCCAGACACGTCCTGGGCTCCGCTGCCAGCAGCTGTGAGCACAGCTGGATTCACAGCTGCTGCCTGGCCCTGGGGACAGCTCCTCGCTCTGCCAGCCTTCCCCAGCCCAGCACAAAACCCAGCACAGTTCTCCCACCACACTCTGGGCATTTGGGGATTTAGGAGTTCACAAGTGCCAGGCCCTGCTGGTTCCCAGAACAGCACAGGGACAATGCCAGAGCTGACTGTCCCCTTCTCCCCAATTCCAGTGACAATGCCAGAGCTGTCCCTTTCTCCCCCAATTCAGGGACAATGCCAGAGCTGACTGTCCCCTTCCCCCCAGTTCCAGGGACAATGCCAGAGCCTCTCCTTCTCCCCCAATTCCAGTGACAATGCCAGAGCTGACTGTCCCCTTCTCCCCAATTCCAGTGACAATGCCAGAGCTGTCCCTTTCTCCCCCAATTCAGGGACAATGCCAGAGCTGACTGTCCCCTTCCCCCCAGTTCCAGGGACAATGCCAGAGCCTCTCCTTCTCCCCCAATTCCAGTGACAATGCCAGAGCTGACTGTCTCCTTCTCCCCCAATTCCAGGGACAATGCCAGAGCTGACTGTCCCCTTCCCCCCAGTTCCACCTGGACAGGAGTTGGAAGCAGGGCTGAGTGTGCAGGCAGTGCCACATCCCTCCCCTCACCCTGGGAAAGCAGAAGGGACTCAGAGTGAGGGGCTGAGCCACCAGGAGCAGCCTGGCTGGCCAAGGCTGCCTGAAACCTGCATGGCCCAAGGTCAGGAATAAACCTGTCCTGACTCCAAAAAGAGCAGGACACAGTGCAAGGCTTGACCAAAAAACAAATTATCCTGTACGGTGCCTTCCAACCATTTAATGATTGTGGGAATGGTTTTCACTGGAACAAAAGACAGCAGCAGGAATCACAGCCCTGTTGGAGCTGATGGGGGGACACAGGGAAGGAATCAAAGGAATCACTGGCCACCCCCTGCCTTGGGGGGCTGCTGGTTCTGATGCCTGGAGGAGCTGGAACAGAGTCTGGACAGAGCTAAGAGGAATAAATGGATATTTATTGAGGGGCCTTCAAAGGGCACACCCTGGCAGTGCCAGTGCCTGGATGGCTCCAAGATGGAATCAAAAGAGAGCTTGGTCATGAGATCTCACATTTTTATAGGTTTTACTCCATTTGCATACGGAACTCTCCAACTAATAGCCTCAAATCATCAAGTTTCATCCTCCCTGCTTGCTTGCCTGCCTTCCTCTTTTCACATTGTTTATGCTTAGGGCCTGAAGTTGGGAGAAATTGTCCTTGAGTCCTTAGCTGGACTAGGACTGTTGTGTCTTCACCACCCAGGCACAACAGAAAAGCACACCCAAGCAGAACAGAAAAACTTCAAACTTAAGGCATCAGTTCCTCTCAGCCAGTTCTGAAAGGCTCCTGCTCCTCCTTCTGCCTCAGCACACAGAACATCTTCAGTCAGGATCTCTGAGGAGCTGCTGCAGAGCTGCATCTTCTGAGAACAAACCCCCCTCTTGTAACAGCAGTGAAACACCCAAACCCTCCCTAAAATCCATTTCCCCTGCCCGAGGCAGTACCTGGGAACTGCATCCCAAAGACAAAGACCCACCATGTACACTTAGAGGAGAGATGAGATTTTCTTCTCTCTGGGCACGCAGGTACATGAATGTGTTTGGGGAACAGCCTAAATGACAAATTCCCTTCAGTGTTTTCCTCTCCCTTCACTGCTGCTCTACCTGGATGTCTTTGGAGGCACAAAGAGCTGCCTCCAAGCTGGTCCAACCCTCCGTGCTTTAGTGCAAGAATTTCTCCACACAAAGCCAAATTCCAGGCAGCTGGAAGGGTCAATCTCGTGGCCCAAAAGCTGACTTTCACCTTCATCCTCTGAGCTGCTGAGTCTTGCCTCTGCTCCAGCTTTCCCCACCACGCTGGATTGTTTACCCTGCTGATGGGGACAACAGAGCCTTTCAAGCCGAAATACATTAGAGTAGAAATTACTTCTTTGATTTCTCCTTTTTTTTTTTTTCCCAAAGGCAGCAAAGGCATTTGCACTTCTGAGTGCCAAGCAGCTACAGGTACAGAACGGCAGAGTGGTGCTCATTAAAGCCAATTATAATTAGATTGACCTACTTTGGGTGCAAAAAGCGCTCCGTGGAACTTCTCCCCGCAAGACAGAGTTCGCAGTTTTATGAATCTAAAACGGTCCATCCTATTTACTACCCAGGGAATCTTTCTGTAGCACTATTGGATCAATGAGAGGCAGGACAGCCCCACAATCCACCAGGGATTAAAGTGAGGGAGGCACAGGATTCCTTGACTGGAGTATTTTGCATTTCTGTAGCACCTGGCTGCTGCTTCTCTCACGGCTTTTTGTCACTACATGAGAGAGTAATCCACCTCCTTCCTCCACTTGGGCTGCATTTATTTTGGGGAGTTCACTGGAAAAGCCATTTGCTCGGTGCCACAAAGCTGCACAGGGCTGGGAATATTCCAGTGATCACAGAGGAGTAAAATGAGCCCCAGCTTGGTTTAACAACCCAAGATCCATGAGCTGAGTTCTCCAATTCAATCAAATCCTTTCTCCAGCCACAGCAACGCTCAGTAGGCAGTGGGAGGTATTGAACTGTCCCTCCTGCTCATTTTTATTTTAATCATAAGTTCATCAGAACAATTTAAGGCAAATGGGAAATTAAAGAGGCTGTATCTCTCCATTTCCTGATGGGGTAAAGGCTAGCAAGGCTGCATTAAGCTCAGGAAATAAATTCAAGGTCAGAGACACCACGTTCCAAACACTTCCAAGGTCACCATGGAAGCTCCAAAATCCACAAGCTCAGCCCATCCTTCCAAAAGCACTGCCTGTGCCACAAATGGACATAAATCTATCTGAAAGAACCAATAAATAATAGAAAAATAAGACCGAGTTTTATGATGTATCCAATCAATCTGCTGCAATATTTGCATGTTCACGATGTTGACCCAGAGGTGCTCTGGGCACAGATAAAAGAAAATTGCTTATTGCAAACAAAGAACAGCTTTGCAAAAGCTGCCAAACTGGGCAGTAATATATTCTGTAATAGCTGTAATAGCAGGGAACTTCATTTATATTGGACATTGCTGGAAAAAGTCATCAGGCACGGGAAGAAATCCGGGAAGCTGAGGGAATTTATGTGTTCTATCGTTTGCTTCCAGGTCTGAGTTAGTTCAGCTCATCCTTGACTGACAAAACCTTATCTGAAATTCAAAATTTCTCCTGTGAAGATTGCAGAAACAATTCTCTTTATCCCTTTGGCCCGGGAGCACAAATAAGTAGAAAGATATGAAAGGGCAGCGCCGCTGCCTGTGCTGGGAAGTTCCAGGTGGATTTGGGGTTGACAGAGGACAATTCTCCCAAAATTTTTGGCACATTCTCCCGATCCCAAAGTCTGACAGGAGGCACCTTCAGCTCCTCACGGAGAGGTGAGAATGCTGCATTGGCAGCAGCAGCACTGCTTTGCTTTGGTTCTAACCTCAGCTCAGTGCGTCCTGTGGCTATTCCAGCTCCTCATCTCTTGGCCATGGGCTCATTCCGGAGGGTGTGACCCCCTGGGCTCATCACGGGATGGGTTTGTGGGCATTTGTCCCATTTGTGACAGAGGGGGAAAAAAACCCCAGAGCTGAGCCCAGGCTGGGCTCTGGCAGCACCTCCTGCTCCTCTCAGCTCCGGAGAGTGGTTTATTGGGAGTGGATCCCTGAAATGAATCCCTCAGAGCTGTTTTACTGCAGGAGCTCCCACACAAGGACAATGACATCCCCACACCTGGCACTGCTCAGAGCCTTCCTGCAAAGGGATCCCAACCCAAGGGCAAGGAAAAACCACAACCCAAGGAATCACAGCATCATTCAGGCTGGGAAAGACCTCCAAAATAATTGAATCCTCTAAGGAAACCCAGAGCACTTTGGGAAAACACCTTTATCTGGGACACCACCAATGATAATTCGCTGATGGTCACTCAGTTTTTCAATTTTTTCACAACTGAACCAAGTCTCCACTTCCAACAGTTCTTTTGTGCAACAGGCACTCTTTGAACAATCCCCAGACCCGCTGCCTCCACCCTGGGCTCCTCGCCAGGGAAGTGATGGAATATTTACTCTGCAGTGCTCTCCCAGAACTGCAGCCCTGAACCCACCACGGGCTGCCCAGGGCAGTTTGTAACACACAGTTTAATCCACACGGTACAAAACTTAACGTGAGCAGACACTGCAGTGAAAAATAAATATCAGCTGAGCAGAGGAGAGTTCCAAACCCCCCAGGCTTGGCTGTGGGGCTGCCATGAAGAGAAAGGAAGGGTGGCAGGAGCAGGAACAACATCCTTGTGCTCCAAACCAGAGTTCTTCTGACAGGACAAGCCCTGGGAGTGGAGACAGAGGCTCGTGGGAGGTTTTGGTTCCACTGTAAATCCAAAATCATCTGGACACACGAGCCAGGACCATTCTGGTGCCAGTCACTGCAGATTTAGAGGAGCCCCAAAGCAGCAGGGCTGGCTGGGCTCTGGGGCAGCACCAGTTCAGCCCAGTCTCTGCAATGGGACAGCATCCACTGCTTCCCAATGTCCCCAGTGCCCCAGAGGTGACAATCACTGCACAGTGACCAAACCCAGCACGAAAAGCAGGAGATTGAACCGTCCAAGAATATTCACAGCAACAGGATTTTGTTATTCCCTTCAAACCAGCAACGCTTCAGGCCAGGAAGGAGCAGCCCCGGCTGCTGCTCCCTCCCAGCCCCTGCCTGCTGGGGAATTCCAGCAGCTCCAGACTGAGATAAATTTGAACATCCAAAGTGTGTCACTACAAACCTCCCCCAAGTTGTCAGGAGGTAAACAACAATAACAAACAAAGGCGTTGTCTGACGTGACAAGTGCAAAGGAAATGAGTAGGAAAAAATCATCTTCCACCTACTTGCAATTCCTTAAACTTAAATTCCAGGCCAGATCCAGGGTGGTAAACCAAGGAAGAATTGCAGCTGTTAGTTTACACCATGTTATTATCCAAGGAAGCAGTGCTTGAGAGGGAGGGAGACTGAATTTATCTCTGAAGTGCTTCCTGAAATACAAGTTGCTGCACTTTGTTCCTCAGCAGAAACAAAATCTAATTTAGCAAACGCTGATGCATGGTCACTGCACAATTCAGTGGGAACAAATATCAAATCATGCACAGTGCCTTGCTCTCAGCAGCATCATTTATGGAGGATCCACGGCTGCCTCCTCCCTAATGCAGCAGTTTGGGGTTTTGCCATTTGCTGTAGTTGCTGTTACTCACTGAAACGCTGTTACTCCGTGTTGTTCTGCAGCCCATCCCAACAAACAACACATCAAAACCCTTTCCCCAGGAAAACCGGCAATCCACATCCGAGCACTGAAACACCAGGGGCAAACCCTGCTTGTCCAGCAGCACCTCCAAGGTTTGCTCACCTCCCATCACTGCTCAGAGCTCTCCAAACACCCCTCGTTGTTTGCACTGCCTCCTAAATAGCAAAAAACGCTCTTTGCCCATTGTTTAGTGCTGTGAATCATTTATCGGGCGCTAAAATTGCTCCTTACACGGTGGTTTAGCAGGTCATTAGAGCTGATCACAAACAGGGAGCAGTTTGCTCCCAGCCCGGCTCTGGCTCTCTGGCTCACCCAATTTCAGTGAGCAAACAGGAGAAGCACCTCCACCCTTCATCAATCCGAGCCTGGCTGCCCTCAGGATTCACCTCCAGTCTCCTATCAAAGCCTGCTGGGGAATAAATAATGCAGAGTCATTCCATTAACTATAACTTAATCAAAAGCCCGTGGATCCAAGAGCATCATCAAGGGGAAGATTTCCATCTCAGACAGCCCGAGCCCGCTCCCCTCTGAGCACGGGGAGTGATGAGCTGGCCAATGCAAGGGCAGGAAAAGTGAATTTGAGCTGAATTCAGCTCGTGCCAGCACTGCCAAGCCCAGAAGAACCCAAAGCCCCGGCTCAGCTCAATGAGGACGTCCAGATTTGCACAAATCCCCAAACACCAGGGTGCTCTGGGCACACACAGCCCTTCTCTCCCAGCCCAGGAGCCCCTCACTGCCCCCCTGCCACCTCTTTGTCCCTTTTAGTGCTGCCCAGGCTGTTATTGCACTGCTCCAGCCCAGCAATTCCATTTTCAGACCTTCACAAGCAGGAAGAAGAGAGGAACAAAAGATGCCAAAGTCATCCCCACGTGTGGTCTCCCTTCCTTTCCCCATCAAAAATGTTGTCCTGGATAATTATGAAAATTCCCTACACGTGCCTGGGATTCCACAAAAGGTCCAGCTGAGCTGAAAACCACAAATACCTGCACAGGAAAAGGGAGTTTGGAAATTCCAAGTGTCACTGCCCAGTCCTCAGGCATCACCACACTGCTCTGCCATCCCATGACATTCCCCATGTGTCTTCCAAAAGACACTTTTGTATTTCAGATGAGGAAAAACCTGGACAAAAGCATCCCAGCTCTGCCTTTCCTCCATATCAGATCTATCCTGTTATTCCTTCAGACCATGGCATTTCCTCCTCCCTACGTGGCCTCAGAGAAAGGTTCATTCTGCCCAGACAGGGGATTTTCAACCTGCAGCTCAGAAAGCCTCTGGGAGTCTGTGAAAGGCAGGAAAGGGAAACAGAACAGACACGAGGCTTTTTCAGTTCTCTACAAATGCCAGGATCACCTACAGAGAAAGAAAAGCACCTAGCACTGGGAATGCTGGAACCTACAGGGCCAAAAACGCTGGGATGCACAATTATGGAATAAATGAGCCCAATCCGCTCAATGCTTCCCTCTTCAGTGATGCTTCTGACCCCCGGTTCTGGACCCTGCCCAGCTGTTCCACATCTGTTCTGAAGTATCAAATCAAAACCTGGACACTGAGCCCAACCCCAGCTGGCCACTGGGGTGGGCGTTCATTCTGCCACCTGTCACCTCCCCTGACACATTCCCTCTTCTCCTCCAAGCTAATCCTCTTTGAAGAAAGCTTTGTCATCCTCTGGGTTTGCATTCCAGCACAGAGCTCAGAGCAGCTCTGACAAGTGGTAAAAAAACCCAGGAGACATCCAGCTCCAGGTGACATCAAGAACCATTCCAGGGTGGAATGTGACATCCCAGGAACATGGCACTGCACAGATGTCCTGTCCCAGCAGCACATGGCAGCGCCCTGACACGTGGAGAGGCCAGAGATTCCAGCTGTGGGAAGGACTGGGAAGGAAATGTTGCCATGGGTTATGCTGGGAATTGCTGGAGGAGTCCCTGGTCCTAAAAGCAGCTGCCAGATTTCCCCCTGGGGCTCCTCCCATCCTCAAAGTGTCACCCCAATCCCCCCACAGCTGCTCCCTCATCCCCTCACTGGGACCAGGGAGAGAGTGGAAGGGTGAAAAACAGAAAACTCGTGGGTTGAAATGAACAGTTTAATAGGGAAAGCAAATCTGTGCCCACGGGCAAAGCAAACCCAGGAATTCATTCCCTGCTCCCCATGGAGGAGGGCAGGGAGGGAAACAGCAGTTTGTGCAGGGCGGTGGCACAAAGCTGCTGGGGGTGTCCAAGGAAGCCTGGAGCTCAGGGAATGAAGCACCAGGCTTTGGGAAGCAGCAGCAGGATGGTTCATCCCAAATTACAATCCCAAATTACGGTTCTGGGGCTGCAGCATCGCCTCGGGTGCCCTGAGGTTGCCAGGCTCAGTTGCTAAGGACAGACACACAGGGAGCAGCTCCTGGGAGAGGGAAGGAGAGGAGGAACCCCCCAGGGTCTGTAAATAAACAGAAATTTCTGTGTGTGCTGAGCCATCAGTGACAGAGCTTAGTGGTGTCACACACAAACCAGCGTCCACTGAGGCCATAAAGTCATGGATTATTTCCTTCCCTTCCTCTCCAACATTCCTGCCTCTGGATTTCAGCAGCTCCAGCTGTTTGGGGCTTTCTGCTGGAGCCCTGGGAAGTGGTGTGGAAGGGAAGAACTGCTGCACCCAGCCCAGAGCAATAACTCCTCTCCACCTGCCTTAAACACCCAATTTGAACCTGAACTGGAATCTAAGTCCAGCCCAGGGCAGCCCAGCAGCAGAGATGAGCCTGAGTTTTAAGCCAAGCCAGAGGCTGCAGGTGTGCCCAGGACACAGGAGCAGAGCAGCTCATCCACGTGCTTGGAACCCAGGATTTTATCAAGATGCCAAAATCAACCATCCCCAGGATGTGCAGGAAGCTTCCTAAATAACAACAGTGGAAATTCAGGATAAAGCCACAGTTTGGGGCCATTTCTTTCCAAACCAACATTTTTTGTTTAACACTTCTCCCCATTCTTTTTTACCTGGATGTATTTAGAGAGGATAATTTGATCCTTTCCTGTTTTCCAGGGAAATTAAGAGCTGTGCTTTCACTCCTCTAGGATACACCTCTGATCATCCTTGGAACTCCCATCCCACTTGGAATTCTTCTGGATCAAGGACATCAAACCACCTCAGTCATTCCTACAAAGATTCCTCAACACCTCATGAAAACTCCTGTCACACACACACTGAAGCTTTCATGATTCATAATCCAGAAAACCCCGGGATTTGTTCAGATTGCTCCTGGATTTCACAAGAGCTGTTTCAAACTCTTGTGACTTTCACATTCCAAACAAACCTCAACAAACTGGTTTGGGTTTTCCCATCGCTTCCCAAACTTCCAGCAGTCACTCACGAACCAGGTAAAGCCATTTACCTGCAGAACATCCACATCTGCACAATCCCTGCTGGAACCAGGAGTCCTGGGCACACCAACCATCCCCTGGAATCATTTGCTGAGCTCCAGGAAGCACCAGAGTTATCCCAATATTCAGCCAGCACAGCCTCTTCTCCAGGGATGTAATTTCCTTCCTTCAGAACTTTCCCTTTCAGAATTCTCTTAATCAATCTGGGCTGTTCCCTCAGCGCTGCCACTGTCAGCAGAGTAAGAAACCCAGGCACTTGTGGAACTGTTTCCATCTCCAGAGCACTCCACAGGCATTAACCAATTAATGCAGGTTCTGGTGTGAGGAACAGCCCCACTGGGAATTCCCAGCACTTCCCCTCTGGCCTCTCAGCTCCTCCAGTGCCCTTGGATTCAATCACAGCATCACTGAATGGTCTGGCTGGGAAGGGACCTCAAAGCTCCTCTGCTCTGCATTTTCCTGCCAAATCAAGAGTTACCCTCAAAAAAATACAGTTTAGGACGTGGTTAAGGCCCTGAGATGGAAGCTGGGAGGCTTTGGCTGACCCTGGAATCACAGGGAGCTGACAGAGACCAGCTGAGCCCTTCGTGACAAACGCCACAAAACCAAACCCAAATTCTCAAATCCTTTCCAAATGAACAAATTTACAAAGTTTACAAATATTTTATAACCCAAGAAGTGCAGGGAGATGCTCTGGAGCCTTCCTAACCCCACCTGAGCTGTGCAGCCACATTTCCCTTTTAACCCCCCCTGGGTTTATAGTCTCCACTTATTTTGGCATCTAAACATCCATGAAAATCTTGTCCTGGGAGTCCGAGCCTCAGTGAAAATGTTCAGCCTGATTCAAAACCTTTTGAAAATTTTACTCTTATTTTCTCTCTAAGATGAAAGATTTCATTTTTTTCTCACCTCCACTGCAGAAATCTGTAAAAACGACACAGATCATCTCAACCCCAATTGAAATTAAACTCAGAAAACAGAAGGTAATTTGATGAAAAACTTTTTTACCCAGTGTCTGCAAATGGACTCCCACTCATGTGCAGCATTTTTACTCATTCTCATTTACAAGGTGCTAATTATTATCTCCAAAACAAATTTTTCAATTTGTATTTCAATTATTTTGCAGTAAAATAATATTTGCATTTAAATGGTTTATCCAGGGGGCTCAAAGGCATTTTCATCTCGGGTGTTAGGATTATCTCAAAAAAAAAGAAAATAAAAATTGAAGAAGGTGAAGTAATGTTCAAGGTGAAATCCATCCCAAGACACAGTGGAGCCAAAATTAAAGAATTCCTCATGAAAATCTTTCATTATTGGTCTCCCCTTGTCACCAAGCCTTGTCACCATGGAACTCTTAAAACCAGCTCAAATTCCCTTGCCACTGGAGCTCTGTAAAATTCAATGTTCCCTCCAGGCCCAAGGGAGATCTTGGGCTCCAAATCCCATCTCCCTAAGAATTTACAAGCTCTCAGCCCTTGGAATTCTCACAATCCCAACAATTCCATCCTTTCCCTGATGGAGAAGTGATTTGAAGAGAGCCCAGTGGGGAGAGCTCCTTCACAAATAAACTGCACCAAGCTCTGAGGGACTTCCAAGGGGTTTCTCTTCCCCCTCCCTGCTCCCCACCAGGTTTTGGTAAACAACTTGTTGGGAATGACGAGAATTTAACAGAGGAGCTTTGCAGATGTCCAGAAGGTTCTACAGGAATGAAAGCAAGTTTTGATAGAGAAGGAAAGAATTGCTGAGCCAGTCTGACTGGGTCACTAGAAGGCAAAGAGGGAGTGAGCTGGAAGGGGCTTTTATGGCTCAGAGCAAAGGAGAAATCCACCTCAAACAAAAGATGTTTCTACCAAACAAAAGGATTTTCACAGGCAAACAAGAAAGCCAATGCTGCAAGTGGAGAAAAGATCTCAGAAATTTCCACAGCAGAACAAGTCCCAAAGTTTAACATGTGACTACTAACCCTGACGATTGGCTAGTCACTAACACAACACGGTAATTTTAGCAGTTTGGATGGGTTATATGTAAATGTAAAAGGTTTTGTGTGTGATGTTGATTGGTAGCCATGTATTAAGATGCTCTGGGATGAAAAGTTTATAATGCATTGTAACCAGAACCAGAGGGGCTTCAGCACACACAGCTTGCCCACAGCCAGCAGCTCTGGGCTCACCCACCACCCTCAACTGCTGGGACCTCATCTGAGCAATAAATAACATTTTAGGAGCTGGCTGAAACCCTCAGTCTCCGTCAGGCTCTTACACTAACTCAGGTTTTACACATCAGTTCATTAACCAGGTTGTATTTCCATGCATTTTTCACTCCCTAAAAGCCCAGAAGTGACACAAGTCCCCTTTTGGGTCCCCACAGACCCTTTTTAGCCCCCAGGGCTCAGAACAGGGACCCAGAGAAGCTCTGCAGCAGCCAAAACAGAAGAAACCACTTCAACCACTGCCATCCCCAGCATCTTACACCTCCAGATCTGAAATAAATTAAAAAATATCACTCAGAACAAGCAGAGACTCCACTTATTAAAAGCTCTTCACTCTTGCACCACCATTCTCATGTCCCCACGCTCTGCAAAGTGAAATGTTCTGTGTGTTTACAAGAGCTCTGAGACCCTCCAACAAACCCCTCTGCCAGGCAATTGTATTACAACAGCTCACACTTGTGTGATTGGATTTGAATTACAAAAAGAGCCCAACAGAAAGCAATTTCTCCTGGGAATTTTTGTTAGGATATAAATCCAATTTTTACTTGATTCCGTTAACAGCACTTTCATATTCACTTCCTTTAAGTATTGCAGCACTTGATATTTATTACCTAATGCCTCCTTGTCACCTTGAGCAATCAATGAAAGTCACCTGGAGTTGTCAGTACAGAGGAAAGTTAATAAATAAAAGTTAATAATTCACTTCACCCAATGAGCCAAAAAAACAAGCCAGTCACATGCCCCAGAGAATAATAGCTGCAAAAAAAGGCTCCTACAAGATTATCTGGAGAAAGAGTGAAACATTTCAATTACACTGAATTTTTCAGTCCATTTAGACGTGAGTTTCACGTTTACAATGGCAAAACCTCGATTATTATTTCAGGGAATCATGGGATGGTGTGGAAGGGATGTTTAAGATCAGCTGTGGGCACTGAAAGCTGTGAGCTCTGTCCAACAAGGAGTGTCCCTCTGTCCAACCAGAATTGTTTGATGGATGCTCTGATAGCTCAAAAACATTTTTTTTTTGCTCTGTTTTGACCCAATTTAGAAAAACTCTTCATGCCAAGCACTGATTTTCCATGACTTGTACAATTTCTGCATCCTGTGACCTCTCCACCTTTGTATAACCACCAGAGAAACACAGAACTCCCTTCCATTAACATTACATTGTGTTTTATTTTTCTCTCGCCTCCTCCATCCATTTAAAACCTCATTTTCACCCACAGACATATTCCACTTCATCTTAGTTTTCAATCCCCAAAGCAGATCAATACCTTTCTTCTTCAATCTACATAGCTCTCAATCAAAGAGCTAACAGGGGGTGAATTGAATCGACTTGTACGTTCAAATTGGGGATTTTTTGTCAAAAGTCTCATTTGTTAACTGCATTTCATGCAAGAAAAGGCAAAAAACTCCCTGTAAGAGCCCTCAGTGTTGGACTCCTGGGCAAGAAAAGGTCATCACTTGTTCTCTAATTTCAGATTGGGAAGTGCTCCCAGGAGGAACAAGTGACAGAGCCTCCCCAAAGTGGCGTTTTAAATCCAGCAAAATGAACTTGCTCTTTTTTAAACAGAATTGGTTAATTCAGCAGGACGAAGTGCAGGTGTTTACCAAGAGGTGACAACAGCAGGGACCTTGCAGGGTTGGTTTTTCTCCCTTCAAGCTTGCCCAGGGTCAGAACCAGCCCTGCCTGTGCCACTGGGCCAGTGAGACACCAGGGCAGAGCTAAAACCAGGAGCCTGCAATGGGTTGGGTTAAAAGAGACCTCAAATCTCACCCAGTCCCACACCCTGCACTGCCCCACGCTGGCCTTGGACACTCCCAGGGATCCAGGAGCAGCCACAGCATCTCTGGGAATTCCATCCCAGCCCCTGCACCCTCCCAGGGAAGGATTTCTCCCTTTGTGATCAAAGAACTTCACTCAAAACCCACCCTGGGCTTTATCTGTGGGCTCTGCTGACAGCTTGGGGACAATTCCACACCTTGTTCCCTCAGCACAGGAACTCCTTCTTTAAAACAGATTTTCATTGAAGCCCCACCAAAGTAGAGGAACTCCAATCCAGCTGGTCTGTCACTCTTTGAGGAGCTGCAGAATTTGCAGGACAGGACACCAGAGCCTGCAGAGAAGGCAGATTGTCCTTCTGGTCCTTCAGAGCTTGTGCTAAAGCCAGCCCTGGGAAGAAAGGATCAACACTGGTGATGCCTCTTGGGGCTACCTAAAAACACGGGCCAGACAAAATTAAATTAATAAAAAATGGTTCTGTTTATTGTAGGGCCTTCAGGTACATTTAGACAAAGCCCCCCCAGGGGCTACACCCAAAATGAACAGCAGATCACATTTTCATGTTTTTATAATTTTGGTCTATTTGCATATTGGGGGTTAATTTTCCAATTACAGCTCCAGGTAATGAAGTAATTTACCCCAAGTTTGCTCCCCCAATCACTTTTGTTTCCATCTCTCAGGCCTGAGGCAGTGAGGTGTCCTTGATTGCCAGCCTGGAGAGGAATTGTTGTGTCTGCCCAAAATGGGAGAGCAGCAGCTCACACTGGATATGGAGTTTGGAGTTACACACTAAAGAATTGCAGGGTTACAAATACATAGAAAATATAAAAGCTAAAATCCTAAAGCATCACTGGGAAAAAAAGTCCCCACACAATGAGGGACAAACTCCATATCATCCTTCCAACCCTTCATTATTCCAGCAGGTGGACTTTATTTTAATATTAACAGCCCAAGTGGTGCTTAACTTTAATGAGAGCCCCTTGGGAATGCTGCTGACAGCTGCCCAGTGTCCAGGATCCTGCCTAACCTTTCCCTAATGGAGACAAAACAACAATAGAGGGATATAAACAATATGCTGCGGGATGCAAGGAGCATCTTTAAAAATGGCATCACCTTTGGAAAAGCACCAACTCCATTATCCTTCTGCAGGATGGGATATTTTCCTCCCCTCTCCAGGAGGAAATGTATTTTTCTGGGTGTTATTATTTGGTGGATAAAGAGGAAAGGAACATTGAATTGTGCCTTTGTCACAGGAGAAATGAGCTGCAATTTTCTGTACCCCTGACTTTAGAGCATCCTTGGCCCAGAGCAGTGAGAAGAGGGGAGAATCCTGCTGGGATTCATGGATTTAAATAAGAAAAGGAAGGACTGGGGACAGGATGTGACCCTGTGTAAGTCACTACACCCCAACACATCACTCTCCACCACAAAGCTGCTCAGCAAACTTGCTGTGCCTAAAATCCCACTCCTCCTGTTTTTTCAGGGAATAAGCTCCCACCTCAGGCCATCCAACTCCAAAAGTAATGACATAAATGCCACAAAAAAAAAAATTCTTATTTCAAACTCTGCTTTCACTAAATTAACTAAACAAAATATTGATAAACTGCTGATAAATAACAGGAACCGTAACAAGGAAACAAGTTCTCCATTTGATCTCTGCCATCCTGCAGGCATTCATCTTCATAATTAATTAGATAATACTATTAGTACAGCACTATTATTCCCCCTCCATAGACAAGAAGCTGGAGCTCACATAATTTAAGCAACTGCTTCAAAGGCAGAGTGTGTGGCAGGTTAAATTCAGAAGGTCCAGACCATCCTCTCTGCCAATATCCTGCTTTTCTAAAGACCAGGATCCAATTCTCTGATGCTTCTGGCAAATTCTCAGTGCACACCTCCCACCTCCCCATCTCTAGTGAGCACACTTTGCTTTTAAAAGCTGCAGTCTTTGCATAAAACATGGATCTAAATGTATAAAAACTGTAAAGGCAATTCTGTACGAGTTACAGGAGCTGTGCAAATCCTTCCTGCAACAGAAACTGCATTTGGTTTTATTCCTGACTTTTTTTGACAATACTCCTTGAAGTTCAGTAGCAGACAGACAACTTTCACCTCAAAATGTCATTCACAATTAATCCCAAATTGTACATGAAATGGTTGAATTCCCTCCACGCAATCAAGGGAGAGAAGCAAGAGCACATAAAAGTTGTGCAGTTAATCAACCTCGTGCAATTTGTACCTGCTGAAAGCTCCTCACAAATATCCCGAGACCTCTCTGTGCAGAATAAATCTGTAAATCATTTTGCCAATTCTATTTGTCCCTGGTTTGGGGATGGGGGAGGGAAGCAGAGAGAGTGAGGCTCACACCCTGATGGATTCCCGAGTGCCCAGAGCCGTGGGAAGGAGCAGGGGCTGGGCTCTGACAACTCCTGCAAGTCAGGGCAGTGTGCAAATAACAGCAGAGCACTGGAGCAGCAAATCCCCCGTTGTGGTTAATTCTCTGCCCCTGATTAACTCATCTCTCCTGGCTGTTCCAGCCCTTCTTGCACCTTCTAATGCAGCTGGGGCCGGGATTATCAGGCTGTGACAGAGCTCTGGTCTCCACTGAAGTGACAGGAACAGGTAAAATGCTACACTGGAAGGAATGTAGGTGGCACCAAGGCAGGTGGATGAAACCCAAATAAAGCCATTTCACCAGGACACAACAGACTCCCCATTCCAGAGGTCAGGGGAACAAATCTTCCCTTCCATTTGTTTTAAAGTGTTCTGGACAAAGACACCTTTATTTGGGATTCACTGTTGTTTCATCAGTCTGGAAATGGGAATCGCAGACATTTTGATAAATGGATGCAGGAATTGTTCTGTCCCAGTGTAACCACTGTGAAATGCCTTTGCACAGACACAGCTCCCAGCTCATCCTGCAGCAGGGAGGCTTCTCAAAAACCACCTCAGGAGCTGCAGCATCACATTCCCGTGCTGGTGCTCAGTGTGGGATGACGCAGGAGTGACATCCAGGCTGCTCCTGGCTCGGTGACACCCTGCTGGGTGACCTTGGCCAAGCCTTCCCGCTCCTGCCTCTGCCTCCCACCTTCCCCGGCCTCCAGCACCTCCCCAGTGCTCTGCCCAGCCGTGGAACAGGAGTAGAAATGGAGAATTTTACCAGGAGGGAAGGGGAAAACATCCACCAGCAGGAAATGGGATGCTGCAGATTTCCTGCAGGTCGGCTGGAAAGAGGAACTGCCTTCCAAAGACACCCAGGATTAAAAACAAAGAAGCTGAAATGACAGCAAGGGTTGAGATTTTTTTTTTTTTTGGCTGCAGCTCCAGTCCTGCCCAGGTGGTGCCCATACAAACCAGGCTGGCTCTGGTGACACTGGTGGCGTTTTTTTCCTGAGTTCCCTTAAGGCAAACATTGCAGAATTCCAACAGCACTGGAACAAAGCCCCTCCGGGCTGTGATTCCCACCTCTTTCACTCCAGCACTCCAGAATTACACACAATACCTGCTGATAGTTTAGAATGTTCCCTCTGCCACACAAGGGCCACCTCCAGGTGTATCCAGGAGGAATTTCTGCATGGAAAGGGCTGTCAGGAACTGCCCAGGGAGGTTTGGAGTGCCCATCCCTGGAGGTGGCACTGAGTGCCCTGCGCTGGGGACAAGGTGGGGATTGGGCACAGCTTGGTCTCTGTGGGCTGGGAGGGATTTTCCAACCTCACTGATCCCGGGATTCTGGGTGTTCACACCTCACTGGGCAGGCAATGACACTGCTGGTAATTACAGCACACTGTCACCCACGGGCTGCACGGGTGTTTCTGCTCCTTGTTCCTCTTCCTGCAAATCTGCACCCCCCAAATACAGGCCAGGGATTCATTTCCCAGCAGATTTTTGCACTCAGCAATGGGGCAAAATTTGATTTTTTTAAATTACTCCCTTATCCCACACCTCCCTGGCAGCCACAGCTGCTCCAGCCCTCGTGGTTACCAGATCCTCTTCCAGTGAAGTCACAGCCTCACATCTCCTTACCCCACGATTTTTCTGCCCCCTTGGGAATCACCAGCACCAGCAGGACTCTGACACAGCCCCCAGTTCTCTTCCCATCCATCCATCCATCCCAGCTGTGCACTCAAAACCAGGGAATTTATGAGTTTATTCCTAAATGCCTGTGCCCTGGAAGGACAGGAAATTATTGGAAAGAGCTGAGTCAGAGAATGCACCTGACACTGGGAAGAAAGAAGAAACACCACACAACCCACTGTGAAGTCCCATTAAAAAAAAAAAAAAAAAAAAAGAGGGAAAACCACCCAAAAAACTCTCTTCCACTTTCATGCAAGAGAGGTGTAAAATCATTTCATCCAAGCTCCCTGCAGTCTCCATTCTGGCTGCAGCCATGGAGCCAAGACACTGAAACAGAGTTAATTTGATTCCTTTAATCAATGGGATTGTCCCAATTACACATTAACCACCAGCAGCCCTGGCTGCCACTGCAGGGCATGGAGGCAGCACGGAGATTTTGCAGATTCCTGCACTGCATCCTGTCCATGGCAAGCAGAGAACAACATTTTTCATAATTGCCCTGTGCTTCACTCCCCCAGAAACGCTGTGTGAACACAGAACTGTGCCTGCTACTGTCTCTGGGTTCATCTCCATATCCCAATTCCACTGAAAGCCATGGAAATGCCTTCTCAGAGCAGGAAATAACCTTGGAGTTGCACTGAAATCACCCCACAGCCTCGTGTTTCTTGGTGGGGAACTGAGGAATAAAGCAGGAAAAGCGATGTTGTGGTTAGAGCTGAGCTGCCCCTGATGCCTTAGGAGCTGAGACAGAGGCGACACACAGAGCTGGGAGGAATAAAATGGGGATTTATAAAGAGGCCTACGAAGGGCCTACAAAAGGTCACACCCTAGCAGGCCCCTGCCTGGATGGCTCCAAGATGGAAACAAAGGAGGGCTTGGTCACAAAATCTCACACTTTTATAGGTTTTGGTTCAATTGGATGAGCCGCCCCTCCTCTTTCCACGTTGTTTATGCTTAGGGCCTGAAGTTTGCAGAAACTGTCCTTGAGTTCTCAATTGGAATAGGATTGTTTTGTCTTCATAACCCTAGCACATCAGAAAAGCACATCCAAGCAGAATAGAAAAACTTAAAACTTAAGGCATCACCCCAAACTCCCCAAACAACCTCGTGCAAGTCACTCCATGAAGCAGAATTATTGCATGGAGTGGTTTGGGCTGGAAGGAACCTCTGGAGATCAGGCTGAGTCGTTTGTTGGGGTTTGTCTGTGCTCTCAGAGGCTGCAGAGACACTGGGTGGGATCAGAGCTGGGCTCCTGCCCTGCAACATCCGCAGGACAAGGATGAACTCGCTAAACTTCACTAAAAACTTCAGGGAAACATTTCAACAAGCAGTAAAAACTGAAACATTGAGCTGGACCATCAATCCTCAGTTACCAGGCAGGAGGGATGGTTCCCACCTCTTCCCAGGTGGAGCAAAAAGCCTCCTTCAAAAAAAAACTTCCAAAAAAAAATCCCCTTCAAGCCTGATTCCCTTCCCATTGTTCCTCACTGGATGTTAGAGCCAATCCATGGATGTTAGAGCCAATCACTGGATGTTAGAGCCAATCCATGGATATTAGAGCCAATCCATGGATATTGGAGCCAATCCATGGATATTAGAGCCAATCCATGGATATTGGAGCCAATCCATGGATGTTAGAGCCAATCCATGGATATTAGAGCCAATCAATGGATATTGGAGCCAATCCATGGATATTGGAGCCAATCCATGGATATTAGAGCCAATCAATGGATATTGGAGCCAATCAATGGATGTTAGAGCCAATCCATGGATGTTAGAGTCAATCAATGGATATTAGAGCCAATCAATGGATATTGGAGCCAATCAATGGGTGTTACAGCCAATCAATGGATATTGGAGCCAATCCATGGATATTAGAGCCAATCCATGGGATTCCAGCACCTCTGACATTTCTGGCTGCTGTGGATGTCAGAGAGACAGCTCAATGCTGCACTCAACAATTCCAGCAGTATAGAATCTTTACTACTTAATCATTTCCTTTTTTTTTTTTTTTGTAGCCCTGAAAGTCTTATCTCTCCCCTTCCATTTGAGTTTGCTCTATTTTCTGTTGGAAAAAAAAGCCTAATTTAAATTTAGGCCTATTCATGGTGTTTCTGAACCTCCCAATGCCTAGGAACATGGAGGAGAGTAAAGAAGTATTATTTAAAATCCACTCAGCTAAACAGAGCTTTGTTATAATTTCACTAAAGCCTGTGAAAAATTACTCCAGCCCTGTGTCTCAGGATACTCCTGATAAAAATGGAGTTAAAAAGACTTTTCTTGCAATGCTATGGGCTCAAAACCAGTTGAGGCTGCCTGACCTTGCCCCCAACTAACCCTCAACATTATCATAACAATTTCCTCTGGTCAAGATCCAGGCCAGATTCTGGCAGGGGCTGGGGGGCAGCAGCAGGAACAGAAGCACAGCTGTGAAATTTGGCATTTCCCACCCAGCTGGGCTCTCCGAAAGAGGAGAAGGGCAGTGAACACCACGCAGTAATTCCAGGGCTGGAAATCCCTGAGAGCAGGAACCATTCCCTGGGTGCAGAGCAGGGAGGAATCTCAGTTCTGCACAGGGACACATCCCCTACAGCACTGGAATGAACACCTGATCAACACCTCAGGCACATCTGGAACACAGATCCATCCATGGGATCCATGGGGCTGCCTGGATCCCAGCCCCCAGAGCCATCCTGGCGCCTGACAGGAGCTCCTGGCAAGGGCAGGCAGCAGAGGAGGAGCAAACACCCAGCTCTGCTCCCAGCATTTCCCTGGGATGCTCCTGGAGACAGGCACAGCTCCCAGGATCCAGCTTTTCCCTGGGATGCTCCTGGAGACAGGCACAGCTCCCAGGATCCAGCTTTTCCCTGGGAT